>CM056723.1:92109945-92359262 GCA_029844215.1 Przewalskia tangutica
AAAGGACATGATTAGCCTTTTGAAATTGAAATACAATTTTGGTCGTTTATTAGAATCGTCGCATGTTTACCTACTTGAGGATTGTAGTAGTTATGTCGATTGCGGCTTGATATCATGTTATACTAAACCACTTGGATTAAAAAGGAATTGGAAACGATTTGTATTGTTGCCTAATTGCCGAATTGACATTTTAGTTTAGACTAGTTTGTTATCGTTTGTGGTGAGCCAATTGGGGCTGTTTGGTTATTCATTTGTATTGAACTACCTTATAAATTGTGGTGAGCCAATTGGGGCTGTTTGGTTATTGTATTCGGCCTTGAAAAAGGTGGCAAAGTTAGTAAAAACAAAGGAAGTGCTGTCCGATTTTTCGTAGAATTTAGTGACTTGCACTTGGAATATTCTACGTTTGAAACTAGAAGTTAATAGACGTACTATGGTCATTATATGTTGGCATACTACGTACGAAGATTGGACTTAGCAAGTGGATTAAACCGAAGAGGTATGTGGAACTTTCTTATCTCTTGAGCATGATTAAGTTGTAAATGTATAGTACGGTAGACGTACAAGATTTTGACAATCTAGTCTATTTGATATCCTTGGCTTATTTTAAGAATGCCCAAGTTGTTTGAGTTAGGGAATTAACTCACTTGTTTAATTATTAAGGATATCTTGGTTTTCAAAAGTTAAGAGACTTTAAGTATGTTGAAAGTATTTTGATACTTGTTTTGTTGGAAAGTTTAAGTCTCTTGGTTAAAAAGAAGTATGTAAGTTGCTAATGTATAAAGCTAGTATAACGGCTTTATGGGAAGTTGGTTATAATAGCTTTATGGAAAGTTATTAAGAGAATGGTTTACTCTTAAGTAATTTAAGCATGTTAAGGGACTTGAAGAGTTTTAAAGAATGTGACACTTGTTTCGTTTTAAACGTATAAGTCCCTTGGATAGGAAATTGTACTTGACTTAGGTATAAAGTGAATATAACGACTTTATGGAGAGTTGGTTATATTGGCTTTATGGAAAGATAAATGGCTTGATTTATTTGAAAGGCAATTTGATTTAAAGGCATCAATTGCCTAAGGCTTTTATGAGAGAAGAAGTCACTTGATTTAGAAGCCTAATTTTATTTCTAAAAGTATTGTGACTTGTCTTGAAAAAGAAATTGTAACTTGATACTACGGTTATTAGTATCTTGGAAGTTTTATAATGAAATGAGTCATTTTGAAAGAATAGAAGTCGTAGTACTTTGGGTTAAATTCGGATTTTTATAAAGAACATGTTAGTGCCTTAAGTAAACTAAAATGAGAGTGTATATGAAACAGAATAATAAGAAGTTAGGGGATTGCTTAAATTGCTTATATATTGTATGATAAGCGGTAGTGCTTATGTTATGTGTGATAGCGGATTTGTGCTAGTAGTTCAAGAATAATTGCGGTCGTTCCGGGTTTGTGGCATTGCATATTCGCGAGGATTTGCTACCCACAATGTGAGGAATACCTCATGCGAGTCCGTAGGGCTTATGCGGGTGAAATAGTCCCATGCGGGCGGGTCCAGCCTATGCGCGGAATACCTCATGCGAGTCCGTAAGGGCTTATGCGGGTGAAATAGTCCCATGCGAGGAATACCTCATGCGGGTCCACGCGATCTATGCGGGTGAAATAGTCCCAGGAATAGGATTGCTTAATGATACTGCGGACAGGTGGTCATGTTTTGATCGTGAGCTTCCTACTTTATATTGTAAGTATACACCTATTTACTCTCATTGTTAGTAAGACACGATTATCTGATTAATTGAGTATCATACATGTCTCGATTTTATTATTAGACTTATGATTTCATTCTGATTACTTCAGTTCACATATTTAGTACATGTTGTCTTGACCTCCTTGAGGCTGCGTTCATGCCGCAGTAGAGTCTGAGTTCTTGATCCTCGCTCTTAGGATCATTGTTCAGCTGATGAGAAGCTCCCTCATTTCGGAGGCTTATCCCTGGTATTGTCAGTTGTTGTACATTCAGGGGTATGGCGGGGCCCTGTCCCGCCGAGTTGTTATTCTTAAGTGCGTAGTCACATAGTAGATTGGGTTGTAAAAAAAAATGTCTTGTTTTATTGGTATAAGTTACGGAAGGTGGCCTTATCGGCTAGCTTTGTTGTTATTTTATGTTTAAGTATTTTATCGATTGTGTATGTTCATTGCTATTCTCACGATGTATGCCAAAGGGTGCCTGGGTAGGGCACGATCGTGAGCAGGTTGGTCGTGACACAAGCCCTCGGTATAACAAGTCAAGGGGGTATGTGATATAATAACATAACAGCTTATCGTTAAACAACATAAGCACAACAAGAGGAACCCCTTTACACAAACATCACCAGATACTAACACACGTAGCATCCTAACATGTTTACTTATCAAATCAACAAGAAAGTATTACAAGGCTATCACAAACCAACACAATCAAGTTATTCACACAAGGTACTTTCTACTTTATGTTAACAATTTCGGGTTTTTATCCCCAAAGTACTTCATACATTAACTCTTTTTAAAAGATCCGTTTCTTTCAAAAAGTCACACAATACCCGTAGTATAAAAATAGAGTGACTATCCTTTTAAGTAAACCAAAATACTTCCCTTTGTAAATCAAGTAACAACATTATTTTCCAAACGTTCAAGTTTGCCTAATTCCAAATGCTTAAGTTTCTCATTTTCGAAAGGTTTCGTAGTTCATAGTTTTAATCACTTAATGATATAATTCTCCTTTAAAACAATTTGAGATACATATTCCTTATATGTGAGTAGGTTATTCTTGTTCATAATCAATCTTATTTAAGCAGCTATGATCTAGGAAATGTAATATCATTTTGTCTCATCTTAGCTTCTATGCAGATGGAGGTTTCTACTGGTTTTAATAATACTTAATTATTCAATACATTTCCCTTTATTAGCGCTGCAGTGGTTTGTTCGATACTTATTCTGATTTCCGAAATCAGTAAAACATTATTCCTTTTAAACACTAAGTACTCATTACTCACGAATGAGGTTTCACACTTTTTAACAAAATTCATATTAATTCAATTAAGTCAAGTCTCTTATCTTTTAAGATCAAGTCTCTTAACTTCTTAAAATCAATAAACCATTCTTTTTATCTCTCTTAACTCGTTATACCTAACTTCCCATAAAGCTAGTATAACTCTTAAGCTTTCAAACCAAGTATTATTCTTCTTTCAAAAAGGATTCTTAATTCTTTTGAAATACTTCAAGATTCTTATTATTCAGGCTTAAGTCAAAAGACATTGCCGTAAAACTACATTCAGTTAACACACGTACGTCTACCGTACTATATATATATTCCTTTAAAATACTTCCAGATTCTTATTATTCAGGCTTAAGTCAAAAGACATTGCCGTACAACTACGTTCAGTTAACACACGTACGTCTACCGTACTATATATATATTCTTTTAAAATATCATGCTCAAGAGGATAAGAAGGATCACATACCTTGCGACGATTATCGACTATTAGCAAAACGCTCCACGGCTATAACCCGGCTAGCCTCATCCACCTTTCAAGTAGTACATGCTACTCGCAGATCAATCAACCTATAAGGGTTATACAAGTCTATCAATGCCTAGACTACTCTTGTAGAATATTCTTTTGATGTGATTCCAGTTCAAGTCTATTCTGTAATATCCTTCTATTACAGTTCAAACTCTTCTATGAATCTTATATTCATTTCTATATAACTACAGTATGTAATTTCCAATTACAATAGAAGGATAGGATTATTTACCTCGGTAAGCCCAAAATTATCCAAGTTTAATGTCGATCCTGAGCAACGTTTAGCTCCTACTCCGGGTGCTCCAACCCGCTCCAAACAACCCTTAGAAGTTCTACGCAACTTCTACTTAACACTTCAACCAACTGTGAAGATTTTCCTTAGGGTTTCGTTTAGTGACTGAAGGGAAGTATAATAGTATTTCTGGGCTTTTAGTATAAGTGTAACCTTGGAATACTACAAGGTATATGGGCTAAGGTATTTTGGAATAGTAACAATACTTGGAGAGTATTTCTACCAAGAGGGGGGGGTGTATTTTACGAAAACAACTCAAGGTAGGGGGGGTACCCCTCGGCTCACCACTAGGAGGGGGTGGGGTACCTCTCGGCCAAAAGGCCTTCTCAAGGGGGAGGGGGAGAGGTTTGGACGAAACCATAGAGAGGGAGGGAGAGGGACTTCAAGACTTAGAGATTTTTGTGGATGAAGAAGTCTTCACAAAGGGGGGGTATTTATAGGACAACCAAGGGCCAAGATCAAGCCAAGTGCTATGCAAGTGTAGGGTGAGGATTCATCCATGTGTACCTTATCCATCTACCACACCAACTATCACAAATATCCTACCAACCCCTTGACCCCCAAATCGTCCCACTTGCCGTCCAACTAACGCCCAATATGAGGGTGACACATGTCACCCTCCCGTTGGTCCAAAATGTTTCATCTCTCGGAAAAATCCGCAAAAATTAGAAATGACATAGCCGTAATTTTCCCTTTGCAAGTCTTGCAAAACGTTTCGTCGGAAAATGATTCTTTTCGTGTGTTATGCACAAAATTCGGTCCTAGCCTAATCTTAAGGCTAAACTTTTCTACGTACGTCCTTACGTACATACTCTGGAAATACGGGGTATAACATTCTCCCCTCCTTAGAAACATTCGTCCCGAATGTTCCTTCTAAGTCTCAAAACAAACATGCGCCAGTATAGTCTTCACTGCTATACTTACGAAAACAATCATGCCACACCTGGCCACAATACAACACTCGCAAATACTTACGTCCAAGTCCACGAGGAATCACCTCCATCACTACAAAAACTCCCACCCAAGGGCTAAAAGATACTCCCTTCGCACCTTCTCTTTACAAACGAAATGATCACAACCATGCTCGTAATACATGCTCGCTTCTTCTCTTACTCGTCGTACCCTTCTCGTACACTCGAACTCTTTCTCATAACTTACCACATTTATTCTCGCTTGGTTTTCAAATCTGGGTTACTACCTCGACTTGGTCATCATTAACTGGGAACACTCTGGATGGATCTCCGATATTTTCTGATCATAACAACATGAAAGACCGGACGTACTGCCTCCTACGTCGGACGGCAATGCTAACCATAGGCAACTTGTCCTATTCTTCACATGACCTGAAAAGGCCCCAAGTAACTCGGGCTAAGTTTTCTCTGTTTTCCGAAACTCGTCACACCCTTCCGGGGTGGTACCTTCAAGAAGACCCTCCGTCGGCACGAACTCCAAGCGTCGCCGCCGATTATCCATACGACTTCGGTGACTCGAGCGCCAATAACCTCTTACGGATAAGCTTAACCTATCCATATCTGCCGAGACAAGTATGAACCAACTATCTGAACTTTTCCAACATCGAACCAATCGGCCGCAACTTGCACTTCCGCCCTACAAGGCCGTAGGCGATATCCGCATACTGAAATGGTAGTTATAAAACACTCCTCAACAGAGGCAACAATACTCACGGCTACCCTCGAAATCCAAACATCGGCCGAGGCGAGTGCATCGAGACTCACTTTGAGTTCCTAACCTGCTCGGTAAAAATTCGAGAAAACGAAATAGCCACCACTGGCTTTCATGCGTCATAAGGTGAAAGTAGGCACCCGTGCGACCTTACAACCTTCCCGATAAAACATCTCGCATAACTCTGCCGAGTAAGCGATCTGGCGAAGGACAAGATGGGCTGACCTCATCGGCCCGACCATCGGTCGAACGCATCTACGAACTCGTCGATGGTTAACTAAACTTGGGCCTAACACCCTCATGACCCTACCACTGGCGGGACCTCCCGAACCGACCCACCACAAAGCAGTCGCGGGTTGACGCGGTGATCCTCAACCCGACCCGCTATCGCGCAAAAACTCTTGTTCCCCGATTCGGAACAATCTCACTAAGCAAGTCACGAAAAACCTAGTGGTCTTCTTAGCTCAACTACCCTCTTTCATTTCATACCACTCAGGGACCTATCACACAAGTATATCTCACCGGCACTATGCACTCTGATAAGGGTCAAACGTAAAAATACATCTTATACTCGTGATGGCCTTACCTCTAAGGTCTTTACGTATAAAACTCTAAGGCTCACACTTTCCTTAACCCCAATCTTACCCTTATTACTAACCATGATTTCTAATCACAATTAACACTTATGTTACCTGAACATAACACTTAAGATATACTCATCTTATCACATATACTAAACTCTAGAGGGTTAAAGATATACCTGTATCTACTGCTTCACTACCCTCTGTCGTTCCAATCAATCCTGCCCTGCTGGGCGCAAGCGTAACAAGCTGTCGAAGAAGTACGACACTCCCCACAATGACACTTACCACAACGGCCACATCGAGGTGGGGGTGGCCTCATCTGGCTAACACCCCTTCCTCTCCGAACTACTGAATCCGCAACTGCTCTGGTAGGCTGAGTCCTCCTACTTGCATTCCTCCTACTAGGACATCCTTTCAACACATGGCCCTGACGGCCGCAGGTAAAACAATCATCAATAAAAGATGACATTCCCCGGGATGACGCCTGCCACACTGTGAATACTGAGGAAACAACTGAATCCGGTCGGCTGGAACCTACGTGTATCTGCGGAACCGTAAGCTCGAGCTTTGACCAACTCCAAAGATACTCGAACGCCCCGAACCCCGTGGAGGACCACTGCGACCGGGCGGAGGTGCATATCTAATCTGCTGCTGAGGTGGTTCGCCTCGAAAGTTACCAAAGGACCCTGCTGTTCTGGCCTTCTTCTGCTGATCTTGATTAATCCGTCGATCTCTACATTTCTCGGCCTGCTGCGCATAAGCCCGTACACAGGCCATGCTCAAGCCTGACTGAAGAGCTACTCTAGTACAACCCTCTCTTAGATAGTCATCAAGACTCGTGATATATCGGTGCACTCTATATTCTCTGGCTGCTAACTCCCTAGCTAGCAACAGGGTCACCTCTTTGCAATCTATACTGTCTGCTGCTGGTCGTGGAACTGAAGGTGTAAATGTCATGGCCACGAGGAATCTGCCTGCATTGTGCTAAACTCGCTGGCCGGGCGACGCCGCAGAACTCCCGAATGAAGCACCACCTCGGTGATGATTGGGCTGTGCCACTAGTAACCCTCTGTATTTACTCAGCGACTCCTACCGCTTTACCCTTCGGGCCCGGTTGCCTTGGCGGAGGCATAGCAGTGCACGGAAAGAAATACGTTAGAGGGGTCCAACTTATAACACAGCTCTAAGGCACGATCTCAGAGTGAGAAGAATGGAAACCAATCCTAAATATCCTATAGCCTCCTGATTATTGGTGTGGTGCACAACACACCGATAATCAAGACTTTACTAGATACGGTCTGTAGACACTTTCCGAGGATTAACTGCTCTGATACCACTTTTGTCACGACCCGAACCCGGGCCCGTGACTGGTGCCTTACCCCGGGCACCCAAGTAGACATACATCAGAGTAATCAGCGGAATATAAAACAAGACATGAAATAAAAACAGTTCATCTGAGAAAACTTGCCATGGCATATATATATAACAACTAGAACGATTACATCCCTTTTACAACTCGCCACAACAGATTACATGCACTTCTAAGAATGATATGACAACAATGACGGGACAGGGCCCCGCCATACCCCTGAATGTAAGCACCTACAACGACAGGGGACTATACCACTGATAAGCCTCCGGAGAAACGGAGCTTCCCAAACGCTGAACTGTGACCCTATGAGCGAGGATCAACACTGGTGTACCTCTACCTGCGGCATGAACGCAGCCTCAAGGAGGTCGACAACAGTACCAAGTATGTGAAACTGTAAAGTACTTTAAATGAAATCAAAGTATTTAAAACCATTTGCAAATACAATTAGTTCAATTTGCACATAGTGTCATATCACATACGAGCAATAATAGGTAAACTGTAACAGGTCTTTCCTTGGCCGCGAATGATCGAAGCAAGGCCAATCGCCCATAGTATCATTATGCATGCCTAACCCTGGACTCCCGCAGTCCGCATAGGTCACACATAGACCCGCATGAGGTATTCCTAGATCGGTAACTAACCCCTGCACTCTCCCGACTCCGTAGTCCGCATAGTCTCAATAGACCGCATAGTCACATTGCATCGCATAGGGCATCCCCGCGTCGGATAAAACACCGGAATGATCAACCACGAACTCCCGCGACTCCGCATAGTCACGCGGACCACATAGGCCGTATAGACCGCATCGGGTGGCAAGCCCTCGGTATAACAAGTCAAGGGGTATGTGATATAATAACATAACACTTATCGTTAAACAACATAAGCACAACAAGGAACCCCTTTACACAAACATCACGGATACTAACACACGTAGCATCCTAACATGTTTACTTATCAAATCAACAAGAAAGTATTACAAGGCTATCACAAACCAACACAATCAAGTTATTCACACAAGGTACTTTCTACTTTATGTTAACAATTTCGGGTTTTTATGCCCAAAGTACTTCATACATTAACTCTTTTTAAAAGATCCGTTTCTTTCAAAAAGTCACACAATACCCGTAGTATAAAAATAGAGTGGCTATCCTTTTAAGTAAACCAAAACACTTCCCTTTGTAAATCAAGTAACAACATTATTTTCCAAACGTTTAAGTTTGCCTAATTCCAAATGCTTAAGTTTATCATTTTCGAATGGTTTCGTAGTTCATAGTTTTAATCACTTAATGATATAATTCTCCTTTAAAACAATTTGAGATGCATATGCCTTATATGTGAGTAGGTTATTATTGTTCATAATCAATCTTATTTAAGCAGCCATGATCTAGGAAATGTAATATCATTTTGTCTCATCTTAGCTTCTATGCAGATGGAGGTTTCTACTGGTTTTAATAATACTTAATTATTCAATATATTTCCCTTTATTAGCGCTGCAGTGGTTTGTTCGATACTTATTCTGATTTCCGAAATCAGTAAAACATTATTCCTTTTAAACACCAAGTACTCATTACTCACGAATGAGGTTTCACACTTTTTAACAAAATTCATATTAATTCAATTAAGTCAAGTCTCTTATCTTTTAAGATCAAGTCTCTTAACTTCTTAAAATCAATAAACCATTCTTTTTATCTCTCTTAACTCGTTATACCTAACTTCCCATAAAGCTAGTATAACTCTTAAGCTTTCAAACCAAGTATTATTCTTCTTTCAAAAAGGATTCTTAATTCTTTTGAAATACTTCAAGATTCTTATTATTCAGGCTTAAGTCAAAAGACATTGTCGTAAAACTACATTCAGTTAACACACGTACGTCTACCGTACTATATATATATTCCTTTAAAATACTTCCAGATTCTTATTATTCAGGCTTAAGTCAAAAGACATTGCCGTACAACTACGTTCAGTTAACACACGTACGTCTACCGTACTATATATATATTCTTTTAAAATATCATGCTCAAGAGGATAGGAAGGATCACATACCTTGCGACGATTATCGACTATTAGCAAAACGCTCCACGGCTATAACCCGGCTAGCCTCATCCACCTTTCAAGTAGTACATGCTACTCGCAGATCAATCAACCTATAAGGGTTATACAAGTCTATCAATGCCTAGACTACTCTTGTAGAATATTCTTCTGATGTGATTCCAGTTCAAGTCTATTCTGTAATATCCTTCCATTACAGTTCAAACTCTTCTATGAATCTTATATTCATTTCTATATAACTACAGTATGTAATTTCCAATTACAATAGAAGGATAGGATTATTTACCTCGGTAAGCCCAAAATTATCCAAGTTTAATGTCGATCCTGAGCAACGTTTAGCTCCTACTCCGGGTGCTCCAACCCGCTCCAAACAACCCTTAGAAGTTCTACGCAACTTATACTTAACACTTCAACCAACTGTGAAGATTTTCCTTAGGGTTTCGTTTAGTGACTGAAGGGAAGTATAATAGTATTTCTGGGCTTTTAGTATAAGTGTAACCTTGGAATACTACAAGGTATATGGGCTAAGGTATTTTGGAATAGTAACAATACTTGGAGAGTATTTCTACCAAGAGGGGGGTTGTATTTTACGAAAACAACTCAAGGTAGGGGGGTACCCCTCGGCTAGCACCACTAGGAGGGGGTGGGGTACCTCTCGGCCAAAAGGCCTTCTCAAAGGGGAGGAGGAGAGGTTTGGACGAAACCATAGAGAGGGAGGGAGAGGGACTTCAAGACTTAGAGATTTTTGTGGATGAAGAAGTCTTCACAAAGGGGGGGTATTTATAGGACAACCAAGGGCCAAGATCAAGTCAAGTGCTATGCAAGTGTAGGGTGAGGATTCATCCATGTGTACCTTATCCATCTACCACACCAACTATCACAAATATCCTACCAACCCCTTGACCCCCAAATCGTCCCACTTGCCGTCCAACTAACGCCCAATATGAGGGTGACACATGTCACCCTCCCGTTGGTCCAAAATGTTTCATCTCTCGGAAAAATCCGCAAAAATTAGAAATGACATAGCCGTAATTTTCCCTTCGCAAGTCTTGCAAAACGTTTCGTCGGAAAACGATTCTTTTCGTGTGTTATGCACAAAATTCGGTCCTAGCCTAATCTTAAGGCTAAACTTTTCTACGTACGTCCTTACGTACATACTCTGGAAATACGGGGTATAACACTTAGAGTCAGCAGAAGCTTTATGCAGATAACCGACGTCGACACTTGGAGTTCAGGTTGACGTTGTATCATAAGTATTGTTATGTGGCCAGGTGTGGCAAGTGTGATTATGTTGGGTGTAGTCAAGGGACTATGCCAATATCCGTTTAGATTAGACTCTGAAAGAACATTCGGGGATGAATGTTTCTAAGGGGGGAAGAATGTTACACCCCGTAATTCCAAGAGGATGAGATGAGAACGTACGAAAGGAAATATGATTCGAAGTTGGAAAAAGAAAAAAAGTTGGCAGAATATTTTTGGACAGTTTTTCAGTCAACTTGGAAGCAGAATATCTCCTAGTATAATTGGGGTTTTTAGGTGTTTCAAAAGCCTAATATGAAGTTCATTGAGTCTAGTTTCCAACTCAACAAACTGCTCGTCAATAGGACATCGGAGTAGAAAGTTATGGACGTTACAAGACCGGCTGACAGAACAGACAGGGTCAGGCGCCGCGGCGCCGGCTGCAGCACCGGGGCGCTGGAAAGCCTGAAATTGTCTGAAATTGCAGCTCCGCGGCGCCGGCTGCAGGGCCGCGGCGCCGGGGCGGGATTTTTGCGGAAATAGGGTAAAAATAGAAGATATTTGTTGTAAAGGACCGCTGGGTGGGTGACAAGTGTCCCCCCAACTTGTGGAACAAGATAAAGGCTATATAAGACATGTCTTGCTAGATTTAAATCATTTGCAAGACTTCACCCAAATCTTATCTTCTCTTTTCTTCTCTCTCAAATGGTTAAAACCCTAGGCCTAAATGAGATTTTTGGAAAGGCAACAAGAAGGAAATACGTTGGCAAGCTTGTAGGGGATTAGTAGAGATGATTTTAGCGGGAAGAAGAATTTCAAAAAGAGGAGCTAAAGTTGTTAAGGATCGACTTGTAATCTTGGAGCATATTTGGGCTAAATGAGGTATAATCTTCGTCTTACTTTTGTAATTGAAGATTCCATGTTATTATAAGTTAGAAATGATCATGTGATATGTGTTATGAAGTTTGTTAAGTGTTATGGAAATTTGGAAGCTCAAATCCGAAAATGACATGTTTAGCCATTTGAAATTGAAATACAATTTTGGTCGATAACTAGAATTGTCGCATGTTAGCTACTTGAAGATTATAGTTGTTATAATCAATTGCGGCCTTATAACATGTTATGCTAACAACTTGGATTGAAATGGAAATTGGATAAGAATTGGTGTTATGGTACTCAATGTGGCCGAATTGGACTAGTAGTTTGTATTAGTTTGATATCTTTTGTGGGGCGGAATTTTACACGTCTTGTAGGCGTGTAATCCCCTATTGTTAACTATTTTGTTGAGTCTTAAATGTGGCGTGTTTGGTTATTGAATTCGGCCTTGAAAAAGGTGGCAAAGTATGTAGAAACAAAGGAAGTGCTGTCCGATTTTCCGTAGAATTTAGTGACTTTGCACTTGGAATATTCTACGTTTGAAGTAAGAAGTTAATAGACGTACTATGGTCAATATAGGTTGACATACTACGTACGGCGAATTGGACTTAGCAAGTGGATTAAACCGAAGAGGTATGTGGAACTTTCTTATCTTTTGAGCATGAATAGGTTGTAAATGTATAATACGGTAGACGTACAAGATTTTGACAATCTAGGTCCATTTGATATCCTTGGCTTATTTTTTTAGAATTTCCAAGTTGATTGAGTTAGGGAATTAACTCACTTGTTTAAATATTAAGGATATCTTGGTTTTCAAAAGTTAAGAGACTTTAAGTATGTTGAAAGTATTTTTGATACTTGTTTCGCTGGAAAGTTTAAGTCTCTTGGTTATAAAGAAGTATGTAAGTTGCTAATGTATAAAGCTAGTATAACAGCTTTATGGGAAGTTGGTTATAATAGCTTTATGGAAAGTTTAAAGAGTGGTTTACTCTAAGTAATTTAAGTATGTTAAATGACTTGAAATAACGAAAGGAAATTTGATTTAAAGGCATTAATTGCTTAAGGTTTTAAAAGAAAGAAGTCACTTGATTTAGAAGCCCGAAAATGTATTTTCTAAAAAGGTATTGTGACTTGTCTAAAAATGTAGTTATGACTTGATACTACGGTTATTAGTATCTTGGAAGTTTTATATGAAAATGAGCCATTTTAAAAGAATAGAAGTACGTAGTACTTTGGGGTTAAATTCCCGGATTTATAATGACATGTTAGTGCCTTAAGTAAACTAAAATGAGAGTGTATATGAATAAGGCTAATAAGAAGTTAGGGGGATTTCTTAACTTGCTTATTTATCGTATGATGTTAGTGCTTATGTTATGTATGATAAGCGTAGGGCTTATGTTATGTATGATGGCCATTGAGATAGGGTAAGAGTATATCCGGCGGGTAAATCCTCAAGATAGTTATACCACCTTCTCCAGTAAGAGTATATCCGGCGGTAAATCCCAAGATAGTTATACCACCCGCCTGTGGGTAAGAGTATAATTGAGGGGTAAATCCTCAAGATAGTTATACCACCTGTTTCCGTGGATTTGCTACCCACGATGCGAGGAATACCTCATGCGAGTCCTTATGGGCTTATGCGGGTGAAATAGTCCCATGCCGGCGGGTACAACCTATGCGAGGAATACCTCATGCGGGTGAAATAGTCCCAGGGGTAGGATTGCTTAAGGATACTGCGGGCGGGTGGTCCTGCTTTGATTGCGAGCTTCCTATTTTTATGTTGTAAGTATACTTTTGATTACTCTCATTGTTAGTAAGGCAATCGTAATCGTTAATCGAGTTATCATACCGCTCCGCTTTATTATAGACTTATGATTTCATTACGCATCTTCGCCACATATTTGGTACATGTTGCATCGACTCCTTCGGGGCCGCTCACGCCGCAGTGAAGTGCGTTGTTGATCCTCGCTCATAGGATCACTGTTCAGCTGTTGAGAAGTTCCTTTATTCCGAAGGCTTATCCCTGGTATTGTCGGTTGTTGTACATTCAGGGGTATGGCGGGGCCTGTCCCGCCAGATTTGTTATTCTTAGAGGTCTGTAGTCACATTGTGGATTGGGTTGTAAAGAAAAGGAAAAAAATGTATTGTTTTATTTGTATAGTTTACGGAAGGTGGTCGTATCGGCTAGCCTGTTGTTATTTTATGTTTAAGAATTTTATCAGTTGCGTATGTTCTGCTGCTATTCTCTGATGTATATCAAAGGGTGCCTGTGTAGGCACTGGCCGCGCCCGGTCGGTCGTGACATTAAGATACTTGCCTCGCCCAGTTGCGTGGCTAGTTTTTGGATTTGGTAGTTAGCTTCCGTACTTGGCCCGTGAAGTTTTATGACTAGCTTTCGGATCTGGTAGTTGGCTATTCTACTTGGCCCGATCGGTTTGATGACGCAGGAAGGATCTAGTGTTCAGGTACACATATGGGTGTTGTTTTACGTCATGTACTGCCGGCAGTGAGGAAGGGGTTCCACGGGCATGATTGATATTATGGGCGTGAGACCCATAGTTATGTGTGAGTGATGATTTCGAGGACATGCGTACCTTACTTGACATAACTGTTTACTTATTACGAAATGGTTTTATAAAATGATGAAATGTGATTTCATTACAGTAATTTCAGTTTCACATACTTGGTACTGCCAGATCGACCTCCTTCGCGTGGCCGCTCATGCCGCAGGTAGAGGTACACCAGTTGTTGATCCTCGCTCATAGGATCGCAGTTCAGCGTTTGGGAAGCTCCGTTTCTCCGAAGGCTTATCTTTGGTATAATTCCCTGAGATTGTAGGTTCTTGTACATTCAGGGGTATGGCGGGGCCCTGTCCCGTCATTGTTGTTATAAAACTATTAGAGGTCTGTAGTACTGTTGTGGGCAAAGTTGGTAAAGGATGTAACGGTTCAAGTTTTTAATTTATATACAGAAAGGTGACCGTTTTGGTTAGCCAGTTTTCTTATGTTATATCTTGTTTCCTGTTTATGTTTTTATTTCTGCTGATTTTTCTCTGATGTTGTATCACTAGGGTACCCGGGGTAAGGCACCAGTCGCGGGCCCGAGGTCGGGTCGTGAAAAAAGTGGTATCGAGCGATTAGTCTCTGAAAGTGTCTACGCACCGTATCTAGTAGTAGTCTTGATTATCGGTGTGTTGTGCACCACACCTATAATCGTGAGGTCGCAGGATATTTAGGATTGGTTTCCATTCTTCTCATTCGAGATCGTGCCTTAGATCTGTTATAAGTTGGACTCTCCGATGTATTCTTTTACCGATTATGCTCGCGAAGGCAACCAGGCCTGGAGAAGGCAAAGCAGAGAGGAGGCTGAGTAGAACACAGAGGAGTACGAGGCACGTGCCGGACATTACCCGAGATAGTGCTTGACGAGCGAGTTTTGCGACGCCGCCCAAAGCAGAGTTTAGGGCAACAACGGTAGCATCGAGGCCACAAGACGAGACTTGATCCCACGGCCAGGAACAGAGGATATGGGTTACAAGGAGATGGCCCAGTTACTAGCTAGGATTGTGGCGAGGAATGAGGACAGACGTGAGGCAGCAGTTTCGGTTGTACCCGTAGTTCATCCTAGATCTGATAGTTTGAGACTTCGGGACTTTTTGAGTTGCAGCCCACCGGAGTTCTATGGTCGAGGACTGAGGATGATCCTCAGGAGTTTATCCGACAGTTGCAGCGGATCATGAGAGTGATCAAAGCCTCGGAGACAGAGTCGGTGGTATTAGGTGCACATCGGCTGCGTGATACGGCAGTCGACTGGTTTGATTCATGGGAACTATCCCGGGGGGGAGCATGCGCTTCCAGCTGTTTGGGATGAGTTCTCAGAGGCGTTTCTTAACCATTTCTTGCCTCCGCAGATGAGGAGGGCTCGGGCCGATAGATTTTTGATGTTGAGACAGAACGGGCGGACGGTTCGGGAGTACAATGTAGACTCGGTACGTCCCCGCTTTAGTGGCAGACATGGAGGACAGAGTGCACCGCTATGTCACAGGGCTCGATGATTACATAGTAGAGAGTTGCTCGGGAGTAGCTCTTCAGCCGGGCATGGACATTGCCCGCATGCAGGCTTATGCACTTGGGTGTAAGGAACGGAGAGGCCGACGGATTGACCAATACCAGCAGAAGAAGGCCAGGACAGCAGGGTCCTTTGTTAACTTTCGAGGCGGACCGCCTCAGCAGCAGACTAGTTATGCGCCTCCGCCAGTACAGAGTGGTCCTCACGCTTTGGCATCCAGGTATTCGTGAGCGTGTCGTGGCTTCAAGGGTTCAGGTTTTCGGGGGAGTAGGGGTGTTGGACAGATGAAGCCACCCCGACCTCGGTGTGGCCAGTGTGGTAAACCCCATGCGGGGGAGTGTCACGGTATTCAGAGGGCTTGTTTTACATGCGGCCAGCAAGGCCATTTTGCGAGAAATTGTCCGACCAGAGGTAGCGCGGATGTAGGGACTCGGCCTTCGGGATCAGTGGCGGGTTCATCGCCTTCTATAGCTATGCGCCCAACAGGGCAGGATTATGCTTAGAGCGACAAAGGGGAAAGTGAAGCAGTAATTACAGGTATATTCCTAACCCTCTAGAGGTTAGTATGCGTATTATGATAATTTTATGTTAAGTGTATGTTCCGATAGCATTATGTAAGTTGTGATTTAGAGAACATGGTTAGTTGAGAAGGTAAGTGTGGAGACAGGGGAATTGTGAACCTTAGAATATTACACGTTGAGACCTTAGATGTAAGGCCGTCTTGAGTAAAGGATTTTGCGGGTGATCTTTGTCGGAGTACATTATATTCATAGGGTGTATTAGTGTGATAATTCCATGAGTAGTGTGAGATAGAAGTTGTAGCTTTCGTGATGTGAATTAGTAAGATTGTTCCGGATCGAGGAACAAAAGAGTTTGGCGCAATAAATGGGTCGGGTTGAGGCCAGATTGCGGGTCAACCCGCAGCCCGGAAAGAAGTAAGGTAAATTTGTGGTGGTCCCGCTATGTGATAGGGTCACGAGGGTGCTAGGCCCAAAGTCTAGGTAGCCATCGTATGAGTTTGTAGACGCGTTCGACCAGAAGCGGGTCGTGAAGGCCGGGAATGGCCGTAAGGGGAAGTTGAAACTAGTAATGACCATGTTTGGAGGTAGTAACTCCAAAGTTGTGGAAATTGAAGCGGTAACTGAAGTATGGAACGTGTACTATAGAGAGTTCGGGTGTACGAGAAGGGTACGACGAGTAAGAAAAGAAGCGAACATGTGTTATGAGAACGGAAGTGATCATTTCTTTTGTGAAGTGAAGATGCGAAGGGAGTATCCTTTAGCCCATGGGTGGGAGCTTTTTGTGATGTTAGAGGTGATTCCTCGTTGGCTTGGATTTGGGTTTTGCGCGCATGTTATATTCTGGCCATTGGTGGCATGATCGGTTTTGTAAGTGTGGTAGTGAAGACTATACCGGCGCAAGCATGTTTGGAGACTTAGAAGGAACATTCAGGACAAATGTTTCTAAGGGGGGAAGAATGTTACACCCCGTAGTTCCAGGGTATGTATGTGAGGACGTACGTACGAGAATACGACAGTAATATTGGAAAGGAAGAAAGATGTGATTTTTCGACGGAAAAATTTCCGGATTTTATGAAGGAAAAAGGTTCGTTAATGGGAATTGAATTCCCAGATTTGGTATTTGGACTTCTTGGAATATAATAGAATTATGGAATTTTATTTCCGGATTTGGTCACGTGGGACCCACGGGGAAAATTTACGGTTTTGTGGGCCCACTTTATTTTCGAGATTTTTGGCATTACGGATATTTTCGGAAGATGAAATATTTTGGACGAGTAGGGGGCGACACGTGTCACCCCCATGTGGCCACCTTGGCCGAAATGGCCTTACAAGTGGCAAGCCACTTGTCTTCTTCTTTGTGTAGACATGTGGTGGGTGGGACCCACACACACTTGTCCCCCAATCTCACCACACACTTGCTCTCATCCTAGCCTTTGATTTCTCTATAAATACCCCCTTGATGCAAGACTTTATTCATCCACACTTAAAGATTTCCAAGGCAAAAATATACTCCCTCCCTTTAGTTGCTCTCGTCCACCCCCCCACTTGTGTAGAAAATACTTCAATTGTTGTTGTATAATCCCAAATACGTTAGCCTAGTATCCCTAGTAGAATTCTAAAGTAATCCCAACATAAGAGCCCGAAAATACTACTTTATTCCTTTAGTCGCAAAATGAAACCCTAGGAAAATCTTCATAGCTTGGTTGAAGTGTTAAGAGAAGTTGTTTAGAAACTTCTAATGGTTGCTTGGAGCGGATTGGAGCGTAAGGGATAAGAGCTAAACGTTTCTCAGGATCGACTTATAAATCTTGGATAATTTTGGGCTTATCGAGGTAATGATCTATGTCCTCCTATTGTAATTGGATATTACATGTCGTAGTAGTTTATAATTGAGTATAAGATTTATGGAAGGATGTTTAAAAAGAATTGAATCAGATTTACATTGACCGTATTCTGATAGACTTATGTAGTATTCTTGTGGCGCTTTTGTACACGCCCGCAGGCGTGTAATCCCTCGAGTTGTTGGCAGTAGCAGCCTTGTTATAGGAGGATATTGACGTGGTTACGGGGGGGGGGGGGAGGTGCTGCCCAATTTTCCGTAGAATAAGGAACTGTATACTTAGAATATGCTACGAAGAGAACTAGAAGTTGATAGTTATGTTGTGGTTATTATATGTGGATTGTCTACGCACGACATACTCGACTTGGCTTGTGGATTAAGCCGAAGAGGTATGTGATTCTTTCTATACTCTTGAGCATGATTGTTGTGAACTATATAGTACGGTAGACGTACGTGTGTGAAATAAATTTGGTTTATTTAAAACATAAAGTGTTATAATAGCTTTATGGGAAGTTAGTTATAACGACTTTATGAAGATAAAATAGAGACTTGATTTTGAAAGATAAAGAGACTTTACTTATAAACGACTTGATTTCGGAAAAGGAGAAGTAACTTGATTTAAGTATGGGTTACTTGTTTTGAAAAGAGTAAGTTACGGGGTTTTAAAATCATACTTGATGTTATCTTAAAACTGTAAAGCACTTGGTTTAAAAAGTATAGAGTACTAGATTTTAAAAGTCTTGTAAAGATTTTCTGAAGGTGTAGTAATTTGGTTGAAAAGAAAATGTGTTTTGATACTACGAGTGATAGTATCGTATGGCTTTTACGTAAAAAGAGGTCTTTTTGAAAGAATGAAAGTAATTAGTATTTTGGGGTTGAAACCCGGATTGTTGACATAAAATGAAAGTACGTTGAACTTGTCTATGCTTGTTGTGATAGCTTTGTTGTGCAAGTGTTGTATTTCTATGCTACCGCGTCTCTCGATGGAGGGCCGGTTATCTGATTGATTGCTTTGACATACTGACGCGTTGGATGGTCCACGAGTATGCGTCCACTTTGAGTATTATCTTGTTGTTTCTTTTGGACATACTGACACGTTGGGTGGCCCACGGGTATGCGTCCACTTTGAGTATTATCTTGTTATTTCCTTGGGACATACTGACACGTTGGATGGTCCACGGGTATGCGTCCACTAGGATGGTTCCATGGCCATGCTTATACCGATGTAAGATGCCGGGGCATGCGGTCATTGTGAGGGGTTAAATTCCCGGGTTATGTTATTAGTCCATGGACCGCTAATCCATGAAGCTTGCCGCGGTGACGAGCGATCACGGGCTTGATTTGTACATGTGGTTACAGGCACACTTTAGATACTTGTCCTGGTCATTTCGTGTATCGCGGGCTCGTAGATAGCTTAAGATACTTGCCTCGGTCATATCTCGTGAGACGGTAGGCTCGCACGTTAGCTTAAGATACTTGCCTCGCCATTTGGCGTGGCTAGTTTTTGATCCGTAGTTAGCTTCCGTATTGCCCGTGAAGTTTTATGACTAGCTTTCGGATCCGTAGTTGGCTATTCTACTTGCCCGATCGGTTTGACGACGCAGCAGGATCTAGTGTTCAGTACACATACGGGTGTTATTTTACGTCATGTCTCGCCGACAATGGCGGCGGGTTCCACGCATGATTGATATTATGGGCGCGAGACCCATAGTTACGCGAGTGATGATTTCGAGGACACGTCCCTTACTTGACATAATCTGCATTTATTGCGAAATGGTTTTATAAAATGATGAAATGTGATTTCATTACTAGTAATTTCAGTTTCACATACTTGGTACCTGTTGTACTTGTCACGACCGACCCTGCTCGCGATCGTGCCCTACCCAGGCACCCCGACAGTGTATACATCGAGAATAGCAATGAACATACACAACATACATAAAAACTTAGACAAGAACTAGCAACAAAGCTGGCCGATAAGGCCACCTTCCGTAAAATATACTCAATCTAAATAGAACAAGACATTTTTTTTCTTTACCCAAACCACGGTGACTACACTCTAAGAATAACAACTCAAGTGGCGGGCCCCGCCATACCTGAATGTACAACAACCGACAAATACCGTGGATAAGCCTCCGAAATGAAGGAGCTTCAACGGTGAACAATGATCCTAAGAGCGAGGATCAAGAACACAGACTTCACTGCGGCATTTAACGCAGCCCGGGCGAGGTCAAGATAACATGTACCAAATATGTGAAACGAAAGCATCAGAATGAAATCATAAGTCTAATAATAAAATCGAGACATGTATGATAACTCAATTAACGAAGACATCAGGCCTTACTAACAATGAGAGTAAATAGGTGTATACTTACAATATAAAGTAGGAAGCTCACGATCAAAGCAGGACCACCCGCCCGCAGTATCATTAAGCAATCCTATTCCTGGGACTATTTCACCCGCATAGATCGCGTGGACCCGCATGAGGTATTCCTCGCATGGGACTATTTCACCCGCATAAGCCCTTACGGACTCGCATGAGGTATTCCTCGCATAGGCTGGACCCGCCCGCATGAGACTATTTCACCCGCATAAGCCCTACGGACTCGCATGAGGTATTCCTCGCATAGGCTGGACCCGCCCGCATGGGACTATTTCACCCGCATAAGCCCTACGGACTCGCATGAGGTATTCCTCGCATCGTGGGTAGCAAATCCACGGAAATATGCAATGCCACAAACCCGGGGAATGACCCCGCAATTATTGATGAACTACTAGCACAAATCCGGCTATCACACATAACATAAGCACTCCCGGCTTATCATACAATATATAAGCAAGTTAAGAAATCCCCTAACTTCTTATTATTCTGTTTCATATACACTCTCATTTTAGTTTACTTAAGGCACTAACATGTTCTTTATAAAAGTCCGGGAATTTAACCCAAAGTACTACATACTTCTATTCTTTAAAACCAATGACTCTTTTCTGTAGAAAACTTCCAAGATACTATAAATCCTAGTATCAAGTCCAAATTACATTTCAAGGCAAGTCACAACACCCTTAGAAATAAAGTTAAGTTTCTAAATCAAGTGACTCATTTTCTTATAAAACTTTAGGCAATTGATGCCTTAAAATCGAATTGCCTTCCATTAAATCAAGTCATTTATCTTTCCATAAAGTCAATATAACCAACTCCCCATAAAGTCGTTATATTCACTTTATACCTTAGTCAAGTACAATTTCCTATCCAAGGGACTTATACGTTTAAAATGAAACAAATATCACATACTTTAAAACTCTTCAAGTCCCTTAACATACTGAAATTACTTAGAGTAAACCACTCTTTAAACTTTCCATAAAGTTATTATAACCAACTTCCCATAAAGCCATTATACTAACTTTATACTTTAGAAATTTACATTTTTCCTTATAACCAAGAGACTTAAACTTTCCAACAAACAAGTATTAAAATACTTTCAACATACTTAAAGTCTCTTAACTTTTGAAAATCAAGATATCCTTAATAATTAATCAAGTGAGTTAATTCCCTAACTCAAACAACTTGGGCATTCTTAAAATAAGCCAAGGATATCAAATAGACTAGATTTGTCAAAAATCTTGTATGTCTACCGTACTATACATTTACAACTTAATCATGCTTAAGAGATAAGAAAGTTCCACATACCTCTTCGGTTTAATCCACTTGCTAAGTCCATTTCGTCGTACGTAGTATGCCAACCTATAATGACCATAGTACGTCTATTAACTTCTAGTTTCAAACGTAGAATATTCCAAGTGCAAGTCACTAAATTCTACGGAAAATCGGACAAAGACTTCCTTTGTTTCTACTCACTTTGCCACCTTTTTCAAGGCCGAATACAATAACCAAACAGCCCCAATTGGCTCACCACAATATATAAGGTAGTTCAATACAAATGAATAACCAAACAACCCCAATTGGCTCACCACAAACGATAACAAACTAGTCTAAACTATAATGTCAATTCGGCAATTAGGCAACAATACAAATCGTTTCCAATTCCTTTTTAATCCAAGTAGTTTAGTATAACATGATATCAAGCCTCAATCGATTACAACTACTACAATCCTCAAGTAGGTAAACATGCGACGATTCTAAATTAACGACCAAAATTGCATTTCAATTTCAAAAGGCTAATCATGTCATTTTCGGTTCTCGGCTTCTACAATCCATGTCACTTATCAAACTTCATAACACAAATCACATGATCACTTCTAACTTATAATAACATGGAATTCTTCAATTACAAAAGTAAAACGAAGATTATACCTCAATTAGCCCAATTATGATCCAAGATCACAAGTCGCTCCTTAGCAACTTTAGCTCCTCCTTTCGACGTTCCAATCCACTCCAAGCAACCCTTAGAAGCTTACAAAAGACTCATCTTCAAGTTTCAACTTCAAAGTTGAATAACCCTTTAGGTTTTCGCCTTGCGACTAATACGAAAACACCATTTTTCCGGGATCTTTCTATAGAGAAACACTTACAATACCCTTAGGTACCTTGGTTTAAAGTGGGGGAATTATTGGACAAGAATTGAAAATTTTCCTCTTGGAAAATTGTTAAAGCCGTGAGCTTCCATAGTGAGCAAGACAAGATTTCAATTTTTTTTCTAAGTGTAGAGAGTCACAAAGTCTTGCTACTAGTAAGCTTATATAACAATATGGAAGGTCTAGATTAGCACAAATGGATGGTTCGGATGTGTTTCACATGGATCTTGCCCAAGTGGCCCTTGGACTTTTAGTCAACAATGTCAAGCTAAGTCATTTGCAAGACTTGTCTTCCTAACAATGGTCAAATGACCCTTTTGTCCTTGTTAATTTTCGTCCAAGACAACATAAGGGGGGGTGACACATGTCGCCCTCCCATTCGTCACAATATTTCGCTTTCCGACAAATCCATAATTCCGATAAATTTTACTCGTCTCAAACCTTAACATTTGAGTTCTTGCGTACGTACTTAAAAACATATCCTGGAATTTCCGGGGTGTAACATTCTTCCCCCCTTAGAAACATTCGTCCCCGAATGTTCTTTCGGGAGTCCAACTTAAAGATAGCGACATAGTCTCCTTACAACCCCTACATACCAATAATGCCACAGGTGGCCACATACTAAAATGCCAACCTGAACCCCATATGTCAACGTCGGTTATCTGCATAAAGCTTCTGCTGACTCTAAGTTTACAAATAATCTTTCCCGGATAAGCTTCGCCTTATCCACAGCCCGCTGAATCAAGTCTGGACCAAATAACTGAACCTCGCCCATGCCGAACCCACCAATCGGCGATCTACACTTTCTTACATACAGGGGAATCCGAATACTGGAAGGGTATCTATTATTGTACTCAACACAACAAGAGACAATTAACCCTCCCGGCTATTTATGAAATCAAGAACACAGGCCCGCATCCTATCCTCAGGTGCCTGGATAGTACGCCCTGTCTGTCCGTCGGTCTGAGGGTGTAATGCAACACTGAGACTCACATGTGTCCCTAAAACCCTTCTGAAAAACCTCCAGAAGTTATCTGTAATCGAGCTCATCTGTCGGACATCATAAACGTAGGGACCCCGTGCAGTCTCAAAATCCCCCCTGCTATACATGCTAGCATAAACCTCCGCCGAGTAAGTGGTCCCAACTGAAAGAACACTACCGGGTTTCGCCAAATTTAATTACCATGACCGTGGAGTCGCACTTCCTCCGAGTACGATGCCACCGTAACAAGATCCATATTAATTACCTCTCATATCTAGGTTGGGATTTCAATCGCTGCAATAGCCCATCGGGCTTCGTGCACAACCATGACTGCTACTAACTCGGACACTAAGCAAGAACTCCGCCACGTCCCTTTCCGGTCATCTTACCCATTCATACATCCGAGGTCACGACACAACTTGGTCGACCTCAACAAAGGTGAACAATAAGAACTGTATGCCTCCCTAAAACTCGCCGACTAGTCTGCGCAGCATCGGCACACGCAATCTATCCTCATCTCACAGCACCTCATCCGGTGCTACTCAAACAGGCTCTTCTCTTCTCGGAGAGCCGTATCTTGATACCGTATCATAATTGGATCCTCATACTGTCGCCTCCTTACCTCCTCAACGACGGAAGACTCGGCAACCTCTCGGATCAAACTTCGTTAACCTTGGAACAAATAATTGAACCCCTAGGCTCGGTAACTGAAGAATCTCACGGACTACATCCTGTTATACCCCGTATTTCCAGAGTATGTACGTAAGGACGTACGTAGAAAATTTGAAACTTGTACTAAGGCTTGGCCGAATTAATTTTGTTCACGACACCCGTTTAGAGTCGTTTTTCGACGAAACGTTTTCACAGCTTTCGTAGGGGAATTTCCGGCTATGTCATTTCTAATTTTTGCGGATTTTTCCGAGAGACGAAACATTTTGGACCAACGGGAGGGCGACACTTGGCACCCTCCAATTGGTGGACTTGAACGTCCATTTGGACGAATTGGACAAAGAGGAGCACGTTTTTGGTGCCTTGGAAAAGTCAAGGAGTTGGTAGGATATTTGTGTTGGTAAATCCTAGCCCTACACTTGCCTAACACATGGATTGATCTTGGCCTTTGGTTGGCCATCCCTTGACCTATAAATACCCCTTAAGGTTGAAGACTTCTTCATCCAAAAATGCCTAAGTCTTGTGAGCTCTTCCTCCCTCCCTTCACCTTGTTCTCGTCCTTTCCCCCCTTGGCCGAGAGCCCCTCCCCCTTGAGTTGGCCTTGTGGCGAGACTTCACCCTCCTTGTGGTGTTGTTCTCAGATAATGTACCCCTTTGTTGTGTTGAACTACTCTCAAAAGTATTGTTATAATGCCCAAATTACCTTCGCAATATACCTTTTTGTATTCTAAGGTTATACCTATCTAAAAGCCCGTAAAATACTATTATACTTCCGTCATCCACAAAACCGAAACCCTAGGAAAATCTCCAAAGTCCGTTGGAGTATTGTGTAGAAGTTGGTTAGAACTTCTAAGGGTGGTTTAGAGCGGGTTGAGCGCTGAGTTGAGCTAAACGATTGCCCAGATCGACTTTAAGCTAGGATAATTATGGGCTTATCGAGGTAATTATCTTGTCCTCTATTGTAATTGGAAATTACATGATTGTGAATATATAGTTGAAGTATACTATATAATAGAATCGAACGTAGTTATCGGCAATGTCTTGCGACTTAAGCACGAATTTAAAGAAGAGTCGAATCAGTAATTACATAGGGTCAGACATGAGACTTGTGTAGTAGTACCATGGAGTAGAGTTGTACCCAGTGGGTTAGATGTATAACCCCCCCCCCCTGGTTGGCTTGGTAGCCGGCCTCGATAGAGGAGGAGATTTACGCTGTTGCGGGGGGGGGGAGGTGCTGCCGAATTTTCGGTAGAATGTTCTACGAAGAGACCTAATGTTAATAAGAGCCTTGTGGCCTTATAGGTGGGAGTACTACGTGTGGATCGAGCTGCTTGGATTAAGTATTAGCCGACGGTTTGAGCGTTTTGCTATTAGTCGATACTCGTCGCGAGGTATGTGAACCTCTTCCTATCTCTTCTAGCATGATATGTGTGAACTATGTAGTGCGGTAGACGCATGTGCTAAATGTATTTGATTGGTGTAAAACATAAAGTGTTATAACGGCTTTATGGGAAGTTGGTTATAATGACTTTATGTTGGTTAGAAAATACATGTGGTTTTTAAAGGTAACTGATTTGAACTATAACTGGCTTGTTATGTGTTAATAAAGAACTTGAAGTATTTCAAAAGATTTTTGAATCATTTTGAAAGAAGTAATACTTGGTTTTGAAAACTTAAGAGTTATACTAGCTTTATGGGAGGTTAGGTATAACGGCTTAAGAATGTTTCTTCGATTTGAAATCGAATGTGTATCGACAAACCACTGCAGCGTTAATAAAAGGAAATGTTCGACTAATTAAGTATTAATAAAACCAGAGAAACTTCCATCCGCATAGAAACTAAGATGAGACAAAATGATATTTCCTAGATCATGGTCATTGTAATAAGATTGTTATAAACAAGAATATCCTACTCACATGTAAGGCTTAGGTTTCTCGATTGTTTAAAGGAGAATTATATTCTTAAATGAATAAGATTATGAACTACGAAACCGTTCTAAAATGAGAAACTTGAACATTGGAAATTAGGCAAACTTAAACATTGGAAAAGAATGTTGCTACTTGATTTTACAAAGAGGAGTAATTGATTTACTTTAAAAAGATAATCACTCTATGTTCATATACTACTGGTATTGTGTGGTTTTTGTGAAGTAACGTATCTTGTAAAGATTTAATGTATGAAGTGCTTTGGGGATAGGTACCAACTTGTTAGTAGAAAGTACCTTGTGTGAATAACTTGATTGTATTGGTTTGTGATAGCCTTGTAATACTTTCTTGTTGACTTGATAAGTAAGCATGTTAGGATGCTACGTGTGTTAGTATCTTGTGATTATTATGTGAGGGGGTCACTCCTGTTGTGCTTACGTTGTTAAACGTTAAGCCCGTTGTACTGTTATTGTATCACATACCCCCTTGACTTATTATACCGAGGGCTTGCCACCCTCGACGCGGTCTACGGCTACGCGGTCCTCGTGACTACGCGAGCGCCAGAGCTCCGTGGATTTGATCATTCCGGTGTTTAGCCCGACGCGGGGATTCCTATGCGGTCTGTTGAGACTATGCGGTCTTTTGAGACTATGCGGGTCGCGGAGCCTAGGCAGATACCGGAGGTTGGGCCGCCCGACGCGGTATACCTCGGCGATGCGGGACCATGATTCGAGGAATACCTCACGCGTCCGTGTGTGACCTATGCGAGTCGCGAGAGTTCCAGGAATAGACGCGACATTGATATTGCGCGAGTGGCCGCCTTCGATCATGAGGTGCGGTCTAGAAAGACCTCGGATACGGTTGTGGTATTTTTGGCATCGCTGGTCTTAGTAGTCGCTATGCCTTCGTACTTGCCCCGCACGGTTTTATTGTGATAACTTTGAGGCGTGAGTCCCCGACTTGACACGATCGCTTATTTGTTGGATGGTAGTTTGCTTATCATACATGTCTCCCGCTTTATAGACTATTATGATTTCATTTACTGATTTTTAGTTTCACATACTTGCACCACTGTCAGATCGACCTCCTTCGGGGCCGCGTTCATGCCGCAGTTGAGGTACACCGCCGTTGATCCTAGCTCTCGTGGTCACGCCATTTGGGAAGCTCCGTTTCTCCGAGGCTTATCGGTGGTATAGTCCCCGTCAGAGCGAGTGTTTACATTCGGGGTTTGGCGGGCCCGTCCCGCCATAGTTGTCGTATCATTTCTTAGGTCCGTAGTATCGCTGTGGGTGGTTTGTAAAAAGGATTGCCGCTCATTTGTAAAAGAGTTGATGGTTATATATATGCCGAAAGGCAAGTTTTCACGCATCATTGTTTTATATTTCGTTATCTCATGTTGTTGTTTTATGTTCCGACATTACTCGATGTTGTGTCACTAGGGTGCCCGGTAAGGCACCACCACGCCCGCCGGTCGTGACAAAAGTGGTATCGAGCGCTTAATCCTCGAAAGTGTCTACGCATCGTATCCAAGATAGTCTTGATTATCGGTGTGTTGCACCACACCAATAATCGTGAGGCTATAGGATATTTAGGATTGGTTTCTATTCTTCTCACTCGAGATCGTGCCTTAGAGTCGTGTTGTAAGTTGGACCTCCGACGAAATTCTTTCCCTATCGTTATGCCTCCGCGTAGGCAACCCGCCCAGTGAGGCAAGGCGTGGAGCCGCGAGTAATTCGAGGGTTACGTGGCACAGCCCAATCATTACCTAGGTAATGCTTCATTCGGGGATTTCGCGACGCCACTAGCCCCGCAAAGTTAGCACGGCGGCGCAGCTCCTCATGCGCCATGACATTTGAACCTTTAGTTCCACGATCGGGAACAATGAAATTAGATTGCAAGCGACCACATTAGCTATGGATTTGGCTACCGCAGAGTATACCGATGTATCGCGAGTCTTGATGACTACCTAAGAGAAGCGGTGCAAAAGAGTAATCCTTCGATTAGGCTTCGAGCATGGCCTGCACGCTTATGCGCGCAGCAGCCGAGAAACATAGAGATCGACAGGTTAACCAAGGACAGGCAGGCGAGCAGCAAGCGTCCTTTGGTAACTTTCGAGGCGAGTCGCCTCACCAAAGATTAGATTATGCACTCCACCAGCAGAGTGGTCTTCCACGGATTTCGGGACGTTCGAGTACGCAGAGTTGGTCGAACTCCGTGGCTTCCGTTCACGATGATGCACGCCATCCCGGGAATGTCGTCTTTTAGTTGGTACTTGTTGTACTGCGCCGCCGAGGCCATGTGTCGAGAGAGTGACCTAGTAGGAGGACTTTGCCTTGATCGCGTGGGTAGTTCGTCACCTTCCTGTTGCGCTCACGGGCGTGTTTGATTAGAACGACTAAGGGAATGAAACAAGAGTTACAGATAGATCTTTAACCCTCAGAGTTCAGATGTGTGATAAGATGGGTATATCATAAGTGCTATGTTTTGATAGCAGAGTGTTAATGTTGTGATTAGAAATCTTGGTTAGCTAACCAAGTAAGATTTGGGGATAGAAAAGTGAACCTTAGAGTTTTATACGCAGAGACCTTAGAGGTGCGCCATCTCGATGTAAAGGTGTAGTGTTGTGTTTGATCCTTATTGGAGTGCATAGTGCACGTGAGCTACGTTGGGATAGGTCCTGGCAGTGTGAAATGAAAGGGGTAGTTGAGCTAAGAAGACCGCTAGGTTTTCGTAACGTGTTTAGTGAGATTGTTCCGGATCGGGAGCTAGTATTTTGCGTGTCACGGCGGGTCATTCCCGCGGGTCAACCCGCGTAGGTTTGGTGGGTCAGTTGTGGTGGTCCCGCCGTGTTAAGGTTACGAGGTGTTAGGCCCAAGTTTAGTTAACCACCGCACGAGCACGCTGATGCGTTCGACCGATGGTCGCCGATGGGGCAGCCCATCGTGTTCTTCGATCGACCGCTCACTCGGCAGCGATGATTTATCGTAAGAGGTTGTAAGGTTGAACGGGTGCCTACCTTTACCTTATGGCGCATGGAGCCTGTGTTACTACTGCTTTTGTTTCGGAAGTTTTACCAAGCGTGCTAAGAACTCAGTGAGTCTCAGACCGCATTCGCCCCGCCGCGTGGACTTCGGGTAGTTGCGGGACTGTTGTCTCCTCAGAGAGGAGCGTTTAAGCTACCATTTCGTTGTTCGATGTCGCCTTATGAAGCCTCAGGCGGCGGAAGTGTAAGTTGCCGGTCGATTGGTTCGATGTTGGCAAGGTTCAGACAGTTGGTGCAGGCTTGTTCCAGCAGACTGTGGATAGTGAGAAGCTTGGCTAGAAGAGGTTCTGGCAGCTCAGAGATATCGTGCGGATAAGCGGCGACGACGCCAGAGTTCGTGCCGACGGTCGGTCTTCAAGGTACCACCCAGTTGGGTGTGACGAATTTTGGGAAACAGAGGAACTTAGCCCGAGTTACTTTGGGCCTTTGTGAGTTCATGTGAAGAATAGGCCAGGTTGCCTATATGTTAGCATTTGTCGTCCGACTTAGGAGGCAGGACGTCCGGTCTTTCGTTTTGTTATATTCGGGAAAGTATCGAAGATCCATCCAGAGTGTTCCCAGTTAATGATGACCACGTTAGAGATAGTAACCCCGAGTTTTGGATCAAGCAAGACGTAAATATGGTAAGAGTTCGAGTGCACGCATACCTCGTGGATCGCAGCCCGGTACCATTTGTTGGGTCGTCGGAGCAAGGCTCGCGACAAAGTGACAAAGTGGTATCATTTGGTGATGTTAGAGGTGTTTCCTCGTGGACTTGGATGTAAGTTTTTATGTGCGCGGGTGTTTCTGTGGCCAGATGTGGCAGGATTGTGCTCGTAAGTATAGTAGTGACTGGCGCGCGTTTGTTTTGAGACTTAGAAGGAACATTCGGGACGAATGTTTCTAAGGAGGGGAGAATGTTATACCCCGTATTTCCAGAGTATGTACGTAAGGACGTACGTAGAAAATTTGAAACTTGTACTAAGGCTTGGCGAATTAATTTTGTTCACGACACCCGCTTAGAGTCGTTTCGACTAAACGCTTTCACGACTTTCGTAGGGAATTTCCGCTATGTCATTTCTAATTTTGCGGATTTTTCCGAGAGACGAAACATTTTGGACCAACGGGAGGCGACACTTGGCACCTCCAATTGGTGGACTCAACGCCCATTTGGACGAATTGGACAAAGAGGAGCACGCTTTTTGGTGCCTTGGAAAAGTCAAGGAGTTGGTAGGATATTTGTGTTGGTAAATCCTAGCCCTACACTTGCCTAACACATGGATTGATCTTGGCCTTTGGTTGGCCATCCCTTGACCTATAAATACCCCTTAAGGTTGAAGACTTCTTCATCCAAAAATGCCTAAGTCTTGTGAGCTCTTCCTCCCTCCCTTCACCTTGTTCTCGCCTTTCCCTTGGCCGAGAGCCCTCCCTGAGTTGGCCTCAGGTCGAGACTTCACCCCTCCTTGTGGTGTTGTTCTCGTATAATGTACCCCTTTGTGGTGTAGAAATACTCTCAAAAGTATTGTTATAATGCCCAAATTACCTTAGCCATATACCTTGTTGTATTCTAAGGTTATACCTATACGAAAAGCCAGAAAATACTATTATACTTCCCGTCAGTCACAAAACCGAAACCCTAGGAAAATCTCCATAGTCCGTTGGAGTATTGTGTAGAAGTTGGTTAGAACTTCTAAGGGTGGTTTAGCGGGTCGAGCGCCTGAGTCGAGCTAAACGATTGCCCGGATCGACTTTAAGCTAGGATAATTATGGGCTTATCGAGGTAATTATCTTGTCCTCTATTGTAATTGGAAATTACATGATTGCTTGAATATATAGTTGAAGTATACTATATAATAGAATCGAACGTAGTTATCGGCAATGTCTTGCGACTTAAGCCCGAATTTAAAGAAGAGTCTTGAATCGTAATTACATGTGGTCAGACATGAGACTTGGTAAGAGTACCATGGAGTAGAGTTGTACCCGTTAGGTTAGATGTATAACCCCTCGGTTGGCTTGCAGCCTCGATAGAGGAGGAGATTTACGTTCATGCGGAGGTGTCGCCAATTTTCTAGAATGTTCTACGAAGAGACCTAATGTTAATAAGCGCCTTGTGGCCTTATAGCGGAGTACTACGTGTGGCGCGACCGCTTGGCTTAAGGAGTAGCCGACGGTTGAGCGCTTTTTGCTATTAGTCGATACTCGTCGCGAGGTATGTGAACCTCTTCCTATCTCTTCTAGCATGATATGTGAACTATGTAGACGGTAGACGCATACGTGCTAAATGTATTTGATTGGTGTAAAACATAAAGTGTTATAACGGCTTTATGGGAAGTTGGTTATAATGACTTTATGTTGGTTAGAAAATACATGTGGTTTTTAAAAGGTAATCGATTTGAACTATAATCGCTTGTTATGTGTTAATAAAGAACTTGAAGTATTTCAAAAGATTTTGAATCATTTTGAAAGAAGAAGTAATACTTGGTTTTGAAAACTTAAGAGTTATACTAGCTTTATGGGAGGTTAGGTATAACGGCTTAAGAATGTTTCTTGATTTGAAATCGAATGTGTATCGACAAACCATCGCAGCGTTAATAAAAGGAAATGTTCGACTAATTAAGTATTAATAAAACCAGAGAAACTTCCATCCGCATAGAAACTAAGATGAGACAAAATGATATTTCCTAGATCATGGTCATTGTAATAAGATTGTTATAAACAAGAATATCCTACTCACATGTAAGGCTTAGGTTTCTCGATTGTTTAAAGGAGAATTATATTCTTAAATGAATAAGATTATGAACTACTAAACCGTTCTAAAATGAGAAACTTGAACATTGGAAATTAGGCAAACTTAAACATTGGAAAAGAATGTTGCTACTTGATTTTACAAAGAGGAGTAATTGATTTACTTTAAAAGATAATCACTCTATGTTCATATACCATCGGTATTGTGTGGTTTTGTGAAGTAACGTATCTTGTAAAGATTTAATGTATGAAGTGCTTTGGGGATAGGTACGAACTTGTTAGTAGAAAGTACCTGTGTGAATAACTTGATTGTATTGGTTTGTGATAGCCTTGTAATACTTTCTTGTTGACTTGATAAGTAAGCATGTTAGGATGCTACGTGTGTTAGTATCTTGTGATTATTATGTGAGGGGTCACTCGCAGTGCTTACGTTGTTAAACGTTAAGCCCGTTATCTTGTTATTGTATCACATACCCTCGACTTATTATACCGAGGGCTTGCCACCCGACGCGGGTCTTTACGGCTACGCGTCCTCGTGACTACGCGAGCGCGTAGCTCCGTGGATTTGATCATTCCGGTGTTTAGCCCGACGCGGGGATTCTATGCGCGTCCGCTGAGACTATGCGGTCTTTTGAGACTATGCGGGTTGCGGAGCCTAGGCAGATACCGAGGGTTGGCTGCCTTCGACGCGAGTATACCTCGGTGATGCGGGACCATGATTCGAGAATACCTCACGCGGTCCGTGTGTGACCTATGCGAGTCGCGAGTTCGAGAATAGACGCGACATTGATATTGCGGGCGAGTGGCGGCCTTCGATCATGAGGTGCGGTCTAGAAAGACCTCGGATACGGTTTGTGGTATTTTTGGCACCGCTGGTCTTAGTAGTCGGCTATGCCTTCGCATTTGCCCCGCACGCGGTTTTATTGTGATAACTTTGAGGCGTGAGTCACGACTTGACACGATCGCTTATTTGTCAGGATCGTAGTTTGCTTATCATACATGTCTCCCGCTTTATAGACTATTATGATTTCATTTACGATTTTTAGTTTCACATACTTGCACTGTTGATCGACCTCCTGGGGCCGCGTCACGCCGCAGTTGAGGTACACCGCCGTTGATCCTAGCTCTCGTGGTCAGCCATTTGGGAAGCTCCGTTTCTCCGAGGCTTATCGGTGTATAGTCCTCGTCAGAGTGAGTGTTTACATTCGGGGTTTGGCGGGGCCCGCCCCGCCATAGTTGTCGATCATTTCTTAGAGGTCCGTAGTACTGGCGTGTGGTTTGTAAAAGGGTTGTTGTTCATTTGTAAAAGAGTTGATGGTTATATATATGCCGAAAGGCAAGTTTTCACGCATCATTGTTTTATATTTCGTTATCTCATGTTGTTGTTTTATGTTCCGTGATTACTGATGTTGTGTCACTAGGGTGCCCGGTAAGGCACGATCCACGCCCGCCGGTCGTGACACATCCTGTCTATCCGCTGCCTATCCGCGACTACCCTTAGGTCCGCGATGCGAGTATCTCAGAATCGCTTCGCTTTCTGATGGTATAGGATATCAATATCATAATCCCTGAGTAACTCTAGCCACCATCGCTGTCGCAAATTCTACTGCCTCGGCTACGATATACGGAGGCTTTGTGGTCCGCTCAAATATCCACGTGAAGTTCAGATATACGCCCCGCCCCAAATCTTCAAGGCATGATTTAACTGCCGCCATCTCTAAATCGTGAGTGGCGTAATTCCCTTTCCTGCTTCCCTAACTACCGGGAAAACATAGGCTCTATCCTTCTCGGGTTGCGTCAGCACACAACCTAGCCCAACACCCAACGTGTTATCAATATAGCCTAACCCTCTAGTCTCCCAGGAGGGGTTAGAACTGTAGTCGTGGTCAACTTATCTTCCAATAACTGAAAGCCTTTCTCCTTCCTGCGAAATATTCGGGTATCCTTAATCTCACTTATGGTTCCTGTTTCCCTTTCTCTGTTGCAACCAAACTTGGTCACTAAACTTAGATTTGATTCCTTTGCTTGCCTCACGGCTAAGACTTACTGTCAATCACATTTTTGGGGGGGAGGTTTCCTTGATCTCGTCAAGTAGTAACCCGGTTTTCCTTTCCCAATTTGTAGAGCCTAATAACTAGGTGTTACCACATTTTCTTGAAAAGTTCTTACTGCCCATTATCAACTAATGGTCTTTACACTCGTCTGGGGTAATCATGACCCGTGCAACTTACATTAATATCTTTACGATACTTCCTCGACCAATTCGTACGTCGTTCTTAATTACCCTAACACAACACTTTTCCCACGGTTATCTACAACTGTAACCTATGCCATGACGATACCGAAGACCTTACCTGTCTTATATCCTTCGTCTAACAACATGGGTACACGTAACCCCATAATACGCAAAACTGTCCTTTTACGTGGGGAAGAGAACTTATCTCCCTTACTTAAACTTTCCTTGGAGTCGCAACCCTAATCACAGGGTCCTCTTGCGGTCCAATAATTATCTAATCATCACGCACCGCCTTTAAGTTCGTGTAGATTTTCCAACCTACCAAAGATGCCCTCAGCTTTCCGCCGGCAGCACTCGTACTTATTTATTCATGCCTTGCACATTTCCTGAAATTATCCGGAAGGTCGTGGCCCTGACCGCCACCCTACACCAACTCCAAGTACTTCCAAGGGCACTTAACATAAATTCCTTCAAATTCATTTATCACATACTTCCTGCGTCAATTTACCCCAAGTGAACAAGTCACACAGACTTAAAAAGAAAACAACGATGCCAAAGAAGGAAGGATAATTCACTGGTTACTACCACTTCTCTCCCTTTTCACTGGAAAATCACTACCGTAAACCGAATCGAGTCAATCTCTTCGCAATAACGTTGGCATAACAAGAGGCCAACTAGCTCGAACTCATAATGACCTCACTGTCTATCATAACAGCTCTGCTGGGTCCAACGACTTTATCGTTACCGGCAATTATTATCTACCTGCACAACTACCACCCAACACTCACGGGTGTAGTCACGTCGAAAGGTTCTCATGGATTCAGGCTTTATTTCTTTACACTTGGTTGCTCTCTTTTCATCGGTCGACTCTTTCTCAGACTTCCAAACTTATTCCGGTTTACATACATAAATTCCATACTAACTCGCCTCCACTTTGAGTTACAAAATTAAACAACATAAGGCCGATTCCGGCTCGCAACTGGTTCCGTGGAATGCGCCCACGAACCCAGAAATGATTAACTAGACTTGGGCCTTACACCCTCGTGACCCTGCCACGTAGCGGGACTACTACCAACTAATCCCATTTCATTTCAAGCTATGGGGCGACCCTTAATAGATCCCCAACCCGACTCGGCGTCGCACTTAACTCTTACCCTCGGTCTGACTTAACTTTACTACCCGAGAAGGCCTTATATACCTAAGGTCTCGACGGTTATCACATTCTCAGGCTCGCAATTTCCATGCTCCAAGCCTAACTTATCAGCCCACCGTAACCGGGTACAAAAACTTCTCGTAAAATCATAGCCGTGTTGTCTTGACCACAACAATTATACTTTCTTCGTCCGGATCTCGCCCGTACAATTCCCTTAAGCATACCACGTAGCTTAAGTTGCTAACATAGTCTTCCACTTAGTCTCTTAATTAACTTCTTAAGGGTCCATTACATTCTCACACACCTCATCATCACCTAATTATCTCAAATTAGCACGTAAAACCTTGATGAGAGTTCCTTAACTGCTCATACCTTCCCGGTATTTATTTAGTCCTTACCCAATTCTGGTAATCTAAAATTATCCTAGGAAACACACATGTGACCCCCAAACATATATCCGTATAGTTGTATGTCACAATACCAACTATACTACAAACATTACCAACCTGGATACGCAATCCACATAATCCTTCCTGGGTCACTGCTGCCTTCCTCGTGGCTGCAAACAATCATAACTTGTTAGGGAGAGACGACCCTAACCATACAGCTCTATCGCACGATCTTAGAGTGAGAAGAATGGAAACCAATCCTAAATGTCCTGCAGCCTCCTGATTATAGATGTGGTGCACAACACACCGATAATCAAGACTCTACTAGACACGGTCTGTAGACACTTTCCGAGGACTAATCGCTCGATACCACTTTTGTCACGACTCGACCAGGCTCGCGATCGGTGCCCTACCCGGCACCCCGATGTGTATACATCGAGAATAGCAATGAACATACACAACATACATAAAAACTTAGACAAGAATCAAGAACAAAGCTGGCCGATAAGTGCCACCTTCCGTAAAATATACTCAATCCGTAAATAGAACAAGACATTTTTTTTTCTTTACACCAAACCACGGTGACTACTGCACTTAAGAATAACAACTCAAGTGACAGGCCCCGCCATACCCCGAATGTACAACAACCGACAAATACTGTGATAAGCCTCCAAATGAAGGAGCTTCTCAACAAATGAACAATGATCCTAAGAGCGAGGATCAAGAACTGCACTCTACTGCGGCATGAACGCGGCCCCAAGGAGGTCGAGACAACATGTACCAAATATGTGAAACAGAAAGTATCAGAATGAAATCATAAGTCTAATAATAAACCTGAGACATGTATGATAACTCAATTAACGATTAATCGTGCCTTACTAACAATGAGAGTAAATAGGTGTATACTTACAATATAAAGTAGGAAGCTCACGATCAAAGCGGGACCACCCCGCATTGTATCATTAAGCAATCCTATTCACGGGACTATTTCACGCGATAGATCGCGTGGACCCGCATGAGGTATTCATCGCATGGGACTATTTCACCGCATAAGCCCTTACGGACTCGCATGAGGTATTCCTCGCATAGGTTGGACCCGCGCGTGGGACTATTTCACCGCATAAGCCCTACGGACTCGCGTGAGGTATTCCTCGCATAGGCTGAACCGCGCGTGGGACTATTTCACCCGCATAAGCCCTACGGACTCGCATGAGGTATTCCTCGCATCGTGGGTAGCAAATCCACGGAAATATGCAATGCCACAAACCCGGGGAATGACCCCGCAATTATTGATGAACTACTAGCACAAATCCGGCTATCACACATAACATAAGCACTCCCGGCTTATCATACAATATATAAGCAAGTTAAGAAATCCCCTAACTTCTTATTATTCTGTTTCATATACACTCTCATTTTAGTTTACTTAAGGCACTAACATGTTCTTTATAAAAGTCCGGGAATTTAACCCAAAGTACTACGTACTTCTATTCTTTAAAACCAATTACTCTTTTGTCCAGTTGTTGATCCTCGCTCATAGGATCGCAGTTCAGCGTTTGGGAAGCTCTGTTTCTCTGGAGGCTTATCTTTGGTATGATTCCCTGAGATTGTAGGTTCTTGTACATTCAGGGGTATGGCGGGGCCCTGTCCCGTCATTGTTGTTATAAAACTCTTAGAGGTCTGTAAATCTTGTTGTGGCGAGGTTGGTAAAGGATGTAACTGTTCAAGTTTTTAATTTATATAAAGAAAGGTGACCGTTTTGGTTAGCCTGTTTTCTTATGTTATATCTTGTTTCCTGTTTAAGTTTTTATTTCCGCTGATTTTTCTCTGATGTTGTATCACTAGGGTGCCCGGGGTAAGGCACCAGTCGCGGGCCCGAGGTCGGGTCGTGACAAAAGTGGTATCAGAGCAGTTAGTCCTCGGAAAGTGTCTACAAACCGTATCTAGTAGAGTCTTGATTATCGGCGTGTTGTGCACCACACCTATAATCAGGAAGCTGCATGATATTTAGGATTGGTTTCCATTCTTCTCATTCTGAGATCGTGCCTTAGATCTGTGTTATAAGTTGGACTCCCTCTGACGTATTCTTTTTACCAGTTATGCCTCTGCGAAAGGCAACCAGGGCCCAGAAGGGCAAGGCAGCAGAGGGAGCTGCGAGTAGAACACAGAGGAGTACGAGGGCGCAGGCCCGGTCATTACCTGAGATAGTGCTTCAGACGGCGAGTTTTGCGACGCCGCCAGCCCCAGCAGAGTTTAGGGCAGCAACAGTAGCTACTGAGGCCACAGTACCTGAGACTTCAGTCCCACGGCCAGGAACAGAGGATATGGGTTACAAGGAGATGGCAAGTTACTAGCTAGGATTGTGTCGAGGAATGAGGACAGACGTGAGGCAGCGGTTCCGGTTGTACCCGTAGTTCACCCTAGATCTGATAGTTTGAGACTTCGGGACTTTTTGAGTTGCAGCCCACCGGAGTTCTATGGGTCGAGGACTGAGGATGATCCTCAAGAGTTTATCCGACAGTTGCAGCGGATCATGAGAGTGATCAAAGCCTCGGAGACAGAGTCGGTGGTATTAGGTGCACATCGGCTGCGTGATACGGCAGTCGACTGGTTTGATTCATGGGAACTATCCCGGGGGGAGCATGCGCTTCCAGCTGTTTGGGACGAGTTCTCAGAGGCGTTTCTTAACCATTTCTTGCCTCCGCAGATGAGGAGGGCTCGGGCCGATAGATTTTTGATGTTGAGACAGAACGGGCGGACGGTTCGGGAGTACAATGTAGACTCAGACGCGTCCGCTTTATTGGCGCGAACATGGAGGACAGAGTGCACCGCTATGTCACAGGGCTCGATGATTACTTAGCAGAGAGTTGCTCGGGAGTAGCTCTTCAGCCGGGCATGGACATTGCCCGCATGCAGGCTTATGCACTTGGGTGTGAGGAACGGAGAGGCCGACGGATTGACCAATACCAGCAGAAGAAGGCCAGGACAGCAGGGTCCTTTGGTAACTTTCGAGGCGGACCGCCTCAACAGCAGACTAGTTATGCGCCTCCGCCCGATCTGAGTGGTTCTCACGCCTTGTGGCATCCAGGTATTCAGAGCAGTCGGGGCTCGAGGTTGAGTTTTCGGGGGAGTAGGGGTGTTGGCCAGATGAAGCCACCCCGACCTCGATGTGGCCAGTGTGGTAAACCCCATGCGGGGGAGTGTCACGGTATTCAGAGGGCTTGTTTTACATACGGCAATCAGGGCCATTTTGCGAGAAATTGTCCGACCAGAGGTAGCGCGGATGTAGGGACTCGGCCTTCGGGATCAGTGGCGGGTTCATCGCCTTCTATAGCTATGCGCCCAACAGGGCAGGATTATGCTTAGAGCGACAAAGGGGAAAGTAAAGCAGTAATTACAGGTATATTCCTAACCCTCTAGAGGTTAGTATGCGTATTATGATAATTTTATGTTAAGTGTATGTTCCGATAGCATTATGTAAGTTGTGATTTAGAGAACATGGTTAGTTGGGAAGGTAAGTGTGGAGACAGGGGAATTGTGAACCTTAGAATATTACACGTTGAGACCTTAGATGTAAGGCCGTCTTGAGTAAAGGATTTTGCGGGTGATCTTTGTCGGAGTTCATTATATCCATAGGGTGTATTAGTGTGATAATTCCATGAGTAGTGTGAGATAGAAGTGGTAGCTTTCGTGATGTGAATTAGTAAGATTGTTCCGGATCGGGGAACAAGAGAGTTTGGAGCGATAAATGGGTCGGGTTGTGGTGGTCCCGCTATGTGATAGGGTCACGAGGGTGCTAGGTCCAAAGTCTAGGTAGCCATCGTATGAGTTCGTAGATGCGTTCGACCAGAAGCGGGTCGTGAAGGCCGGGAATGGCCTTAAGGGGAAGTTGAAACTAGTAATGACCAAGTTTGGAGGTAGTAACTCCAAGGTTGTGGAAATTGAAGCGGTAACTGAAGTATGGAATGTGTAGGATCGCAGTTGTTGATCCTCGCTCATAGGATCGCAGTTCAGCGTTTGGGAAGCTCTGTTTCTCTGGAGGCTTATCTTTGGTATGATTCCCTGAGATTGTAGGTTCTTGTACATTCAGGGGTATGGCGGGGCCCTGTCCCGTCATTGTTGTTATAAAACTCTTAGAGGTCTGTAGTACTGTTGTGGGCAGGGTTGGTAAAGGATGTAACTGTTCAAGTTTTTAATTTATATAAAGAAAGGTGACCGTTTTGGTTAGCCTGTTTTCTTATGTTATATCTTGTTTCCTGTTTAAGTTTTTATTTCCGCTGATTTTTCTCTGATGTTGTATCACTAGGGTGCCCGGGGTAAGGCACCAGTCGCGGGCCCGAGGTCGGGTCGTGACATGTGGCATGTTGGCTATTAATATCAGACCTTGAAAAAGGTGGTGGTAAGTAGATACAGTGGAGGTGCTGCCCAATTTTCCGTAGAATAAGGAACCTGATACTTAGAATGTTCTACGAAGAAGTCTAGACGTTGATAGACGTGTTTGTTTATTATAGGTGGGTATTCTACGCGCGACATACTCGACTTGGCTAGTGGATTAAGCCGAAGAGGTATGTGATTCTTCCTATCCTCTTGAGCATGATTATTTGTGAAATATATAGTGCGGTAGACGCACGTGTGTTAAAGAAGTTTGATTTCCTTTTTGGTGTCCTTGACTTGATTCTAAAGTTAAGTGACTTGATATGAAATGTTAAGAACTTGAATTGTGTTAAAAAGTTGTGAAACCTCATTCGTGAGTAATGGGTACTTGGTCTTTAAAAGAATAAAGTTATCTTGATTTCGGAAATAAGAGTAGTTGTCCTTGGTTGCTTTAAAACATAAAGTGTTATAATAGCTTTATGGGAAGTTAGTTATAACGACTTTATGAAAACAAAAAGAATGGTTTTATTATTGGATTTAAAATGGTAACTTGACTTTAAAAGGAGAAGTGATTTGGTTTAAAAAGAAGGCATGGTATTGTCTTGGTTTATTTAAAAAAGAAGGCATGGAAATTGTTTTGGTTTACTTAAAATAATAGTTACTCTATTTTGGATTCTACGAGTGTTAGTATCATGTGACTTTTGTGAAAGAAATGGATCTTCTTAAATAGTTAAAATATGTAGTACTTTGGGGTTAAAAACCGGATTTTTGACATAAAATGAAAGTACCTTGACTGTGAGTAACTTGCCTATGTTTGCTTGTGATAGCCTTGTTGTGCAAGTGTTGTATCCTTATGTTACCGCGTCTCTCGATGGATGGTCCACGGGTATGCAGCCATGATGAGGGTTCGTTTCCCTGTTGATAGTGTTATTCCATGGACTAGCTCTCCATGAGGTTTACTGATACGGTTGGTATCTGGTAGTTGGTTTTCGTACTTGCCCCCGTCATTGGCGTGACGCAGGAGGTATCTGGTAGTTAGCCTTCGTACTTGCCCCGGTCAGTTTTGTGGCGAAGTCTCGTGATGCTGGTGGTATCTGGTAGTTGGTCTTCGTACTTGCCCCCGTCAGCTACGTGACGCAGGTGGTATCTGGTAGTCGGCCTTCGTACTTGCCTCGTGTCAGCTTCGTGAGTTAGTTTTATAGCAGTTTTGTGGCGAAGTCTCGTGATGCTGGTGGTATCTGGTAGTTAGCCTTCGTACTTGCCCCCGTCAGCTACGTGACGCAGGTGGTATCTGGTAGTCGGCCTTCGTACTTGCCTCGTGTCGCCCGTGATCTGATTATATAGTATTGTTGGTACGGTAGGTATCTGGTAGTTGGCTTTCGTACTTGCCCCGGTCAGTTGATGATGCAGGTTGGTTCTGGTAGCTATGCCTTCGTACTTGCCCCGTACGATTCTTATGACACAGGTGGGACCTGGTGTTCATGTGTACTCTTTGGTGTTGTTATATCATAGACTGCCGGCAGAGAGGAAGGAATTCCTCGGGCATGATTGATATTGTGGGCGTGAGACCCATGGTTATATTGGAGTGATGACTTTGAGGGCGTGAGTCCCTGACTTGACATGACTGCTTATATGTTGTGTACTATAGTTTGGCTATCATACATGTATCCTGCTTTATATAGACTGTTATGATTTCATTACAGTATTTTCAGTTTCACATACTTAGTACCTGTTGTACTGACCTCGCCTGGGCTGCGTTCATCTGCAGAGTAGGTACACGATTGTTGATCCTCGCTCATAGGATCACGGTTCTTCATTTTGGAAGCTCCGTTTCTCTGGAGGCTTACCTTTTGGTATGATTCCCTGAGTTTGTAGGTTCTTGTACATTCAGGGGTATGGCGGGGCCCTGTCCCGTCATAGTTATTGTTACATTCTTAGAGGTATGTAGTACTATTGTGGGCAGGGTTTTGTAAAGGATAACTGTTCGGGTTTTATGTATATATACAGGAAGGTGACCGTTTTGGTTAGCCTGTTTCTTATTGTATATCTTGTTTCATGTCTATGCTTTTATTTCCGCTGGTTTTTCTCTGATGTGCTATCACTAGGGTGCCCGGGGTAAGGCACCAGTCGCGGGCCTGAGGTCGGGTCGTGACAGCTTGTGATAGCCTTGTTGTGCAAGTGTTGTATCCTTATGTTACCGCGTCTCTCGATGGATGGTCCACGGGTATGCGGCCATGATGAGGGTTTGTTTCCCTGTTGATAGTGTTATTCCATGGACTAGCTCTCCATGAGGTTTCTTGACGCAGTCGGTTCGGTAGCTAGCCCTCGACTTGCCGGTCGTGGGCGTCACGGGAGGTATCTGGTAGTTGGCTTTCGTACTTGCCCCGGTCAGTGTAATGGCGAAGTCTCGTGATGCATGAGGTATATGGTAGTTGGCTTTCGTACTTGCCCCCATCAGCGACGTGATGCAGGAGGTATCTGGTAGTCGACCTTCGTACTTTCCCCGGTCAGCTTCGTGGGTTAGTTTTATAGCAGTTTGTGGCGAAGTCTCGTGATGCAGGTGGTATCTGGTAGTTAGCCTTCGTACTTGCCCCCATCAGCGACGTGACGCAGGAGGTATCTGGTAGTCGGCCCGTCTTTGCCTTGGCCACCGTGATACGCTTATATAGTATTGTTAGTGAAGAGTATCCGTAGTTGGCTTCGTACTTGCCCGGTCGATTGATGATGCGGTGGTTACGGTAGATATGCCTTCGCATTTGCCGTCTGATTTATGACACAGGTGGGACCTGGTGTTCATGTGTACTGCTTGATGTTATTATATCATAGACTGCCGGTAGTGAGGAAGGAATTCCACGGGCATGATTGATATTATGGGCGTGAGACCCATGGTTATATTTGAGTGATGACTTTGAGGGCGTGAGTCCCTGACTGCTTATACATTGTGTACTGTAGTTTGGTTATCATACATGTCTCCTGTTTTATATAGACTGTTATGATTTCATTACAGTATTTTCAGTTTCACATACTTGGTACTGTTATGCGACCTCGCCCGGGGCTTCGTTCATGCCGCAGGTAGAGGTACACCAGTTGTTGATCCTCGCTCATTGGATCACGGTTCTGCGTATTGGGAAGCTCCGTTTCTCCGGAGGCTTATCTTTTGGTATGGTCCCCTATCATTGTAGGTACTTGTACATTCAGGGGTATGGCGGGGCCCTGTCCCGTCATAGTTAATATAAAAACTCTTAGAGGTCTGTAGTGCTGTTGTGGGCAGGGTTTGTAAAGGATGTAACTGTTCGGTTTTATATATATGCAGAAAGGTGACCGTTTTGGTTAGCCTGTTTCTCATTTCATATTGTTCATATCTTTGAGTTTTTATTTCCGCTGATTTTCTCTGATGTATTATCACTAGGGTGCCCGGGGTAAGGCACCGGTCGCGGGCCCGAGATCGGGTCGTGACACCCTTTTGGGTGATTTATATTATGGCAGCCTTATCGGCTTTGCCTTTGTTTTAAGAAAAAAATGAGTGTTATTTATCTTCCGCGGTTTATTGTGTTGTATGAATCGAAGGGTGCCCAGGTAGGGCGCCAGTCGTGGGCCCGGAGTTCGGGGCGTGACATTAAAACTTTAAGCAATTGATGCCTTTAAATCAAATTTCCCTTCTTCATTTCAAGTCATTTATCTTTGTTTACATTACTAGAGTAAACCATTCTTTTAACTTTCCATAAAGTTGTTATAACCAACTTCCCATAAAGCCGTTATAATAACTTTATACTTTAGAAACTAAGGCATTTTTATCCTTTAAAACAAGTGAGTTAATCCTCTAACTTGGACATTCTTAAAATAAGTCAAGGATAGCAAAATGAAACTGAATTCATTTAAATCTTGTACGTCTACTGTACTATACATTTATAACTACTCATGCTCAAGAGATAAGAAAAGTTCCACATACCTCTTCGGTTCAATCCACTTGCTAATTCCAATATGCCGCACGTAGAATGTCAACCTATAATGACAATAATACGACTATCAACTTCTAGCTTTTAATGTAGAATATTCTAAGTGTGAAGCTTCATATTCTACGGAAAATTGGGCAGCACTTCCTTTGTTTCTACGTACTTTTCCACCTTTTTCAAGGCCCGAAATCAATAATCAATATGCCACATTTAAGGCTCAACAATTCAGCTAACCAAAGGGGATTACAAGCCTAGCCAAACGTGTAAAAATCTGCCCCACAATTAATATAAAACAATCCATTAACTTTAGGCAATTCTCGGCAACATCAAGGACATCAACAACATCTACTTTCAATTCCTTTCTAATCCAAGTCGTTATTCCAACATGTAATATAAGTCATGATCAATTATAACGACTATATTTCTTTCCTTATATAAAATGCGGCGATTTTAACTAGCAACCAAATTGATTAACAACTTTAATGGCTAGCATGGCAATTTTTCGGTTTTAACATCTCAACATGATCCAAAACTTTCAAACTTCATTCTATTTATCACATGCTCAATTATCAACTACTACAATATGTAATCTTCAATTACCTTAAGAAGACGAAGATTTTTACCTCAATAAGCCCAAATATAATCCAAGACTAAAAGTCGATCCTTAGCAACTTTAACTCATCTCCTTTACGTTCCAATCCACTCCAAGCAACCCTTAGAAGCTTATGAAGAACTCCTCTTCAAGTTCCAACTCCAACTATGAAAACCCCCTTAGGTTTTTATGTTGCGACTAACGTAAAAACGTAGTTTTTCCGGGATTTTTGTGTTGAGATATCCTTAGAATACCTTTTGGGATCTTGGGTTTGAATATTTGGATTTATGAAGCAAGATTGCAAAACATTTCTCTTTTTTTTCTTGCTTGGCCGAGAGCTCTCATATTTGCACTCTAAGTTTCTTGAAATTTTTCTAAGTATAGAATCCTAGTCTTGCACTAGTAGTGGTATGTATATATAATGAGATCAAGGGCTAGGATTGGACCAAATGTGTGGCCAAGATTTGGATGACTAAAGCTTGCAACTTGACCCCTAAGACTTGGTCAATAATATCAAGCTCAACTTGGCTACTCTTTTCTTGCCATTCTCGTCCCACATGACCATGTGGAGGGTGACATGTGTCGCCCTCCCATTGGTCCATAATATTCCGTTTTCCGAAATTTCCATAATTGAACAAAATATCGAAAACCCCGTGGGCCCCACAAAACGTAAAATTTTCCGAGTGGGCCCCACGTGACCAAATCTGAAAATAATTTTTCATAATTCTAATAATTTCCTTAAGTATCCAAAAACGAATTTGAGAACCTAATTCTCATTAACAACCATTTTTCCTTCCCGAGTTTCGGAAGAGTTTCCTTAAGAATAACGAATTCTTCTTTCGATCAAAAAAAATTTAAAGTCCTGCTTCCTTATGTACATTCTCTTAAACATGTCCTGGAATTATGGGTTATAACACACTTCCACACTAATTCTTCAAGTTCCAATAACACTCATGTATCCTCTACAAGCTTGTAACCATCTTCCTTTCTTGTTTTGCTTCCAAAAAGTTTATCAAAAGCTTAGGGTTTTATAGGGAAGTTTTGGCCAACCCATCATTTGGAGAGAAATATAGGTTTAACACTTAGTTAAGGTGCTAATCTAGGAAAATATAGGTTAATATAGGAAGATAATCAACTCTTGTTCTTCACTTTTAATGGGATTTTCGAAAACCTAAGGCTAAGAGAAGAGAGAAAGAAAACTTTGGAGAGAAGATTTTTTTGTGAAAATGGCTAAGTCTTCCAAGACTTATCTCTATATAGAATGTATCTTGCAAGACAAGTTGGGGAGGGACACATGTCACCATCCCATTGGCCAAAGCTTCCCTTCAAATTAAATATCCCACACTTAGCCAAACTATCTACATTTTTTGAAGGGCTCCACAAAATTGTGAAATTTCCGGTGGACCTCATATTATCAATTCCAAGACTTCATAATCCAATACTAATCCCCTAAATCCAATTAGAATAATTAAACTCTAAGTTAATAATTTTTCCGTCGTCACATTTTTTCCAAACTTTTTCCCTAGGAAAATGTAAATATTCTTTCCTTTCGACCTTCAAATCTTGATTCCTTAATCACGTTCTCAAATCAATGTCATGGAATTACGGGGTGTAACATCTTTGGAGCGATCCAAAAAATTGATCCTAGTCGGTCGAATATTTCTTATGACATTCTCCCATTCTACGAGTTTCTTAGGGACCCATAACCTTTTCATCGGCTATTTCCCTTTGGTGTCTTCGTATTCATCGGGTCTGCGAAAGACACCATGGATATTGGTACTGCGGGAAAGGGGTCGGTATCAATAGATATTTCAGCACGCCCTTGTCGGTTAGTTTGAACCTCCCCTCCCTGATGTCGTTCTGGATCGCCTTCCTGAAGATCACACAGTTAGAAGTAGAGTGATTATATGAGTTATGCCACTTGAAGTACTTCTTATCTTTGAGTTCCTCGACTGTGGGATCCCGTGGCCATTAAGCAGCCGAATCTGTTTGTCCTTGAGCAGATGATCAAATATCTGATCTACTTTTGTGATATCAAACGGTTGAACTTTTTTCCTTGCCTTTGACGACTTTCAAGGCTGGGCAAGAGAAGACCTTACCCCTAATAATCTCGGATACCATTGCATCTCCCGTGTAGTCGGCTGACTCAGACTCAGACTCATATGCTTCAATGATGGATACCAAGCGGGAGCCTCGATTTCGGTTGGTTCTCATTCGCTCATTTTCCTGAACGTATTGCTCTATTTGGATAGCCTTTTCGACTAACTAGCTTAGGTCAGAGAAGGATTGTCCTAGCAACTAATCATTCAATTAAGGGTGCATATTGTTGATTATCATGTGGGCACACTCATATTCGGGGAAGTGTACAGTGGATTTCCCAACCTTCTTCCTCAATCTCTCGATAAAATCAGTAGCCGATTCATCGACCTGCTGCTTGAGATTTGTTAGACCAGTCACGATAACTTAAGGTTGGGGCCAATAGAACCTATCATGGACGCATCCCTCCATGTCGGCCCAGCTTTGCATAGAATTCGGAGCCAAAAAGGAGTACCATGCGAAGGTTGTTCCCATTAGAGGGAGGGAATAACTACAACTTGTGGTACTCATTCTGGCTAGCTTTGCCGCATTGGGCAGTAAATCTACTGATGTGCTCGATAGTGGATTTGCCATCATCTCCAGAAAAGATGACAAATTCTGGTATTTTGAAGCCCCTCGGCAAAGGTGATATCTGATCTACCTAATCAGGGTAGGGCTTCTTGTAGACAGGCATGTCCAAGGATTTTAGTTTGATGCCAAAGTACCTCTGCATGGTATTTGCAATAATCTTTGGGTTTATCAGTAGCAACGTCCTTTGCCGATTCTCAACTAGATTCGGCTGGTAGGCGTTCTATACTGGCGACCTCCATTATGTACCTTGTTGGACAGGGTTTTGAAAGTTGTAGGTGGTTTGATGTCTATTACCAATAGGTAGGGTGATGTCTCATTGCTGCTATTGGGAATGGCCACCAAAGGTCGCAACCTGAGCTCCTGGAATGGCTAAAAGAACCCGAGGATAAGGTGGAACAGGGTTACATGGTTGCTCTCCTCGAGCGTCAGCCATCCTTAGAAAGTTTATGCCTTTTGAAAGGTATGGATTGGGTACCAGTAATGACTGCTGGAATGGTTGTCACGCCCCGAACCCCGGGCCCGTGACTGGTGCCCTATCTGGGCACCATTCTACCTTAACAACACAAGTAAACTGCGGAATTTATAACACTCTTCTTTTTTTTTTTTTTAAAAACCAACGTACGTGCAAGGGCAAAGCCGACAAGGCTGCGTAATAAAAGACACTACACTGTACATGAGTCCAATCCCACATATGAATACAGACCTCTAAGAGTTATACTGAACTATGACGGGACAAGGCCCCGCTGCATCCATAATCACATAAAGCTTCGAAAGAACTTATACCAAAAAGATAACTCCCGAACAGAAGGAGCTATCCAAAAACTCTGAGCAGGGTCCTACACCTGCCGATCACCAAACAGACCTAAACTGCGGCATGAAACGCAGCCCGAAGGTCGATGCGAAGAATGTATCAAGTATGTGAGCGATGAAATCAGTAATGAAATCATAACGATCTAAACAAAGCAGGAGACATGTATGATAGCCAACCTACAATACATAACACATAGCGGTCATATCAAGTCGTGGACGCAGCCCTCAAAGTCACTACTCAAATATAACTACTATGGGTCTCACGCCCATAATATCAATCATGCGTGGAATCCTTCCTCACCGCCGATACCCATGATGTAATAACACCAATAAGGATACATGAACACCAAGTCCCACGTGTCCTAAATAACTCGTGGTCGCATGCCCCGGAATCCCACATCGTATAAGCATGACCATAGGGTAACACAAACAAATCCGGAGACATGTATGATAATCAGATTACAGCACACGGTGCCTTACTAACAATGAGAGTAAACATAGTATCCTTACAATATAAAATAGGAAGCTCATGATCAAAACAGACCATCCGCGCAAAGATCATTTAGCCATCCTACTCCTGGGACTATTTCACCCGCATAGGTCGTGTGGACCCGCGTGAGTTATTCCTCGCATGAGACTATTTCACCCGCATAAGCCCTTACGGACTCGCATGAGGTATTCCTCGCATAGGCTGGACCCGCCCGCATGGGACTATTTCACCCGCATAAGTCCTTACGGACCCGCAGGTATTCTCGCATCGTGGGTAGCAATTCCACGGAAGCGCAAATGCCACAAACCCGGGAATGACTCAAACAACGATATACCAATAGCACACAACCGGCTATTTCCAGCACACATAGGCAATTCTCAACTAATCAGGCCAAGTACTTATCAAGGCACACATGGAAATAATTCTCAATTAACCAAGCCAAAGTACTTATCAAGGCACACATAGAATAATTCTCATTTGACAAGCCAAAGTACTTATCAGGGCACAAATAGAATAATTCTCATTTAACAAGCCAAAGTACTTATCAGGGCACAAATAGAATAATTCTCATTTAACAAGCCAAAGTACTTATCAAGGCACTCTTAGACAAATTCTCAATTTATCAAGCCAAAGTACTAATCAAGGCACACTTAGACAAATTCTCAATTTATCAAGCCAAAGTACTAATCAAGGCACACTTAGACAAATTCTCAATTTATCAAGCCAAAGTACTAATCAAGGCATCACATAGAATTATTCTCAATTAAATAGGCCAAAGTACTACGTACGTACATTCTTTTCAAAAGACTCATTTTTATGTAAAATCCCAAGATACTAACACCCGTAGTATCAAGGCGTGTCTATTCTTCAAAGTAAGTTACTATACTTTTTGAAACTCATTTCAAAGCTTGAAACCAAGTAACTTCAAATTTTCACAAACTAGGCAACTTATGCCCTTTAATCAAAATAGACAACTTTCTAAACCTTTCATAAAGCCGTTATAACCAACTTCCCATAAAGCCGTTATAACCCTTTATGGTTTTAGACATATCCATTCCTTTTTATAACCAGGAGACTTATACTTTTAAAACCAAGTATCACATACTTACAAAATCAAGTTCTTAACTTTCAAAATACTTCAAGTCTCTTAACATTTAGAAAACAAGTTTCTTCTACTTTTAAACCTCAAGTAACTCACACCTTTAAAACAAGTTACTTCTCTTAAATCATGTCATTTCTCCTCTCTTAAAACAATTAAGAAAATCACTCATTTAACTCCCCTAAAGTCATTATAATGACCTTTAGGATTTTGGGACTAAGGCACTAGCCCAAAAGATTTGGAAACCACTTCCTTTTCAAGACTCTATGTACTTTAAGTAAAATACTTTCACTTTTAAGAATCCAAACTTCACTAAGAAAATGGATTTTACAACTTACAATTTAAACATCAAAGTACAATCAAGGAAGTACATAGAACAAATTATATTCTAGGCAATCCAAATACAACCAAGGAATGGATCATTTAAGGAGTAGAACATACATTCTTAATCTTAAGGAATCATGCTAGAAGAAGAGATAGTTCACATACCTTTTCGGCTAAAATCCACAAGCTAAGCCGAATACGCCGTACGTAGAAGTGTCAACCTATAATGGTCACAACAAGACTATCAACTTCTAGTCTCAACGTAGAATAATACTAAGTATACGGTCTCTAATTCTACGGAAAATCGGGCAGCACTTCCTTTGTTTCTACTCACTTTGCCACCTTTTTCAAGGCCGAATACAATAACCAACACGCCACATTTAAGGCTCCAAACAACAACCAAACAAAGGGGATTACACGCCTTACAATACGTGTAAAATTCCGCCCCACAATTCATACCAAATAGTTTAATACTTCACTAGCCATTCTCGGCCTACATATAACCAACAACACTACGTCTTTTCCAATCCTTTTCCAATTCCAAGTTCTTAGGTCAACATGTTATTTAGTCATAAACAACTTCAACAACTACAATTTCCTTGTTTATACAACATGTGACGACTTAACTAATAATCGACTTGAATTGAAATCTTAAAGCTAAACATGCTAGATTTCGGATTAGGGTTCCAATAGTCAAAATACTTATCAAACTTCATACTATATAACTCATGCTTGCTAATAACCATAGCTACAATCAATAAGTAAACTTAATTGCTAAAACGACAAAATTTATACCTTTCCAAGCCCTTAAAAATTCCAAGACTCAAAGTCGCTCCTTAGCAAATTCTTAGCTCCTTTCCTTAGGTTCCAATCCGCTCCAAGCAGTCCTTAGAAGCCTATGAAGAACTCATCTTCAAGTTCCAACTTCAAAGTTGAAGAACTCCTTTAGTTTCCGCCTTGCGACTAACGTGAAAACTCCGTTTTTCCGAAATCTTTCTATTGAGATAACCTTACAACACCCTTAGGAACATTGGGTTAAAGTCTTGTGAACAAAGGATCAAAACTACAAAATTTTCTTGTGGGTTATAGCACTAACCCGAGAGCTACTTGTGAAGAACACAATGTTCTCTAATTTTTCTAAGTCTTCAAGACCTTGTCTTGCTACTAGTAGTATACTTATAACACAATGGAGGGCTTAGACTTAAACAAATGTGAGGTTAGGATGAGTTTCACTTGGATCAAGCCTAGGTAGACAAGTTGACTTATCAACAATATCAAGCTTAGAAGACTTATCATCTACATAGGTCAAATGACCATAACACCCTTGCAATATTTCGTCCAACATCATGGAGGGGGTGCCACGTGTCGCCCTCTCATTCGTCCATAAAATTCCGTAACCCTCGTGGGCCCCACAAAAATGTAAAATTCCTCGGGTGGGCCCCACGTGACCAAATCCGTAAAAAAAAAAATTCCATAGTGTTAATAAGTTCCATACTTTACAAATATTGTCTTTTGAGAATCCAATTCTCCACAACAAGCATTTTTCCTTTCCGACTTCCGGAAGATTTTTCCGTCGGAAAAACAATTCTTCCTTTCGTACCGATTTCCAAGTCTTGATTCCTTACGTACATTCTCTTATACATGTCCTGGACTTACGGGGTGTAACATTCTTCCCCCCTTAGAAACATTCGTCCCCGAATGTTCTTAGTCGGTTGTCAAGCTATACAAACTCCGGCACAATCTCTATACTATGCCTATCAATCAAATGCACAAGACCAACGATGCCACACATGGCCACCACATAACATACGTAAACATAATAATGGACCTTCCGTCCGTGGTCCCTTCTCACAAAACTCGAAAGGTTCTGATCTTCCCAAACACGGGATCCTTAGAGGTTCCTTTCTTTCCTTACTTGTCATACTTCCTCGTACTTTCAAACTCATCTAGAACACGTACAAAATCTCAAATTTTGTTTCTGTTCTCCAATCCTTGGAGTTACTAACCAAACTTGGCCATATTGTTACTTACATTCCCGTGAAGGCTCTTCTCGGTCCTTACGACCTAGTTCCGGTGGAACGCATCCACGAACTCGTACCGATCAACTAGACTTGGGCCTAGCACCCTCGTGACCCTATCACATAGCGGGACCATTACCAACTGACATCACCCGATTCCATACTATCGGCTGACCCGAAATGAGTCCATAACCCGACTCATCGTCACACTTAACTTGTCATTCTTAGTCTGAAATAAATCTTTCTCTTATCTCAAGGTACTTCTTACCCTATCCCCTATTCACTAGAGGTTCGTCACATAAGCCAAAGTATTTCTACTATACATCCTTCCCTATCGGTATTTCACTGTTATGGGGTAATTACAACTTGTGAACTCTACACAACTATAGTCTCAGTTCACTTATCATTCTTGTCAACATTCTTAACTTTTCACTTTACTAATCAAAGTATCCCTACCTCTGGGGTACTATCACTTTACAACTCTAGCAATAAAGGGAAAACATATACGCTAGGGTAAAATCTGAATCTATTAATGCACGTATGATTCAAAAGAATCGAACTATACCTGTAACCACGTGCGATGTCGCCTCCTGATCCTGCCCAGTAGTCACGTCGTTTCTGCGGTTCGAAGGACCGCCAGAACTATAAACTCCACCCTGACCTCTACTACGGCTGGCTAACATCTGTACACCATGCCCTGGGGAACGCACAACTGTGGAGGAAAGGGAATCAACTACCGGCCTCATAGGCTGAGCCACCTCACCGGTGCTCCTTCTAAAAGGACATACCCTCAGAATATGGCCCGGACGGCCACAATAATAACAAACACCCGTGCCATAACTATAACGGCATTTCCCCGAATGACGCTTACCACATCTGAAACACTGAGGAATAGGTGACCTCGACTGAGGAAATCCTCTGCTCCTCTGAGAACCTCGACCTCTTGAGATCGGACCGACTCCTAAATACCTTGTGGGGTCCAAACTCCCACCTGTGAACTGCTGGGGTATGTACTGGGTAGGCTGGGATGAATATCTCACTCGCTGCTGAGGCAGCTCGTCCAAAAACTCACCGGGATAACCAACCGGTCTAGCCCTCTTACGCTGATCTCCGCGTTGGCCCTCTACCCTCTGTACACTGTGCATGCTTGGCCGAATAACCTCCTGCTGATGAAACTGTAACACTGCTATCTTGGTCAATAACATAATGGCTTCCTTCATGACCCTAAAGTATTCCCCTAACTGAGAAACTGGAGGCTCTGGTGCTGGGGCCTCAAAACCTGGCGAAGAAGAACTCGCCGACTGTGGAACCACATCCGGTATGCCCTGGGCATAAGCCCTATCAACTCTCTGAGTCTGACTAGTAGCTCCTGCTACTCCTTTGCCCTTCTGGGCGGCTGTTGCCCTCCTTGGAGGCATAACTGTAACACAACAACACGTCAGAGAGGAATTATCTTACTAACACAGCTCTAGGGCACGATCTTAGAGTGAGAAGAATAGAAACCAACTCCTAAATGTCCTGTAGCCTCCTGTTTATGGGTGTGGCGCGCAACACACCGATAATCAAGACTCTACTAGACACGGTCTGTAGACATTCCGAGGACTGACTGCTCTGATACCACTCTGTCACGCCCCGAACCCCGGGCCCGTGACTGGTGCCCTATCTGGGCACCCTTCTACCTTAACAACACAAGTAAACTGCGGAATTTATAACACTCTTCTTTTTTTTTTTTTTTTTAAAACCAACGTACGTGCAAGGGCAAAGCCGACAAGGCTGCGTAATAAAAGACACTACACTGTACATGAGTCCAATCCCACATATGAATACAGACCTCTAAGAGTTATACTGAACTATGACGGGACAAGACCCCGCCGTACCCATAACTGTACAAAAGCCTGTACTGAAAGAACTTATACCAAAAAGATAACTCCCGAACAGAAGGAGCTATCCAAAAACTCTGAGCAGGGTCCTACACCTGCCGATCACCAAACAGCGTACCTAAACTCGCGACATTTAACGCAGCCTCAAGGAGGTCAGTACGAAGAATGTACCCAGTATGTGAGCGATGAAATCAGTAATGAAATCATAATGACTAAAAAAGCAGGAGACATGTATGATAGCCAACCTACGATGCATAACACATAAGCAAATCATATCAAGTCGTGGACGCAGCCTCAAAGTCACTACTCAAATATAACTATGGGTCTCACGCCCATAATATCAATCATGCGTGGAATCCTTCCTCACCGCGATCCATGATGTAATAACAACAATAAGGATACATGAACACCAAGTCCCACCTGTGTCCTAAATACCACGTGGTCTCATGCCCCTAATCCCACATCGTAAAAGCATGACCATGGGTAACACAAACAACCGGGACATATATGATAATCAAATTACAACACATTGTGCCTTACTAACAATGAGAGTAAGCGAGAGTATCCTTACAATATAAAATAGGAAGCTCATGATCAAACAGACCATCCGCTCGCAAAGATCATTTAGTCATCCTACTCTTGGGACTATTTCACCGCATAGCCGCGTGGACCCGCGTGAGGTATTCCTCGCATGGGACTATTTCACCGCATAAGCCCTTACGGACTCGCATGAGGTATTCCTCGCATAGGTCGGACCCGCCGCGTGGGACTATTTCACCCGCATAAGTCCTTACGGACCCGCATGAGGTATTCCTCGCATCGTGGGTAGCAATTCCACGGAAACTGCAAATGCCACAAACCCGGGGAATGACCCCGAAACAACTGATATTGTTATACCCCGTAGTTCCAGGGTATGTATGCGAGGACGTACGTACGAGAATACGACAGAAAGATTGGAAATGAAGAAAGAGGTGATTTTTCCACGGAAAAGTTTCCGGTTTTTGTGAAGGAAAAAGGTTCGTTAATGGGAATTGGATTCCCAGATTTGGTTTTTGGACTTCTTAGATTATATTAGAATTATGGAATTTTATTTTCGGAAATGGTCACGTGGGGCCCACGGAGAAATTCTGATTGTGGGGCCCGCTTTGATTTTGAGATTTTGGCGTTATGGATATTTTCTAAGACGAAATATTTTGGGCCGAATCGGGGCGACACGTGTCACCCCACGTGGCACCTTGGCCGAAATATGTTTGTGCACAACACGGTTAGAGTCGTTTTTTAAACGCTCTACCTAACTTACGAAGGGTAATTTTCGGCGATGTGATTTAGTATTTTTTCGGATTTTACCGAGAGACGAAACGTTTTGGACCAACGAGAGGGCAACACTTGGCACCCTCTTGTTGGTGGACTTGAAGGGGCGTTAGGGCCGAATGGATGAGCAAGTGTTGGTTGATATTTGTGTAGATATTTGTGAGGGTTTTAAGGAGTAGGGTCTAGGGGGCACTTGGGCATATCTTGGCCCTCCACTTGCCCCCCACTTGGCTAGATCTTGGCCCCTTGGTTGGCCTTTGCTTGGCCTATAAATACCTCCCTTTGAAGACTTCTTCATCCATTCCATAATTTCCAAGTCTTGAAAACCTCCCTCCTCCTTGTTGGTTTCGTCCCTCCTCTTCCCTTGTGAGGCCTTGGCGAGGGTGCACCCTCCTAGAGGCCTGGGCCGAGGTACACCCTTCTAGTGGGGTGTCGTGCGGGACCCCCCCTAGCCATGTTGATCTCGTAGAATACACCCCCCCTCTTGGTAGAAATACTCTCAAAACTATTGTTACTATACGAAAATTACCTTAGCCGTATACCTTGTAGTATTCCAAAGAAACCTCTATAGTTAGAGCCGGGAAATACTAAAGTATGTCCTTTTGTCTCAAACCGAAACCCTAAGGAAATCTTCATTGAGTGATTGAAGTAATTAAGTAGAAGTTGGTTAGAACTTCTAGGGTTGTTGGAGCGGGTTGGAGCACCGGAGTAGGAGCTAAGCGTTGCTAAGGATCGACATTTTTACTTGGATAATTATGGGCTTATCGAGGTAATTATCTTGTCCTCTATTTGTAATTGGAAATTACATGTTGTTAGATTATATAGTTGAAGTATACTATATATAGAACTAAGCTTAATCGCGCAATGTCTTTTGACTTAAGCCTAAAGAATCGAATCTGTAATTACATAGGGCAGTATTACATGAGACTTGTGTAGTAATCGTGGAGTAAATTGTACCCGTTCGTTAGATGTATAACCCCGGTTGGCTTGGTAGCGGCCAGATTAGGAGGAGATTTACGCTGTTTGTTGCGGGAGGTCGAATTTTCAGAGAATGTTCTACGATAAGATCTTGATGTTAATAAGCGCCTTGTGGCCTTATAGGTTGAAGTACTACGTGTGGCGCGTTCTACTTGGCTTAGGAGTAGTAGCGGTTGGAAGTACTTGAGCGTTTTGCTATTAGTCGATACTCCGCGAGGTATGTGAACCTCTTCCTATCTCTTCTAGCATGATATGTGTGAACTATGTAGTACGGTGACGTACATGTACTAAATGTATTTGATTGGTGTAAAACATAAAGTGTTATAACGGCTTTATGGGAAGTTGGTTATAACGGCTTTATGTTGGTAAGAAAATACATGTGGTTTTTAAAAGGTAACTGAATTGAACTATAACTGGCTTGTTATGTGTTAATAAAGAACTTGAAGTATTTCAAAAGAGTTTTGAATCATTTTGAAAGAAGAAGTAATACTTGGTTTCTGAAAACTTAAGAGTTATACTAGCTTTATGGGAAGTTAGGTATAACGGCTTAAGAATGTTTCTTGATTTGGAAATCGAATGTGTATCGACAAACCACAAGCGTTAATAAAGGAAATGTTTTGATTAATTAAGTATTAATAAAACCAAGAGCAAATTCCATCCGCATAGAAGCTAAGATGAGACAAAATGATATTTCCTAGATCATGGTTCATTGTAAGATTGTTATAAACAAGAATATCCTACTCACATATAAGGCTTATGTTTCTCAGATTGTTTAAAAGAAAATTATATTCTTAAATGAATAAGGCTATGAACCACGAAACCTTTCTAAAATAAGAAACGTGAACATTTGAAATTAGGCAAACTTGGACGTTTGGGAAATAATGTTGTTACTTGATTTTACAAAGGTAAGAGTTTTGGTTTTCTTAAAAGGACGGTCACTCTATTTTATACTACGGGTATTGTGTGACTTATGTGAAAGAAACAGATCTTTTAAAGATTTAATGTGTGAAGTACTGTGGGGTTAGATACCCGAACTTGTTAGTAGAAAGCACCTTGTGTGAATAACTTGATTGTATAGGTTTGTGATAGCCTTATAATACTTTCTTGTTGATTTGAGAAGTAAACATGTTAGGATGCTACGTGTGTTAGTATCTTGTGATGTTAGTGTAAAGGGGTTTTCCCCTCGACTGCGCTTAAAGTTGTTTGACTATCAGCCGTTATGTTGGTATTGTACCACTCACCTTGACTTGTGTCCGGAGGTTAAGCTGCCCTCCGATGCGGGGTAGACTCAGGCGGTCTGGGACCATGATTCGAGGATACCTCATGCGGGTCCAGGGGATCCATGCGAACTACGGAGTTCCGGTTAGTTTACGGCCCTTGTGGTCACGCGGTCTTTGTGGCTACGCGATCGCGAGTCCGGGCGACGGGGAGTAGCTACCCTCGACGCGGGGTTATACCTCACGCGGGCCTATGAGGTTGGCCTATGCGAGTCGCGGAGAGTTCCAGGCTAGACGCACATTTGATCTGCGAGGCGAGTGACCAGCTTTTATCATGTGATGATCAGACAGATATCATGACACATTTTATGACCTTGTTGATACTGTGGGTGTTAGTAGTCGGCTATGCCTTCGCATTTACCTGTCTCGTTTTATTAGGACACAGGTGGGACTCGTGTTCATGTGTATTCCTTGGTGTTTGTGTATCATAAATCGCCGGTGAGGAAGGTATTCCACGCACCATTGATGTTGTGGGCGTGAGACCCATTGGTAAAATTGAGTGATGACTTGAGGCGTGAGTCCCGACTTGACACGATCGCATTTATGGTGAATCGTAGTTTGCTTATCATACATGTCTCCCGCTTTGTATAGACTACTATGATTTCATTTACGATTTATTTTCATTTCACATACTTGGTACTGTTATCGACCTCGCCCGGGCTGCGTTTCATGCCGCAGTAAAGGTACACGATCATTGATCCTCGCCTTAGTGGTCACAATTCGGCATGTGGGAAAGCTCCGCTTCTCGGAGGCTTATCGATGGTATAGTCCCTGTTGTTGTAGGTGTTTACATTCAGGGTATGGCGGCCCCGTCCCGCCATTGTTGTCGTATCATTTCTTAGAGGTGCAGAAATGCCGTTGTGGCGTGGTTTGTAAAAGGGATTAAAACTGCTCATGCTGGAAAAAGTTGTTATTTATATATATGCCGAAAGGCAAGTTTTCTCAGATTATTGTTTCATATTTCATAATATGTCTCGTATTGTTTTATGTTCCGCCGATTACTCGATGTTGTATCACTAGGGTGCCCGGTAAGGCACTACCACGTCTTAATCGGTCGTGACAAAAGTGGTATCGAGCGCTTAATCCTGAAAGTGTCTACAGACCGTATCGAAGAGAGTCTTGATTATCGGTGTGTTGTGCACCACACCAATAATCGTGAGGCTATAGGATATTTAGGATTGGTTTCTATTCTTCTCACTCGAGATCGTGCCTTAGAGTTGTGTTGTAAGTTGACCCTCCGACGAAATTCATTCCTTATCGTTATGACTCGCGCAGGGCAACCCGCCCGTGAGGCGCGCAGCGGCGGAGTTGCGAGTTGAGTTCAGAGGGTCGCGAGGGCACAGCCCAATCATTACCTAGGTAGTGCTTCATTCGGGATTTCGCGACGCCACTAGCCCCAAAGCAGAGTTTAGCACGCGACGGCAGTTCCATCGCTGGCCCATGATGTTTGAACCTTCGCCCACGACCGAATAGTGAATATAGATTGCAAAGAGGCGACCACATTAGCTATGGATTTGGCTACCAGAGATTATACCGATGTACCACGAGTCTTGATGACTACCTATCAGAGGTTGTGCAAGAGTAATTCTTCATTGGTTGAGCATGGCACGTACGGGCTTATGTACAGCAGTCGAGAAACGTAGATCGACGGGTTAACCAAGGACGGCAGGAGAGGCCAGAGCAAAGGTCCTTCAGAACTTTCAAGGTGAGTATACCTTAAGTGCTATGTTCTGATAAGCAGTGTGTTAGTTGTGATTAGAAATCATGGTGGGTTAACCGAGTAAGATTTTGGGGGATAGAGAAGGTGTGAGCCTTAGAGTGTTATACGTGGAGACCTTAGAGGTGCGCCATCTCAAGAAAAGGTGTAGTGTTATGTTTGATCCTTATCGAAGGCATAGTGCATGTGAGCTATGTTTGGGGATAGGTCCACAAGTAGTGTGGAATGAAAGGGGTAGTTGAGCTAAGAAGAGCGCCAGGTTTTCGTAGCGTGATTAGAAAAGTTGTTCGACCGGGAGCAAGTGTTTTACGCGAGAGTGGTCGAGTCAGCTACGCCGCGGTCAACCCGCGGCAGTTTGGTGGCGCGGGTTGTGGTGGTCCCGCCTTGTGTTAGGGTCACGAGGGTGTTAGGCCCAAGTTTAGTTGACCAACAGACGAGTTCGTGGATGCATTCGACCGCAGGTCGGCCGATGAGAGCAGCGTCGTGTTTTTCGATCGAGACCACGACTTGCGGTGTTGATTATATCGTAAAGGTTGTAAGGTCTGCACGGTGCCTACCTTCACCTTATGACAGCAAGCCCGTGTTGTGGCTATTTTCGCTTTCTAAGAGTTTGACCAGCAGGTTAAGAACTCGTGAGTCTCGACCGCATTCGCCGCCGCGCGGTGGATTTCGCGGGTTGTGAGGATTGTTGTTCCTGTGGAAGGAGCGTTTAAGCTACCATTTCGTTCTGATGTCGCCTTATGAAGCCTTGTAGGGCGGAAGTGTAAGTTGCCGGCCGATTGGTTCGATGTTGGCAAGGTTCGGATAGTTGGTTCGAGCTTGTTCCAGCAGACGGATAGGTAAAGCTCGCCTGAAAGTTACGCGGCTCGAGGAAATCGTGCGGATAATCGGCGACGACGCTTAGAGTTCAGCCGACGGTCGGTCTTCTTGAAAGTACCACCGGACAGTGTGACGAGTTTGGAAATGTAAGAACTTAGCCCGAGTTACTTTGGGCTTTTTGAGTTCATGTGAAGAATAGGCCAGGTTGCCTATGTGTTAGCAATTGCCGTCCGACTTAGGAGGCAGTACGTCCGGTCTTTCGTATTGTTATGTTCGGGGGGCTGAGCGTATAAAGAGGCCAGAGCCTCTACCACGGAATGCACGAACCGTGGCTCTCCGTATGGCACATCCCGAGAAGGGCCGTAGGGCACGCCTCGAGGATCGCAGCGGCCGGCACCATTTGTTGGGTCGTCGGGGCAAGGCTCGCGACAAAGTGACAAAAGTGGTATCAGTGACTGAGGAAGTATATTTTGACCCCGGGAATAGGTATTTGTGGTGATATAGAGGTGTTTCCTCGTGGGCTTGGATGTAAGTCTTTGCGCAGGTGTTTCCATGGCCAGGTGTGGCAGGATTGTTCTCATAAGTATAGTAGTAGACTATATCGACGCTTGTATGTTTGGGGACTTAGAAGGAACATTCGGACGAATGTTTCTAAGGGAAGAATGTTATACCGTAGTTCCGTGGTATGTATGCGAGGACGACGCACGAGAATACGATAGAAAGATTGGAAAGGAAGAAAGAGGTGATTTTTCCACTAAAAGTTTCCGGTTTTGTGAAGGAAAAAGGTTCGTTAATGGGAATTGATTCCCGATTTGGTTTTGGACTTCTTAGATTATATTAGAATTATGGAATTTTATTTTCTGAATGGTCACGTGGGCCCACGAGAAATTTACGGTTGTGTGGGGCCCGCTTTGATTTTGAGATTTTGGCCGTTATGGATATTTTCGGAAGACGAAATAATTTGGACCAATCGGTGGGCGACACGTGTCACCCCCAAGTGGCACCCTAGGCAGAAATATGTTTGTGCACAACACCCTGTTAGAGTCGTTTCGACGAAACGCTCTACCTAACTTACGAAGGGTAAATTACGGCTATGTCATTTAGTATTTTTGCGGATTTTTCCGAGAGGCGAAACGTTTTGGACCAACGAGAGGCAACACTTGGCACCCTCTCGTTGGTGGACTGAAGGCGTTAGGCCGAATGGATGAGCAAGTGTTGGTTGATATTTGTGTAGATATTTGTGCAGGTTTTAAGGAGTAGGTCTAGGGGCACTTGGGCATATCTCGCCCTCCACTTGCCCCCCACTTGGCTAGATCTTGGCAATTGGTTGGCCTTTGCTTGGCCTATAAATACCCTCCCCCTTTGAAGACTTATTCATCCATTCCATAATTTCAAAGTCTTTAAAACCTCCCTCCCTCCTTGTTGGTTTCGTCCCTCCTCTTCCTCATGAGGCCTTGCCGGTGGGCACCCCCTCCTAGAGGCCTTGGCCGAGGGGTACACCCCCCCGCCTAGAGGAGTGCCGTTAGGTACCCCCCCTTGCCTTGTTGATCTCGTAGAATACACCCCCCCTCTTGGTAGAAATACTCTCAAAAGTATTACTATACCCAAATTACCTTAGCCGTATACCTTGTAGTATTCCAAAGAAACCTCTATACGTAGAGTCTAAATACTACAGTATGTCCTTTTTGTCTCAAACCGAAACCCTAAGGAAATCTTCGTTGAGTGATTGAAGTAATTAAGTAGAAGTTGGTTAGAACTTCTAAGGGTTGTTGGAGCGGGTTGGAGCACCGGAGTAGAGCTAAGCGTTGCTAAGGATCGACATTTTTACTTGGATAATTATGGGCTTATCGAGGTAATTATCTTGTCCTCTATTTGTAATTGGAAATTACATGTTGTTAGATTATATAGTTGAAGTATACTATATATAGAACTAAGCTTAATCGCGGCAATGTCTTTTGACTTAAGCCTAAAGAATCGAATCGAATCAGAATTACATAGGGTCAGACATGAGACTTGTGTAGAGTACCTTGTGGAGTAGAATTGTACCGCTCGGGTTAGATGTATAACCCCCTGGTTGGCTTGGTAGCGGCCCGTTAGAGAGGAGATTTACGCTGTCATGGGGAGGTCTCCGAATTTTACGTAGAATGTTCTACGATAAGATCTTGATGTTAATAAGCGCTTGTGGCCTTATAGGTTGAAGTACTACGTGGCGCGCTCTACTTGGCTTAAGGAGTAGCCGGCGGTTGGAAGTACTTGAGCGCTTTGCTATTAGTCGATACTGCCGCGAGGTATGTGAACCTCTTCCTATCTCTTCTAGCATGATATGTGTGAACTATGTAGTACGGCAGACGCATACGTACTAAATGTATTTGATTGGTGTAAAACATAAAGTGTTATAACGGCTTTATGGGAAGATGGTAATAACGGCTTTATGTTGTTAAGAAAATACATTTGGTTTTTAAAAGGTAACTGAATTGAACTATAACTGGCTTGTTATGTGTTAATAAAGAACTTGAAGTATTTCAAAAGAGTTTTGAATCATTTTGAAAGAAGAAGTAATACTTGGTTTTTGAAAACTTAAGAGTTATACTAGCTTTATGGGAAGTTAGGTATAACGGCTTAAGAATGTTTTACTGATTTCGGAAATCAGAATGTGTATCGACAAACCACAGCAGCGTTAATAAAGGGAAATGTTTTGATTAATTAAGTATTAATAAAACCAGTAGCAACTTCCATCTGCATAGAAGCTAAGATGAGACAAAATGATATTTCTAGATCATGGTCATTGTAATAAGATTGTTATAAACAAGAATATCCTACTCACATATAAGGCTTATGTTTCTCGATTGTTTAAAAGAAAATTATATTCTTAAATGAATAAGGCTATGACCACGAAACCTTTCTAAAATAAGAAACGTGAACATTTGAAATTAGGCAAACTTGACGTTTGGGAAATAATGTTGTTACTTGATTTTACAACGGTTAGAGTTTTGGTTTTTTTAAAAGGACGGTCACTCTATTTTATACTACGTATTGTGTGACTTATGTGAAAGAAACAGATCTTTTAAAGATTTAATGTGTGAAATCTTGTGGGTTAGATACGAACTTGTTAGTAGAAAGCACCTTGTGTGAATAACTTGATTGTATAGGTTTGTGATAGCCTTATAATACTTTCTTGTTGATTTGAGAAGTAAACATGTTAGGATGCTACGTGTGTTAGTATCTTGTGATGTTAGTGTAAAGGGGTTTTCCCTCGATCGCGCTTTTAAAGTTGTTTGACTATCACCGTTATGTTGGTATTGTACCACTCACCTTGACTTGTGTCCGGAGGTTAAGGCGCCTCCACGCGGGTAGACTCAGCGATGCAGGACCATGATTCGAGGATACCTCATGCGGTCCGTGGATCCATGCGGAACTACGGAGTTCCGTGTTAGTTTACGCCTTGTGGTCACGCGGTCTTTGGCTACGCGGATCGCGAGTCGGTGATCGCCGGGAGTAGCTACCCTCGATGCGGGTTATACCTCATGCGGCCTATGAGGTTGGCCTATGCGAGTCGCGGAGAGTTCGAGGCTAGACGCGCACATTTGATATCGCGCGAGTGACCGGCTTTTATCATGTGACGGCCCAGACAGATATCATGACACATTTTATGACCTTGTTGCATCGCTGGGTGTTAGTAGTCGCTATGCCTTCGCATTTACCCTGCATCGTTTTATTAGGACACGTGGGACACGTGTTCATGTGTATTCCTTGGTGTTTGTGTATCATAAATCGCCGCAGCGGAGAAGGTATTCCACGCACCATTGATGTTGTGGGCGTGAGACCCATTGGTAAAATTGAGTGATGACTTGAGCGTGAGTCCCGACTTGACACGATCGCTACTTATGGTGAATCGTAGTTTGGTTATCATACATGTCTCCCGCTTTGTATAGACTACTATGATTTCATTTACGATTTATTTTCGCCACATACTTGGTACTGTTATCGACCTCCTTCGGGCCGTGTTCATGCCGCAGTAAAGGTACACCGCCATTGATCCTCGCTCTAGGGTCACAGTCGGCGTGGAAAGCTCCGTTTCTCCGGAGGCTTATCAGTGGTATAGTCCCCTGTTGTTGTAGGTGTTTACATTCAGGGGTATGGCGGGGCCCTGTCCCGCCATTGTTGTCGTATCATTTCTTAGAGGTCTGTAGTACCGTTGTGGGCAGGGTTTGTAAAAGGGATTAAAACTGTTCATGCTGGAAAAAGTTGTTATTTATATATATGCCGAAAGGCAAGTTTTTCTCAGATTATTGTTTCATATTTCATAATATGTCTCGTATTGTTTTATGTTCCGCTGATTACTCTGATGTTGTATCACTAGGGTGCCCGGGGTAAGGCACCAGTCACGGGCCCGGAATCGGGTCGTGACAGATATACCAATAGCACACAACCGGCTATTTCCAGCACACATAGGCAATTCTCAACTAATCATGCCAAGTACTTATCAATGCACACATGGAAATAATTCTCAATTAACCAAGCCAAAGTACTTATCAAGGCACACATAGAATAATTCTCATTTGACAAGCCAAAGTACTTATCAGGGCACAAATAGAATAATTCTCATTTAACAAGCCAAAGTACTTATCAGGGCACAAATAGAATAATTCTCATTTAACAAGCCAAAGTACTTATCAAGGCACTCTTAGACAAATTCTCAATTTATCAAGCCAAAGTACTAATCAAGGCACACTTAGACAAATTCTCAATTTATCAAGCCAAAGTACTAATCAAGGCACACTTAGAAAAATTCTCGATTTATCAAGCCAAAGTACTAATCAAGGCATCACATAGAATTATTCTCAATTAAATAGGCCAAAGTACTACGTACGTACATTCTTTTCAAAAGACTCATTTTTATGTAAAATCCCAAGATACTAACACCCGTAGTATCAAGGCGTGTCTATTCTTCAAAGTAAGTTACTATACTTTTTTGAAACTCATTTCAAAGCTTGAAACCAAGTAACTTCAAATTTTCACAAACTAGGCAACTTATGCCCTTTAATCAAAATAGACAACTTTCTAAACCTTCCATAAAGCCGTTATAACCAACTTCCCATAAAGCCGTTATAACCCTTTATGGTTTTAGACATATCCATTCCTTTTTATAACCAGGAGACTTATACTTTTAAAACCAAGTATCACATACTTACAAAATCAAGTTCTTAACTTTCAAAATACTTCAAGTCTCTTAACATTTAGAAAACAAGTTTCTTCTACTTTTAAACCTCAAGTAACTCACACCTTTAAAACAAGTTACTTCTCTTAAATCATGTCATTTCTCCTCTCTTAAAACAATTAAGAAAATCACTCCTTTAACTCCCCTAAAGTCATTATAATGACCTTTAGGATTTTGGGACTAAGGCACTAGCCCAAAAGATTTGGAAACCACTTCCTTTTCAAGACTCTATGTACTTTAAGTAAAATACTTTCACTTTTAAGAATCCAAACTTCACTAAGAAAATGGATTTTACAACTTCCAATTTAAACATCAAAGTACAATCAAGGAAGTACATAGAACAAATTCTATTCTAGGCAATCCAAATACAACCAAGGAATGGATCATTTAAGGAGTAGAACATACTTTCTTAATCTTAAGGAATCATGCTAGAAGAGGAGATAGTTCACATACCTTTTCGGCTAAAATCCACAAGCTAAGCCGAATACGCCGTACGTAGAAGTGTCAACCTATAATGGTCACAACAAGACTATCAACTTCTAGTCTCAACGTAGAATAATACTAAGTATACGGTCTCTAATTCTACGGAAAATCGGCAAAGACTTCCTTTGTTTCTACTCACTTTGCCACCTTTTTCAAGGTCGAATACAATAACCAACACGCCACATTTAAGGCTCCAAACAACAACCAAACAAAGGGGATTACACGCCTTACAATACGTGTAAAATTCCGCCCCACAATTCATACCAAATAGTTTAATACTTCACTAGCCATTCTCGGCCAACATATAACCAACAACACTACGTCTTTTCCAATCCTTTTCCAATTCCAAGTTCTTAGGTCAACATGTTATTTAGTCATAAACAACTTCAACAACTACAATTTCCTTGTTTATACAACATGTGACGACTTAACTAATAATCGACTTGAATTGAAATCTTAAAGCTAAACATGCTAGATTTCGGATTAGGGTTCCAATAGTCAAAATACTTATCAAACTTCATACTATATAACTCATGCTTGCTAATAACCATAGCTACAATCAATAAGTAAACTTAATTGCTAAAACGACAAAATTTATACCTTTCCAAGCCCTTAAAAATTCCAAGACTCAAAGTCGCTCCTTAGCAAATTCTTAGCTCCTTTCCTTAGGTTCCAATCCGCTCCAAGCAGTCCTTAGAAGCCTATGAAGAACTCATCTTCAAGTTCCAACTTCAAAGTTGAAGAACTCCTTTAGTTTCCGCCTTGCGACTAACGTGAAAACTCCGTTTTTCCGAAATCTTTCTATTGAGATAACCTTACAACACCCTTAGGAACATTGGGTTAAAGTCTTGTGAACAAAGGATCAAAACTACAAAATTTTCTTGTGGGTTATAGCACTAACCCGAGAGCTACTTGTGAAGAACACAATGTTCTCTAATTTTTCTATGTCTTCAAGACCTTGTCTTGCTACTAGTAGTATACTTATAACACAATGGAGGGCTTAGACTTAAACAAATGTGAGGTTAGGATGAGTTTCACTTGGATCAAGCCTAGGTAGACAAGTTGACTTGTCAACAATATCAAGCTTAGAAGACTTATCATCTACATAGGTCAAATGACCATAACACCCTTGAAATATTTCGTCCAACATCATGGAGGGGGTGCCACGTGTCTCCCTCTCATTCGTCCATAAAATTCCGTAACCCTCGTGGGCCCCACAAAAATGTAAAATTCCTCGGGTGGGCCCCACGTGACCAAATCCGTAAAAAATAAATTTCCATAGTGTTAATAAGTTCCATACTTTACAAATATTGTCTTTTGAGAATCCAATTCTCCACAACAAGCATTTTTCCTTTCCGACTTCCGGAAGATTTTTCCGTCGGAAAAACAATTCTTCCTTTCGTACCGATTTCCAAGTCTTGATTCCTTACGTACATTCTCTTATACCTGTCCTGGACTTACGGGGTGTAACAATGGTAACCCACTGTAAACAGTGTCACCAGATAGCCGAGCTAAGTCATAGCCTTGGGCCATCGGCTGGCTAACATTGTTCGCCTGCATCGTAGGACCGTTCGTGGAAACGTACAACATGACGGACGGTAATCCAAAGTGAGCCTAAACTGGTGTCCGGTCCATGTTGACTTGCCCATACTACAGACTCACTTGGTCAGGCGGCACACTTTGCCCTCCAAGATTCGGCGGCAACCATGCAGTGTGTTGGTTGCCAGATGATTGGGCTTGTGTTCTTAGGTGTGCTATCGGTTGTACCTGAGTAGGTGGCTGATGCACATGCGGATGAGGAACAATACCGGGAGTCACGGTCTTATACTAAACAACACCACTCTCGAAATAGATGGTAGAATTATCCGAACATTCTCCCGGGTGCATACGGTTGGCTTACATCTCCCTCATCTTCTGAACCTCATTATGCATCATCGGCTTCACTATGTCAACCAACTATTTAAAAACTTGGTACATAATGTCGTGAATGCCCAAGTCAATCTGTTGTCTAATAAAAGACGTGGTCATTATGGTTAGACCTTCAGATTGACCAGAGTCTTCCACTGCCTGGGTTGATGGAGGAAGTGGAGGGTTATCCACCGTTGTAGGAATACCCGAGGAGGGTGTCGGTTCGTTATTACTTCTGGGAGGATTTTTTCTAGGATGTGGACTGGACTCGAGGTTCATTTTTTGTTACACCCCATAGTTCTGGGACATGTATATGAGAATGTACGTAAGGAAACAAGACTTTAAGTTTGAACAAAAGAAAGATTTGTTATTCCTAAGGAAAATCTTCCGAACCTCGTGAGGAAAAACGTTTATTAATGAGAATTGGGTTCTCAAATTTGCTATTTAAGACTTATAGAATTTATTAGAATTATGGAATTTTATTTTCGGATTTGGTCACGTAGGGCCCACTCGGGAAATTTTACGTTTTTGTGGGGCCCACAAGGTTTTCGATATTTTGACCAATTATGGAAATTTCGGGAAATGAAATATTATGGACCAATGGGAGGGTGACACGTGTCACCCCCCACATGGACATGTTTGGTCGAATTGACCAAGTCATGAAAGACAAGTTGGAGCTTGAGATAATTGACCACCATCCTAGCCATCCATTTGGTTTTATCCAAACCCTTGATTGTAGTATATATCACATACTAGTAGCAAGACAAAGTTAAACACTTAGAAAAATTTTGCAAAAACTTTATTTGCTCAAATATGAGCTCTCGGCCAAGCATGGCTAGGAAGAGAAAAAAAATTCTTCATTCATTATTGATAAATCCCAATATTCAAACCAAGGGTCCCTAGAGGTATTCTAAGAATATCCAAACACAAAAATCCTGGAAAAACTACGTTATTACGTTAGTCGCAACATGAAAACCTAAGGGTTTTTTCATAGCTTGAGTTATAACTTGAAGAGGAGTTCTTCATAAGCTTCTAATGGTTTCTTGGAGTGGATGGGAACGTCGAAAAGATGAGCTAAAGTTGCTAAGGATTGACTTGAAATCTTGGATTATATTTGGGCTTTGTGAGGTAATAATCTTCATCTTCTTAATGTAATTAGAGATTACATATTATAGAAATTGATAAATGATCATGAGATTTATGGAATGAAGATTTGTAAGTGTTATGGAATTTGGAGACCTAAAACCCGAAATTGGCATGTTAGCCATTAAGATTTTAAATCCATTTAGTTGTTTGTTACGATCGTCGCATGTTATATAAATGAGGGAATATAATTGTTATAATTGATTGCGACTATATAACATGTTGGAATAACGATTTGGATTAGAAAGGAATTAAAAAGGGCTTTATGTTGTGTTGAAGTAGTTGTGGCCGAGAATGGCCCAAGAAGTTGGTTAATACCGGATTAATTAAATGGATTGTTTTATATATTAATTGTGGGGCAGAATCTTACACGTCCTGTTAGGCGTGTAATCCCCTTTGGTTAGCTGAATTGTTGAGCCTTAAATATGGCATATTGGTTATTGATGTCACGACCCGACCTCGGGCCCGCGACTGGTGCCTTACCCCGGGCACCCTAGTGATACAACATCAGAGAAAATCAGCGGAATTAAAAACTTAAACATATGAACAATATGAAAAGAAACAGGCTAACCAAAACGGTCACCTTTCAGCATGTATATAAATAAAATCGAACAGTTACATCCTTTACAAACCCTGCCCACGACAGTACTACAGACCTCTAAGAGTTTTTATAACAACTATGACGGGACAGGGCCCCGCCATACCCCTGAATGTACAAGAACCTACAATCTCAGGGAATCATACCAAAAGATAAGCCTCCGGAGAAACGGAGCTTCCCAAACGCTGAACTGTGATCCTATGAGCGAGGATCAACAACCGGTGTACCTCTACCTGCGGCATGAACGCAGCCCCCCGAAGGAGGTCAGTAGAGCAGGTACCAAGTATGTGAAACTGAAAATACTTTAAATGAAATCATAACAGTCTATATAAAACAGGAGACATGTATGATAACCAAACTACAGTCCACAATATATAAACAGTCATGTCAAGTCAGGGACTCACGCTCTCAAAGTCATCACTCAAATATAACTATGGGTCTCACGCCCACAACACCAATCATGCCCGTGGAATACCTTCCTCACTGCCGGCAGTCTATGATATAATAACACCAAAGAGTACACATGAACACCAGGTCCCACCTGTGTCATAAGAACCGTGACGGAAAGTGCGGGCATAGCTACGAGATCCACCTGCGCATCATCAATCGCGGGCAAATACGAAAGCCAGCTACCATAACCTACCGTACCAACAATACTAAAAAATATACCACGGTGGCCGACGGGCGACGATAGCCTACCGATGCACTCGCATCACGAAACTTCGGCCTAAAGCGAAAAAGCTGCGTCCACGGTGGCCGGGCAAGTACGATAGCCTCTACCAGATCCACCCTGCATCACGTCGCTGACCGGGACAAGTACGTAGGCTAACAACCAGATCCACCCTGCATCACGAGACTTCTTCCTAACACTGACTGGGGCAAGTACGAGAGTCAACTACCAGAACCAGCCTGCATCAGCAACGACCGGGGCAAGTACGAGGGCTAGCTACCAGATCCACCCTGCGTCGATGAGACTCGTGGAGAGCTAGTCCATGGAATAACACTATCAACAGGAGCGAACCTCATCATGGCGCGTACAGTGGACCATCCATCGTGTCGGTATGTCCAAAATGATTAAGAATAACATGATCGGCCCTCCATCGAGAGACGCAGTAGCATAAGGATACAAAACACTTGCACAACAAAGGCTATCACAACAAGCATAGGCAAGTTCAACGTATTTTTATTTTATGTCAACAATCCGGGTTTCAACCCCAAAATACTACATACTTTCATTCTTTCAAAAAAAGACCTCTTTTTACGTAAAAGCCACACGATACCCGTAGTATCAAAATATAGTAACTATCTTTTTAAGTAAACCAAAACAGTTTTCATACCTTCTTTTTAAACCATCTTAAGACAAAAGCATGCCTTCCTTTTAAACCATTTTAAGACAAAACTATGCCTTCCATTTAAACAAAAACACTTTAATTTCTCAAGTCTCTCTCTTTTATAAAACAAGTTCCTTACTTTGGAATTTAAGAAAAATCAATACTTGTTATTAATGATCTTATTGAAGCAGCCATGATCTAGGAAATGTAATACAATTTTGTCTTATCTTAGATTCTATGCAGATGGAGGTTTCTACTGGTTTTAATAATAATTAATTAGTCAATACATTTTCCTTTATTAACGCTGCAGTGGTTTGTTCGATACTTATTCTCATTTCCGAAATCAATATAACTTATTCCTTTTAAAACCCAATTACCCATTTCTCATAAATGCGGTTTCACAACTTTTTAACACAATTCAAGTCCTTAATATATAACAAGTCAAATATAAGTCAAGTCTCTTGCCTTTTAAAGTTAACAAACCATTCTTTTACCTACATAAAGTCGTTATAACTAACTTTCCATAAAGCTATTATAACACTTTATGTTTTAAACCAACCAAATTCGTTTAGCACACGTACGTCTACCGTACTACATAGTTCACAACAATCATGCTAGAAAGGATAGGAAGAGGTTCACATACCTCGCGACGATTATCGACAAAAATCAAAACGCTCCAAGTACTTCAACTTCGTCGGCTACTCCTTAAGCCAAGTAGATCACGCCACACGTAGTACTTCAATCCTAAAATGGCCATAGTACTTCTATCAAACCTTACTTACTATTGAAGACTTATACCAAATAATAGCCCTCTAATTCTACGGAAAATCGGGCAGCACTTCCCCTGTTTTTACATACTTTTCCACCTTTTTCAAGGCCCGATAACAGTAGCCAACATGCCACTTTTAAGGCGCAACAATTCAATAACCAAAGAAGGGGATCACACGCCCAAACGGACGCGATTAACAATCTTCCCCTTAACAACAATGTAAATACAGTCCAATGTAAATACAGTCCAAAGTAAATACGGTCCAAAGTAAATACGGTCCAAAGTAAATACGGTCCAAAGTAAATACAGTCCAAAGTAAATACGGTCCAAAGTAAATACAGTCCTTTAGTCCACTAGTTGGTGTTCTTGGCCAACTTTCAATAATCACACTTTATCCAACTTTTCGGTTAGAATGCCGGAATTACTTCTTTAATCCTCCAACTTATATTCCAATCTTCATATAAGTTACAGTTACTTTGTTATTAGCTTTTTAACAAGTAAGATACGTTTTTACCATTTTGATGGCTTACTTGCCAATTTCCATTTTAGCAACTTAACAAGTTCCATATCTTTCCAACCTTCATTCCACATATCTCATACTCATATATATACTTCCAATATACATAATATCCAACTTCACAAAGAAGATCAAATTCATTACCTCAAAAAGCCCAAAAATATCCAAGAACTTAAAGTCGCTACTTAGCAAGTTTAGCTCCAAATCCTTACGTTCCAATCCGCTACAAGCAACCCATAGAAGCTCCTAACCAACCTCTCTTCAAGAATCAACTCCAAAAAGTGAAGAACACTTAGGGTTTTCAACTAGCAACTTTCGGCCAAGGCATGAAAAATAGGCTACGGGTGTGAAATCTTGTCTAACTCTTGGTTCACTATCTTCCTAACACCTTAAGGAATAACACTAGAGAGTTTAAGAATTATTGGACAAATTTAGGTCAAGTTATGGCACCATGGCCGAGAGCTCAACAAGGGAGAGAGAGGGTTTTTCTCAAGTCTTGAAATGTCTAAGTGTGGAAGATTTCATCAACTAAGGGTGCATATATAGGACAACCAAGGGCTAGGATGAAGGCAAGTGTGTGGTTGAGAATGAGGACAAGTGTGTGTGGGTCCCACAAGCCACTTGTCCACACTAAAATATCTTGCAAGACAAGGCCACTTGTCTTGCCACATGGCACACAATTTCGGCCACAAGGCCACCTAGGGGGTGACACGTGTCGCCCTCCTACTCGTCCAAAATATTTCATCTTCTGAAAATATCCAAAAAGGCCAAAATCTCGAAAACAAAGTGGGCCCCACAAAACCGTAAATTTCTCCCGTGGGCCCCACGTGACCAATTCCGGAAATAAAATTCCATAATTCTCTAATATTCCAAGAAGTCCGAATACCAAATCTGGGAATCCAATTCCCATTAACGGACCTTTTTCCTTCACAAAATCCGGAAACTTTTCCGTCGAAAAAATCACATCTTTCTTCCTTTCCAAATTTTAATGTCGCATTCTCATACGTACGTCCTCACGTACATACCCTGGAACTACGGGGTGTAACAATTGATTTCGAGTCTTGCAAAAGGTGGAAAAGTACGTAGAAACAAAGGAATCTTTGATTTTCCGTAGAATAAGAGACTTTATACTTAGAAATATTCTACCTTGAAAGCTAGAAGTTGATAGACGTATTATGGTCATTATAAGTTGACATTCTACGTGCGTCATATTCAACTTGGCAAGTGGATTGAGTCGGAGAGGTATGTGGAACTTTACCTATCTCTTGAGCATGAAGTTTTATAAATGTATAGTACGGTTGACGTACAAGCTTTGAATGAATTCGGTTCATTTTGAATTCATTGACTTGATTTTAAATATGCAAGTTTGGTTGAGTTAGGAAGTTAACTCACTTGATTTTAAAGAATGCAAATGCTTAGTTTAACAAGACATAAAGTGTTATAATGGCTTTATGGGAAGTTAATTATAACGACTTTATGGGAAGTTAAAAGAGTGGTTTACTTGATTAATTTCAAAAGAGGATCAAAGACTTGATTTAAAGAGTGGTAACTTATTTAAAGGTATAAGTTACTTAAGTTTTGAAAATGGAAGGATTTGATTTCAAAGCCTTGAAATGAATTTCTAAAGGCATATTAACTTGAATTGAAAAGTAGACATACCTTGATACTACGGGCGTTAGTATCTTGGGGTATTTATGTAAAGAGGTTTCTTTTAAAAGAATAAGAAGTACGTAGTACTTTGGGGTTAACTTCCCGGATTTCACATGATAGTGCCTTAAGATTTAATTAATGAGAGTTAACGATTGCTAGCTTATATATGTTGTTCATGATAGCCGGTAGTGCTAGTGTTATATTATTTATTACGGGGTCAATCCCCGGGTCATTTTACATTTTACATTTTCGTGGATTTGCTCCCCACGATGCGAGTATGGCGTATATGCTCATGCGAGTCCGTAGGGCTCATACGGGTGAAATAGTCTCATGCGGGTGAAATAGTCCTATGCGAGGAAGTTACCTCATGCGGGTCCATATGACCTATGCAGGTGATATAGTCATATGCGAGGAAATTACCTCATGCGGGTCCATACGGCCTATGCGGGTGAAATAGTCTCAGGAGTAGGATTGCATAATGATACTACTGGCGGATGGCCCTAGGTTAATCATAAGCTTCCTATTTTAAAACCGGCAAAGTTTATCCTTGTTTACTCTCATTATTAATAAGGCACGTTGTCTTTATTAATTTGGTTATCATACATGTCTCGATTTTGTTTTAGACTATGTGATTTAAATTACTGTACTGATTTCACATACTTGGTACATATTTTGTCTCGACCCCTTTTCTGGGCAGTGCGTTATGCCGCAGTAGGGTTAAGCAGTTGTTGATCCTCACTCTTAGGGTCACGTCAGAGTTCGAGAAGCTCCATTACTCGGAGGTTTATCTTTTAGTTGAGATCTACGTATTGTCTTGTACATTGAGGGTATGGTGGGGCCTGTCCGTCTGATTGTTATGTCAAAACTCTTAGAGGTCTGTAGTCATGTACGTGGGTCAATTTGTAAAAAGAGGTAAGTTATTGGATTATGTATATACGCAGAAGGGTGGCCTTATCGGCTAGCCGGTTTCTCATTTCTTATGGATTTATGTCAATGTATGTCTATGAGCTTATTTATGTTCCGCTGGTTACCTCTGATGTATACCTGTAGGGGTGCCCAGGTAGGGCACCAGTCGCGGGCCCGGGGTCGGGTCGTGACAATTTTCTTATCGGACCTTAGGCGTATACGCCAAGAATTATCCTGACCTGGAGAATCAAACTTCACTATTAATTCACCTGTAGTCCCGCTGAGCGTGCCAAATTTGTTCTCGCCTCGATGTTTTTCTCCTATTGTTTTATCGGCTGATGAAATCGAGAGACAAATTGATTCCTTAACTCAAGCAATTTGGGCTGAAAACATAACTTTAATTTCTAGCAATGGGTTCCCCAACTACTCCAGAAAGCGTTAGGATGGTGTGATTAAACTAAGGGGTAAGAAAATGTAAATACAATCGAGTAAAGTAAAGGAAAAATAAAGGATAAAGTAAAGATTTGATTTGATTTGGATTGTGTCTATAATCTGTACAAAGATGAGTATTTATAGTACAAAAAGAGAAAAACTGTACAAAACGTGCCCCCCATGTCGGCCGTCAAATAACCCACTAAGTACCACGACTGAATATGGGGGAGGTGGTGCCGATTTTCTCGCCCTCTCTCCTCTTGCTCAGATAATGGCCCTTCCATTTAGCTATTGTAGGTCGTTACCGCTTTTGGGGGTCTGCAAACCCTTTTGACTTAGTCGTTGAGGCGTCTGCATTTGAGTGGGTCCCAGTCATGCCTCTAACTGATAGATTCAGCTAAAATGTCTTAGTAGCCAATGGAGCTCTTGTCGTCGAGGGTTAGGAGTAAATTCGGCCCCTGAATAATTGAGCTGTCAGTGACTTCGACTAAACACTTAAATTATTTTTTAGTGTTAACAGTTATATTATAACATTTCGTGAGATTATTCTGAACCTCTTAACTGATTTTGTTTAATTTATGATGTAGCATATACTTATTTGCTTACAAACCGTTTTACACAGAATAAAGGCAATTCTCCCTTACACATCCTCAAGTCTACCAACATATAATGTAGGAACACTTTAACACACAGTTAACAGAGAAAAACAATATCCCAACCAGAGAAGTAAAACTCCAACAAGGATTTGTGGTCAACTTGAATCGAGAAAGATACCTCCATCAAATTTTAGTTGTGTCATGATAAGGCAATAATGGGTTGAAAAGTTGCAACTTAGTGAAGCTGAGAAGAAGATTAGGTCAAGTGGCTTATGTAGGGCATAAAGATCAAGTTCAGGGAAGTACATAAGAATGTTGTATTGCAAACATGTACACCTCCAAGGGTACAAAAGCTTTGTCGATTGTACTGGATTATTTTAATATTTCTTCACAATATTCGACAGCGAAGAGTAAGTTCCTAGTGCTGCACTTACAATGCCGATTGCAATAATGGTCATGCTAGAAACCATCTAAAAACATGTCAAACATTGATGATCACTACTCAAGAATACTGTTAAGTATATCCATTACATTTGTGTATATCCCTTCCCATTTATGGTATATTTTGTATTACACTTGTATATTATTTAGTCTTGTAGTCTTACCATAATTGTATGATTAGTCACCAATAGAATAGGAAAATGATCTTCCTATTGTAACTTGTATATATATGTCTTTCATCAATAAGAATAATCAAGAGATTATTTATTTCATGGTATCACAAGTCAAGGTATTTTTTCCTTCCTTGCTTCCGCTTCTCTAACAAATACCTCTCGGTTTTGTGCCACTTTCTCGACCAAAAATAGTACATTCCCTTCAAAATTCTTTCTCCCAAATCCCTCAATCACATAGTGTTCTATCAATATGTCTACATCAAAGAACATATTCCATATTGCCCTTACAGTTTCTGACATCAAGAATCACATCCCTCATGTTCTTGAAATAGAAAACGTCCTATATGCGACATGGGTCGAACTGTTCAAGATTCATGTACACTCGCATCAAGTCATACATCACATAATCCCCGCGGATCCTGAGGATACTAAGGTGCCAAAACGCAAGGATGATCCAAAGGTATGGACGACGTTTGATGCCATCGTTCTTTAGTGGATTTCCTCCACTATCTCTACCGACCTATTGCAAATGATTATTGATCCAGACGCTACGGCAAAGGCTGCTTGGGATAGACTGCGTGACATATTCCAAGATAATCAGAACTCCATAGCTGTTACGCTTGAGCAGGAATTTTCCCACGTCAACATAGAAAATTTCCTGAACGTTTCAGCTTATTACAAAAGGTTGAAAGATTTGGCGGACCAACTCCGCAATGTTGGTGCTCCCGTTAGTGACGATCTTCTTATTTTGCAGATGGTTGCCAGCCTCTCCGAGGCCTCTCCTGGCATTGGAACTATTCTTCGTCAGAGTAATCCTCTCCCGAAGTTCTATCAGGCCCGCTCTATGCTTACCTTGGAAGAAGTCAGCTTGTCTAAGAAGGTGGCTGTCAGGGCTAGTCCCATAGTCATGATGACGTCAACCATAAATTCTCCGGGTTTTGTTGAACAGTCGTGTCAAAACCGTTCTCACGGTCGTGGAAAGAACACTCGAAAACATAATGGCAAACACTGTGGGGAAAACACGTCGGTTTCGGTGCACGTTAGCAACATCGATCGTGCCACCGCCTCATGGTCCCGTCCTCGCCCGCAGGGCTCGGCCGCGGGCGTGGCCCAACAGCCCTTACAATCCAACGACTACGATCTGGCGAATGGGCTGGCGATTCGCCGCCCAATGATGTTATCGGCCCAATAGTGGCCCTTACGATCCTACGTCTACAGTGCCAGCGAATTGGGCTGGCTAGTTATCAGACCAACGGTGAATTTCACCCAAATTATGGGTCGGGGCAGTAAGCTGGCGTGCTTGGGCCCCGACTTCCTCAGGTCCATCATGCAGCGGGCCCCATCCAACCGATATTGAGGCAGCTATGCACACACTTAGAATAAATCCATCAGACCCAAATTGGTACATGGACACCGGTGCGACTACCCACATGACGTCCGATCGAGGTACTCTCTCATCTTATTCCAATTTGAGCAAACCTCGTGAAATAATTATTGGTAATGGTAATTCTATTCCGATTCGTGGTTATAGTCATAAAAATTTGTCTTCACCCCATCCACCTTTTATCTTGAAAAATACCCTTCATACCCATAAATTGATTAAAAAATTGTTCCATGTCCGTAAATTCACCACTGATAATTCTGTTTCTATTAATTTTGATATGTTTGGATTTTATGTGAAAGATTTCAAAACGGGAATTCCTCTCATGAGGTGTGATAGTACGGGGGATCTTTATCCTATCATGCCAAGTTTAGGTCTTTCGAGTAAAGTCTTATAATCTACGTTTTCCGCCCTTGCTCCTTCCTTGTGGCATGCTTGTCTAGGGGGATCATCTGTTTTAGATAAAAAATAATCTAATCTCTTGTACGGGTAAGTGTAGTACTCCGAATTATCAATCTTGTTCTTTCGAAAAAATTGTTACGTTGCCATTTTGTAGACTCTAATTTTCACACTTTAATGTCATTTGATATTATTCATAGCGATTTATGGACATCTGTTACACCCCGTAGTTCAAGGACATGTTTAAGAGAATGTATGTAAGGAACACAAGACTTGAAAATGGTACGAAAGGAAGAATTGTTTTCCCGACGGAAAATCTTCCGAACGTCGGAAAGGAAAAATGTTTGTTGGTGAGAATTAGATTCTCAAAATGCATTAATTGAGGATTATGGAATATATTATCATTATGGAAATTTATTTGTACGGATTTGGTCACGTGGGGCCCACCCGAGGAATTTTACGTTTTATGGGGCCCACGAGGGTTACGGAATTTTATGGACGAATGGGAGAGCGACACGTGGCACCCCACGTGGTGTTGGGCGAAATTGCAAGGTTAAAATGGTCATTGACCATTGAAGAAGATTAGTCTTGCTAGCGTGATATTATTGACCAAAGTCGACTTGCCACTGTGTATGATCCAAGTGCTTTTCATCCTAGACACCCATATGTGAATATCTTGACCCTCCATTGTTTTATATATACACTACTAGTAGCAAGACTTGTCTTCAACACTTAGAAAAAAATTGAGAGAGCTTTGTTCACTTAATGTTGCTCTCGGCTATGTGGTCTTTTGGAAAACAAAATTTTGCAATTTTGGTTCTTTATTCACATGACTTTAACCCAAGGTCCCTAAGGGTATTGTAAGGATATCTCAATAGAAAGATTTCGGAAAACGGCGTTTTCCACGTTAGTCATGGCGAAAACCTAAGGCATTTTCATAGGTTTTGTTTGGAAATGGAAGAGAAGTTGGTTGTGAGCTTCTAAAGGCTTCAAATAGCGGATTGGAGCGTAAAGGAAAGGAGCTATGAATTGCTAAGGAGCGACTTTGAATCTTGGAAATTATAAGGGCTTGTAAAGGTATAATTCTTGTCGTTTTAGTAATTAAGATTACTTATTATTGTAGCTATGGATATTAGCAAGTATGAGATATATATATTATGAAGTTGATAAGTGTTATGGATATTGGAACCCTATTCCGAAAACTAGTATGTTTAGCCTTGAGATTTCAATTCAATTGGATTATTAGTTTAATCGTCACATGTTATATAAGGAAGGAATTATAATTGTTAAGTTGTTTATGACAATATAACATGTTAGACCTAAGAAGTTGGATTGAAAAAGAATTGGAAAAGGACTTTGTGTTGTTGTATATGTTTAGTCAAGAATGGCTTTAAATATGGAACTAGTTTCGTAGTAATTTGTGGGGCGGAATTTTACACGTCCTGATTAAGGCGTGTAATCCCCTTTGGTTAGCTGAATTGTTCGGCCTTAAATGTGGCGTGTTTGGTTATTGAATTCGCCTTGAAAAGGTGGCAAAGTATGTAGAAACAAAGGAAGTCTTTGTCGATTTTCCGTAGAATTTAGTGACTTTGCACCTAGAATATTCTACGTTGAAGCTAAAAGGTTAATGGACGTATTATGGCCATTATAGGTTGAAGTACTAAGTATAGCGTATTCTACTTGAAAGATGAAATAGCTGTCAAGGTTGAAGTACTTTGGAGCATTTTGCTATTTGTCGATAATCGTCGTGAGGTATGTGAACCTCTTCCTTCTTTTGACATGATTCTATGTATGGAATATACATGTGGTATTATTTCATGATTCCTTCTACTCTTAGAAGTTAAGAGGTATGTGTGTGATTTACTTATTTAAAGTTTATGTCAAGGTTATCCTAAGTCCTTACCGAGTCTTATGGGGGATGTTGGTAAGAGTCGTTAGGAGGTACTTTGGAGCCAAGTTGACTTGGATAAGTTACGGCACAAATGAGAATAAGTATCGAACAAGCCACTGCAGCGTCAATAAAGGAAAATGTAATGACAATCAATTAAGTTAAAACAAGTAGAATTCTCCATCCGCATAGAAGCTAAGATAAGACAAAATTGTATTTCATTTTCTAGATCATGGCTACTTGATTAAGATCGTTATAAATAAGTATAACTTATTCACAACGCACCAAAGTATATGTTACTTAATTTATAAGAATTTACGTATGAGGTTTTAAGACTATGACCTCAAATTCTTAAAAGGTTAAGAGACTTTATTTTTCAAGTTATGGGACTTGATTCTTAAAGGAAGAAATGAATTGATTTAAAAGCATAGAATACTTGATTTGGAAAGTATTGATTTCTTGCCATTCTAAGTTTAAGAAACTGGTTTTCTTAAAAGTTAAGAGACTTGAAGTATTTTGAAAGCTATGTAATTCGATTTGAAAGTATAAGTCTCTTGGTTATAAAAGGAATGAAATTGTCTAAGACATAAAGAGTTATAACGGCTTTATGGGAAGTTGGTTATAACAACTTTATGGAAGATTAAAAGAATGGTTTTCTTCAGTAATGTAAGCAAAGAAATGACTTGAAATAAAGAAGGGCAAATTTCTTTAAAGGTACCAATTGCTTAAGGTTTTAAATAAAGAAGTCACGTGATTTAGAAGCCTATAATTGTATTTCTAAAAGGTATTGTGACTTGTCTTGAAAAGTATATATGACTTGATACTACGGTTATTAGTACCTTGGAAGTTTTATTTGAAAAAGAGTCATTTTAAAGGAGTAGAGGTGCGTAGTACTTTGGGTTAAATTCCCGGATTTTTATGTGTGAAACGAGAATGCCATGAGTTTATAAAAATTGAAGTCTAAAGGTTTAATGAACTTGCCTATGTTTGCTTGTGATAGCTTGGAGTGCAAGTATTATATGTTTACGTTGTCGTGACTACCGGTTGGAGGGCATTTGTCTTGTTGTAAGTTTACTTGGGCGCGTCGAAGCGGTGATGTGGGATTCCATGGGTATGCTTCCATTATGATTGATCCTTGGACATGCTTATACGATGTGGGATTAGGGCATGTGACCGGAGGCGGGTTAGATTCGGTTGTTTTATTACCCATGGCCATGCTTATACGATGAGGATTAAGGCATGCGACCGTGCTATGTCGACTATTACTCGTGGGCTAGCTCCCGTGAAGACATGTACCGCGATGAGGATTAGGGCATGTTATATTCTTATTACATGGGCTAGCTCCCCTGAAGACTGCGCCTACGATGAGGGATGCCGAGGGCACGTTATGGCCATGCTTATACGATGAGGGATTCCGGGGCATGCGGCTGCGTTATATATATATATATATATGTATTTTATACGTGTACGCTGACAGTGAGGTAGGATGCCACGGGCGTGTCACCTGGTTATATGTTACACCTACGGCTGCCGGCAGTGATGGAGGATTCCACGGGCAGGAGGTATATATATATGTATTGTATATGTACGCCGGCGGAGGTAGGATGCCACGGGCGCGTCACATGAGTATGATTTATGTCATAAACTGCCGGCAGTGAGGAAGGAATTCCACGGGCACGCTTTGATATTTGTGTGACTTGATCGTGTCCCAGATTGGGCTGGGTAGTATATGCGTCCCTCCATAAGGGGCCGGATTATGTTATGAAAGATAAGTAAGTTATATGGTAATGAACTTGACGATTTTTCCTAAGTATGTACGTAAGAAAGTGACTATAACTTTTATTGAAAAATGGGAAATGATAATAAGGTACGATTAAGTTCACGAGATGGTAATGACACGGTAGGATCTGGTATGTACCCTTTTTATACTTGCCCCTGTCATTCTTTTGTACAGTTATGATTTGTTTACTGTACCTTATTTTCCATTCCATATTCGGTACATGTTGTACTGACCCCGTCGGGCTGCGTTAAATGTCTGCGAGTTTAGGTACGATTGTGGATCCGCGAGCTTAGGATCTGGTTGACATTTTGAGATGGCTCGAATGTTACGGAGTTGTCATGGCTATGTACATTCGAGTGCGGCGGGGCCTTGTCCGTCATAGTATTTGTTCAAATCTTAGAGGTATGTATTCATCGTAGGATGGGTGACTAGAGTTGTTTTTTTACATTGTTAAACAGTGTAGACCCTTTCGGGTAATTTTTATGATTATGGCAGCCTTATCGGCTTGGCCTTGGTTTTTAGTTTTAAAAAAAAAGTGTGTTATTTAGCTTCCGCAGTTTATTTTGTTGTATGATTAGAAGGGTGCCCAGGTAGGGCACCAGTCGCGGCCCGGGGTCGGGTCATGACAAAAGTGGTATCAGAGAAGTTAGTCCTCGGAAAGTGTCTACAGACCGTGTCTAGTAGAGTCTTTATTATCGGTGTGTTGTGCACCACATCTATAATCAGGAGGCTGCATGACATTTAGGATTGGTTTCCATTCTTCTCACTCTGAGATCATACGATAGAGCTGTGTTGTTAGGGTCGTTTCTCCCTAACGAGTTATGTTGATTGCAGCTACGAGAAAGGCGATGACCGGGAAGGACTACGTGGATTGCGTATCCATGTTGGTAATGATTATAGTATAGTTGGTATTGTGACATACATCTATACGGAGTTATGTATGAGGGTCAGACGCGTGTTGCCTAGAATGATTTTAGATTACCAGGAGTTGGTAAAGAATAAGTAGATACCGGGAAGGTATGGAACAGTTAATGAATTCTCGCCAAGATCTTATGTTTTATTTTGAGATAATTGGGAAAGGATGAGCTGTCTGATAGGGTAGTGAACCCTTAAGAAGCCATGTTAAGGAACTTAACGGAATGTCATGTTAATAGATTAAGCTGCGTAGTAGGCTTAAGAGGATTGTACGGATGAGGTCCGTATAGAGTAAGTAAGGGTTGTTGTGATCAAGACGACACGATTATGGTATTATGAGAAGTTATTGTACCGTTTACGGAGGTGGGTGGTAAGGTAGGCTTGGAGCATGGAAATTGCGAGCCTAAGAATATTGATGACCGCGAGAACTTAGGTATATATAAGGCCTTCTCATCGATATGATTTTATTGGACTAAGGTAAAAGTTAAGTGCGGCGGTAGGGCGGTGAAGACCTGTGCGGGTCGCCCATGCTGGAATAGAGTGGGATCGGTTGGTAGTTCCGCTACGTGGCGAGTCACGAGTGCAAGGCCCAAGTCTAGTTAATTGTTTCTGGGTTCGTGGACGCGTTCCACCGGAACCAGGTCATGGGAGCCGGAAATGGCCTTATATTGTTTTATAGGGTGACTCCAAAGATTGGGGGCCAGAAACGGTATGGAAGTTATGTATGAATGCTAGTATGAGTTGGAAGTACGGAAGGAGTACGACCAGTAAGAAAGATAACAACCAAGTATGAAGGAATAGAGCCTGAATCCATAAGAACCTTTCAAGGTAACTACACCCGTGAGTGTGTGGGGTGGTAGATGAGCGGGTATATGAGATTTGCCCGGTGATGATATAGTCGTCAGACCCTAGTAGACCTAATAGAGATGATTACAACAGACTTTGAGATCATTATGAGTATGGACTAGTTGGTTTCGTGAGTGTCAAGGTTGACATTTTAGTATAAGTATTGTTATGTGGCCATGGGTGGCATATGTTGTAAGAAGGGTGTAGAAAAAGGAGACTATGTCGCGCTTTAATTAGATTGGACTCCGAAAGAACATTCGAGGACGAATATTTCTAAGGGGGGAAGAATTTTACACCCCGTAGTTCAAGGACATGTTTAAGAGAATGTATGTAAGGAACACAAGACTTGAAAAGGGTACGAAAGGAAGAATTGTTTTTCCGACGGAAAATCTTCCGAACGTCGGAAAGGAAAAATATTTGTTGGTGAGAATTAGATTCTCAAAATGCATTAATTGAGGATTATGGAATGTATTATCATTATGGAAATTTATTTGTACGGATTTGGTCACGTGGGGCCTGCAGAAATTTTACGTTTTGTGGGCCCGCGAGGGTTCTGAAATTTTATGGACGAGCGGGAGGCGACACGTGGCACCCCACATGGTGTTGGACGAAATTGCAAGGTTAAAATGGTCATTGACCATTGAAGAAGATTAGTCTTGCTAGCGTGATATTATTGACCAAAGTCGACTTGCCACTGTATGATCCAAGTGCTTTTCATCCTAGCCACCCATATGTGAATATCTTGACCCTCCATTGTTTTATATATACACTACTAGTAGCAAGACTTGTCTTGACACTTAGAAAAAAATTGAGAGAGCTTTGTTCACTTAATGTTGCTCAGGCTATGTAGTCTTTTGGAAGACAAAATTTTGCAATTTTGGTTCTTTATTCACAAGACTTTAACCCAAGGTCCCTAAGGGTATTGTAAGGAAATCTCAATAGAAAGATTTGAAAAAGCGGCGTTTTCACGTTAGTCATGGCGAAAACCTAAGGCATTTTCATAGGTTTTGTTTGGAAATGGAAGAGAAGTTGGTTGTGAGCTTCTAAAGGCTTCAAATAAGCGGATTGGGCGTAAAGGAAAGGAGCTATGAATTGCTAAGGAGCGACTTTGAATCTTGGAAATTATAAGGGCTTGTAAAGGTATAATTCTTGTCGTTTTAGTAATTAAGATTACTTATTGTTGTAGCTATGGATATTAGCAAGTATGAGATATATATATTATGAAGTTGATAAGTGTTATGGATATTGGAACCCTAATCCGAAAACTAGTATGTTTAGCCTTGAGATTTCAATTCAATTGGATTATTAGTTTAATCGTCACATGTTATATAAGGAAGGAATTATAATTGTTAAGTTGTTTATGACAATATAACAAGTTAGACCTAAGAATTTGGATTGAAAAAGAATTGGAAAAGGACTTTGTGTTTTTGTATATGTTTAGTCAAGAATGGCTTTAAATATGGAACTAGTTTCGTAGTAATTTGTGGGGCGGAATTTTACACGTCCTGATTAAGGCGTGTAATCCCCTTTGGTTAGCTGAATTGTTCGGCCTTAAATGTGGCGTGTTTGGTTATTGAATTCGGCCTTGAAAAAGGTGGCAAAGTATGTAGAAACAAAGGAAGTGCTGTCCAATTTTCCGTAGAATTTAGTGACTTTGCACCTAGAATATTCTACGTTGAAGCTAAAAGGTTAATGGACGTATTATGGCCATTATAGGTTGAAGTACTAAGTATAGTGTATTCTACTTGAAGGATGGAATAGCTGTCAAGGTTGAAGTACTTTGGAGCATTTTGCTATTTGTCGATAATCGTCGTGAGGTATGTGAACCTCTTCCTTCTTTTGACATGATTCTATGTATGGAATATACATGTGGTATTATTTCATGATTCCTTCTACTCTTAGAAGTTAAGAGGTATGTATGTTGATTTACTCTACGTAAGGGTTATGTCTAAGTTATCTAAGTTCTTTCCAAGTCTTATGGGGATGTTGGTAAGAGTCGTTAAGAGGTATTTTGGAGCCAAGTTGACTTGGCTAAGATTCTGACACAAATGAGAATAAGTATCGAACAAGCCAGCTGCGTCGATAAAGGAAAATGTAATGACAATCAATTAAGTTAAAACAAGTAGAATTCTCCATCTGCATAGAAGCTAAGATAAGACAAAATTGTATTACATTTTCTAGATCATGGCTGCTTGATTAAGATCGTTATAAATAAGTAAAACTTATTCCTGACGCACCAAAGTATATGTTACTTAATTTATAAGAATTTACGTATGAGGTTTTAAGACTATGAACCTCAAATTCTTAAAGGTTAAGAGACTTTATTTTTCAAGTTATGGGACTTGATTCTTAAAGGAAGAAATGAATTGATTTAAAAGCATAGAATACTTGATTTGGAAAGTATTGATTTCTTGCCATTCTAAGTTTAAGCGGTTTTCTTAAAAGTTAAGAGACTTGAAGTATTTTGAAAGCTATGTAATTCGATTTGAAAGTATAAGTCTTTTGGTTATAAAAGGAATGAAATTGTCTAAGACATAAAGAGTTATAACGGCCTTATGGGAAGTTGGTTATAACAACTTTATGGAAGATTAAAAGAATGGTTTTCTTCAGTAATGTAAGCAAAGAAATGACTTGAAATAAAGAATGGCAAATTGCTTTAAAGGTACCAATTGCCTAAGGTTTTAAAGAAAGAAGTCACGTGATTTAGAAGCCTATAATTGTATTTCTAAAAGGTATTGTGACTTGTCTTGAAAAGTATATATGACTTGATACTACGGTTATTAGTACCTTGGAAGTTTTATTTGAAAAAGAGTCATTTTAAAGGAGTAGAGTGCGTCGTAGTACTTTGGGTTAAATTCCCGGATTTTTATGTGTGAAACGAGAGTGCCATGAGTTTATAAAAATGGAAGTCTAAAGGTTTAATGAACTTGCCTATGTTTGCTTGTGATAGCTTGGAGTGCAAGTATTATATGTTTACGTTGTCGTGACTCTCAGTTGGAGGGCCGACTGTCTTGTTGTAAGTTTACTTGGGCGTGCAAGCGGTGATGTGGGATTCCACGGGTATGCTTCCATTATGATTGATCCTTGGACATCTTATACGATGTGGGATTAGGGGCATGTGACGAGGCGGGTTAGATTCGGTTGTTTATAACCCGTAGCGTGCTTATCGATGAGGATTAGGGGCATGCGACCATGCTATGTCGACTATTACTCCATGGGCTAGCTCCCGTAAAGACATGTACCGCGATGAGGATTAGGGGCATGTTATATTCTTATTCCATGGGCTAGCTCCCGTGAAGACTGCGCCTACGATGAGGATGCAGAGGGCACATTATGGCCATGATTATCGATGAGGATTAGGGGCATGCGGCGCGTTATATATATATATATGTATTGTATACGTGTCTGTTGATGAGGTAGGATGCCACGGCGTGTCACTGGTTATATGTTACACTACAGTGCCGGTAGTGATGGAGGATTCCACAGGCGGGAGGTATATATATATGTATTGTATATGTATGCGCCGGCGGTGAGGTAGGATGCCACGGTGCGTCACATGAGTATGATTTATGTCATAAAGCTGCGGCGGTGAAAAGGAATTCCGCAGACGCGCTTTGATATTTGTGTGACTTGATCGCGTCAGTTGGCGGGTAGTATATGCGTCCTATAAGGGGCGGATTATGTTATGAAAGATAAGTAAGTTATATGGTAATGAACTTGATTATTTTTCCTAAGTATATGCGTAAGAAAGTGACTATAACTTTTATTGAAAAATGGGAAATGATAATAAGGTGCGATTAAGTTCACGAGATGGTAATGACACGGTAGGATCGGTATGTACCACTTTTATACTTGCCCGTGTCATTCTTTGTCTGATTATGATTTGTTTCTTGTACCTTATTTTCCGTTCCATATTGGTACATGTTATGCGACCCCCGCCGAGCTGCGTTCATGTCCGCGAGTTTAAGTACGATTGTGGATCCATGAGCTTAGGATCTGGTTGGCATTTGAGATGGCTCGATATTCGGAGTTGTCATGGCTATGTACATTCGAAGTGCGGCGGGGCCTTGTCGTCATAGTATTTGTTCAAATCTTAGAAGTGTATTCATCAGCCAGGATTGTCACGACCGATCTCGGGCGTGGTGGTGCCTTACCGGGCACCTAGTGATAACAACATCGAGAAAATCAGCGGAAATAAAAACTTAACGGAAGCGAGAGACAACGTAAGAAAGCAGGCAAACCAAAGCGGCCACCTTCATGTATATACATATAAGCGAGCAGTTAATATCCTTTACAAACCACCCAGCGGTACTACGGACCTCTAAGAATGTAACAACATCTATGGCGGGGCGGGCCGCCATACCACGAATGTACAAGTATCTACAATGACGGGGACTATACGAAAAGATAAGCCTCGGAGAAGCGGAGCTTCCCAGCTGAGCGTGATCTATGGCGAGGATCAACAAGCTGGTGTACCTCTACATGCGGCATGAGCGGCCCGAAGGAGGTCGATACAGCGGTACAGTATGTGGCCCGAAAATGCGTAATGAAATCACATTTCATCATTTTATAAAACCATTCGTAATAAATAGCGGTTAGGTCAAGTAAGGGGGCGCATATCCTAGAATAATCACTCACACATAACTATGGGTCTCGCGCCCATAATATCAATCATGCCAGTGGAACTCATTCCTCGGCTTGGCGATGCATGATGTGAAACAACACCCGTATGTGAACACGAACACTAGATCACACTGCGTCATAAAACCGTCGGGCGAAGTAGATGTTATACCGTAGTTCAGTGCGTATGTGAGGGCGTGCGTGCGAGAATCTGACGGTAATTTTGGAAAGAAAGAGAGTGTGATTTTTGCGGAAAAGTTTAGGTTTTGTGAAGGAAAAAGGTTCGTTAATGGGAATTGGATTCGGATTCGATGTCGGACTTTTGGAATATTTGAGAATTATGGAATTTTACTCTTTCGGAATTGGTCACGTGGGGCTGCGGGAGAATTCTGGTTTTGTAGGCCAGCATTATTTTGGATTTTTGGCATTACGGATATTTTGGAAGATGAAATATTTGGACGATAGGAGGCGACATGTGTCACTAGGTGGCAAGGTTGGGCGAAATTGTTGGACATGTTGAAAATGTTTTTGGCATGAAAAGGCTTAAAACATTTGGTCAAAAGTCTTGCAAGATATTTGTGTAGTAGATAGATAAGTGGGACCCACACACACGTGGCTCAATCTAGACCACACACTTGCTTCAATCTAGCCCTTGAATGTCTATAAATACCCTTAAGTTGCAAGACTTCTTCATCCACACTTGAGAAATTCCAAGGCAAAAATACTCACTCGCTTTGTAGTAGTTCTCGTCAAACACCCCTCTCCTTGACCAAGCGTTGTCCAAAAATTCTTAAAGTTTTAAGTGTTCTTCCTTAGTGTATTAGGAAGATTGTTAACCAAAAGTTAGAAAAGATTTCACACCCTAGCCTAAAGCCTCACCTTGGCCGAGAGTTGTGAGGACAAGAACCTTAGTGTTCTTCACTTGTTTAGGTTGGTTCTTAAGAGGAGTTGGTTAGAAGCGTATAAGGGTTGCTTGGAGGCGGGTTGGAGCGCGCGGAGTAGGAGCTAAGCGTTGCTCGGGATCGACATTATAACTTGGATAATTTTGGGCTTGTCGAGGTAAATATCTTTGTCCTTATTGTAATTGGAGATTACATATCGTAGTAGTTTAGAATTAAGTATAAGATATATAGAAGGTTGGTAAAGAAGAGAATTGAGCTGTACTTACATAGGGTTGTATTCTGATGAGACTTGTGTAGTTGTGGGTAGGGAAGTCTTTGCCCGATTTTCCGTAGAATTAAGAACATACGCTTAGAATGTTCTCTGAGTAACCTAGGCGTTGATAGACTTATATGGCCGTTATAGGTTGAAGTACTGCGAGTAGCGTATTCTACTCGAAGGGTGGAAAAGGCTAGCAGGATTACAGTACTTTGGAGCGTTTTGCTATTTGTCGATAATCGTCGCGAGGTATGTGAACCTCTTCCTATCTTTTCTAGCATGATATGTTGTGAACTATGTAGTACGGTAGACGTACATGTGTTAAATGAATTTGATTGGTTTAAAACATAAAGTGTTATAACGGCTTTATGGGAAGTTGGTTATAACAACTTTATGTGGGCAAAAAAGGTTTGTGGTTTTAAAAGATAAAAATGGATGTGAATTAATAAGGACTTGGATTGTGTTAAAAAGTTGTGAAACCGTTTTAATGAGAAATGGGTAATTGGGTGTTAAAAGGAATAATGTTATATTGATTTGGAAATGAGAACAAGTATCGAACAAACCAACTGCGGCGTTAATAAAGGAAAATGTATTGACTAATTAATTATTATTAAAACCGGTAGAAACCTCCATCTGCATAGAAGCTAAGATAAGACAAAATTGTATTACATTTTCTAGATCATGGTTGCTTTAATAAGATTGTTATAAACAAGAATAACCTACTCATAAGGCATATGTTACTCAAATTGTTTTAAAGAGAATTATGTTATTAAGTGATTAAGACTATGAACTCTGAAACCTTTGAAAATAAGAGACTTGAGTATTTGAAATTAGGCAAACTTGAACTTTTGGAAAAGAAGGTTGTTACTTGTCTTTAAAAGGGAAACTATTTTGGTTTACTTAAGATAATAGTAACTCTGTTTTGAATACTACAGTGTGGGTATCGGTGACTTCTTGTGAAAGAATGGATATTTGTAAGGAATTGAAGTATGGTAATTTGCTTGTGCTTGCTTGTGATAGCCTTGTTGTGTGAAAAGTTGTATTCCTATGCTCTGGCGTCTCTCGATGGAGGGCGGTATATTGTGTGTTGTTATATGGACATGTCTGCGCCGATGAAGAATTAGGGGCATGCGGCCATCTGGCGGAGTTAATCACGATATATTGTTATTGTTGTTACATGGACATATACGCCGTCACGAGAATTAGGGCATGCGGCCGTGCGGCGGGTTAATCACGATATATTGTTATTGTTGTTACATGGACATATACGCCGATCTGAAAGTCCGGGGGCATGTGGCGTGCGGCGGGTTGATTACGATATATTGTTATTGTTGTTACATGGACATATCTGCCGTCACGAGTCGGGGCATGTGGCGTGCGGCGAGTTGATTACGATATATTGTTATTGTTGTTACATGGACATATACGCCGATGCAGAATTTGAGGCATGTGGTCATGCGGCGGGGTTGATTACGATATATTGTTATTGTTGTTACATGGACATATCTGCCGATGAAGAATTAGGGGCATGTGGCCATGCGGCGAGGTTGATTACGGTATCATTGTGCATCTGGACATGTCTACAGATGGAAGTTCGGGCGTGTGGCGTGATGCGGGCATGATTGATATTGTGGGCGTGAGACCGCGGTTATATTTGAGTGATGACTTTGAGGCGTGAGTCCTGCTTTGACATGGCTTTTATGTCGTGGCGTAGTTTGATTGTCATACATGTCTCTGTTTTATTTAAGCGTATGATTTACGTTTCTGATATTTTGATTTCACATACTTGGTACATGTTGTCTTGACCTCGCCTTGGGGTTGCGTTCATCTGCGGTAGAGTACGCGATTGTTGATCCTCGCTCGTAGGATCACGATTCGGCGTTTTGGGAAGCTCCGTTTCTCGGAGGCTTATCTTTGGTATAGTCCCTGTCGTTGTAGGTACTTACATTCGGGGGTATGGCGAAGCCACTGTCCGTCATTGTTGTTATAACACTCTTAGAAGTGCATGAAATCTTGTTGTGGCGGGGTTGTAAAGGTTATGGCTTGTTCAATTTCTGTATATATGCAAGAAGGCAACCGTTTTGGTTGCTTTGTTTTATTATCATAACTCTTGTTTCATGTTTAAGTTTTATTTAGCTAATTTTCTACGATGTTGTATCACTAGGGTGCAGGGTAAGCCACGATCCACGGGCATGATCGGTTGTGTGAAAGTGGTATCAGAGCAGTTAGTCCTCGGAAAGTGTCTACAGACCGTGTCTAGTAGAGTCTTGATTATCGGTGTGTTGTGCACCACATCTATAATTAGGAGGCTGCAGGACATTTATCATTGGTTTCCATTCTTCTCACTCTAAGATCGTGCCTTAGAGTTGTGTTATAAGTTGGACCCCTCTGACGTATTTCGTTTGTACCAGTATGCCTGCCTTGAGGCAACGAGCCGAAGGGCAAGGCGGCGAGAGGAGGCTGCGAGTAGAACCTGAGAGGTTACGGGGCGAAGGCCCGGTCTTTGCAGGGTGGTGCTACTGACGGCGGATTCTCGATGCCTCGGCCCAGTGAGTTTAGGCGGCGGCGGTAGCTCACGAGGTCACGATACACGAGCCTCGGTCCACTGACACAGGCGAGAGGAGATGGGTTACAAGGAGATGGCGATTATTGGCGAGATTGTGGCGAACATGAGGATAGGCTAGGCGGCGGATTAGTAGCACCGTGGTTCACGAGATCGGATAGTTTGAGGCTACGGGATTTTACGAGTTGCGACGCCCGAGTTCTGGTGAGGCACGAGGATGATCGCGAGGAGTTCATCAAGCGATTCTGACGGATCATGAGAATGATCGAGGCTTGGAGCCGAGTCGGTGGTCTTAGGGTCGCGTCGGTTTGCGTGATCTGCGATCGGCCAGTTTGATTCGTGGGAGCTGTCGGGAGAGCATGCACTTCCGGCGGTATGGGGCGAGTTCTCGGAGGCATTCCTCGCTCACTTCTTGCCTCCGCGAGATGGTAGAACGCGAGCAAACAAATTTATGATCTTTGAGAGCAGAGAGGATATACGATTCGGGAGTACAGCGTGGAGTTCGACTCATTGGCTCGATATGTCGGCGTTAGTGACAAATATGGAGGGCGAGTACACGCTACGTCGCGGGCTCGATGACTACTTGGCGAGAGGCTTGTTGGTGTAGCTCTTGGCCGGGCATGGACATTTCCAGCATGCGAGCTTATGCACTTGGATGTGAGGCGGAGAGGCGGCGGAATGGCGAGATCAGCGAGAAGAGGCGAGCAGCGGGGTCCTTTGGTGACTTTGAGGCGGACCGTCTCGGCGAGCTAGTTATGCACCTTCGCGATGCAGTGGTCCTCCACAACCCGGGCGTCCATGGTATTGAGGCGGTCGAGCTCGAGGTTTAGGTTTCGGGAGTAGGGGTATTGGCGGTGCGGCGCCCACTACCTCGGTGTGGTCGATGTAGTAGACCGCATTTTGGGAGTGTCTTGGTGCCAAGGAGCTTGTTATTTTGCGGCCAGCGGGGCCATTTGCGGCTGTCCGAGGTATACGGATATTCTGACTCGACGCCAGGATCGATGGTGGTTCATCACGCCGCTAGCTATCGCCTGCGAGCGGGTGTGATTAGAGTAAGCGGTAGTTCTGGTATATCCTTAACCCTCTAGAGATTAGTGTGCTTGATATGATGATCTTATTATTGTGTGCTATGTTTGGATAGCATTGTGTAAAATTGTGATCTAGAGAACATGGGTAGTTGAAAAGGTAAGTATGGGGGTATGGAAGGTATGAACCTTAGAATATTACACGTCGAGACCTTAGATGTAAGGTCGTCTCAAGTAGAAGATTTTGCGGGTGATCCTTGTCAGAGAGCATTATATACATAGGGTGTACGGTGGGATAATTCCTTGGGTTGTGTAAGATGAAAGTGGTAGCTTCGGGACTTGCATAGGTAAGATTGTTCGGATCGGGAACAGAGTTTAGCGCGATTATGGGTCGGGTTGAGGACCGTTCGCGGTCGACCTGCCAGCCGGTTTGGGGTGGGAGTCAGTTCGAGTGGTCACTTGGTGGTAGGGTCCTGAGGTGCTAAGCCCAGGTTTAGGTAACCATCGTAAGAGTTCGTGAATACGTTCGACCAGAATCGGACCATGAAGACCGGGAATGGCCTTAAGGGAATTTGAGGCTAGTAAGATGACCAAGTTTGGAGGTAGTGACTCCAAGGTTTTGGAAACTGAAGTGATGACTGGAGTGGGGTAAGTATACTAGAAAGAGTTTGGGTACGAGAAGGGTATGACGAGAAATGGATGAAGCGAGCATGTGTTAAGAGGATGGAAATGATCTTTTTGTGAGTCCGTAAGGGCTTATGCGGGTGAAATAGTCCCATGCGATGAATACCTCATGCGGGTCCACGCGATCTATGCGGGTGAAATAGTCCCAGGAATAGGATTGCTTAATGATACAGCGGGCGGGTGGTCCTGCTTTGATCGTGAGCTTCCTACTTTATATTGTAAGTATACACCTATTTACTCTCATTGTTAGTAAGGCACGATGTCTTTATTAATTGAGTTATCATACATGTCTCGGTTTATTATTAGACTTATGATTTCATTCTGATCTTTCAGTTTCACATATTTGGTACATGTTGTCTTGACCTCCTTGCCAGTGCGTTAAATCTGCATGAGTAGAGTCTGATTCTTGATCCTCGCTCTTAGGATCATTGTTGGTGTTGAGAAGCTCCTTCATTTGGAGGCTTATCACAGTATTTGTCGGTTGTTGTACATTGAGGGTATGGCGGGGCCACTGTCACTTGAGTTATTATTCTTAGAGTGCGTAGTCATGCTGTAGTTTGGGTGTAAAGAAAAAAAAATGTCTTATTCTATTTACGGATTGAGTATATTTTACGGAAGGTGGCCTTATCGGCTAGCACATTTGTTCTTTGATTCTTGTCTAAGTGTTTATGTATGTTGTGTATGTTCATTGCTATTCTCGATGTATACACATCGGGGTGCCCGGGTAGGGCACGATCGCGAGCAGGGTCGGTCGTGACAAAAGTGAGTATCGAAGCGATTAGTCCTCGGAAAGTGTCTCTGACCGTGTCTAGTAGAGTCTTGATTATCGGTGTGTTGTGCACCACATCTATGTCGAGGAGGCTGCGAGACATTTAGGATTAGTTTCCATTCTTCTCACTCTAAGATCGTGCGATAAATTTGTATGGTTAAGTCGTCTCTCTAACAAGTTATGATTGTTTGCGACCACGAGGAAAGCGGCGATGACCGGGAAGGATTATGTGGATTGCGTATCGGGTTGGTAATGTTTGTAGTATAGTTGGTATTGTGACATACAACTATACGGATATATGTTTGGGGTCACATGTGTGTTTCCTAGGATAATTTTAGATTACGAGGTGGGTAAGGACTAAATAAATCGGAAGGTATGGCGATTAAGGAACTCTCATCAAGGTTTTACGTGCTAATTTGAGATAATTAGGTGATGATGAGGTGTGTGAGAATGTAATGGACCCTTAGAAGTTAATTAAGAGACTAAGTGGAAGACTATGTTAGCAACTTAAGCTCGTGGTATGCTTAAAGGAATTATGCAGGCGAGATCGGACGAAGAAAGTATAATTGTTGTGGTCAAGACAACACGGCTATGATTTTACGAGAAGTTTTTGTACCCGGTTACGGTGGGCTGATAAGTTAGGCTTGGAGCATGGAAATTGCGAGCCTGAGAATGTGATAACCGTCGAGACCTTAGGTATATAAGGCCTTCTCGGGTAGTAAAGTTAAGTCAGACCGAGGGTAAGAGTTAAGTGCGGCCTTGAGTCGGGTTGAGGATCTATTAAGGGTCGTGGCTTGAAATGAAATGGGATTAGTTGGTAGTAGTCATTCGTGTGAGTCACGAGTGTAAGGCAAGTCTAGTTAATCATTTACGGGTTCGTGGGCGCATTCCACGGAACAGTTGCGAGCGAGGCGGCCTTATGTTGTTTAATTTTGTAACTCGAAGAGTGGAGGCGAGTTAGTATGGAATTTATGTATATGGCGGAATAAGTTTGGAAATGCGAGAAGAGTGCGACGATGAAAAAGAGAGCAACCAAGTGTAAAGAAATAAAGCTGAATCATGAGAACCTTTCGGCGTGACTACAGTGAGTGTTGGGTGGTAGTTGTGCGGTAGATAATAATTGCGATAACGATAAAGTCGTTGGACCAGTAGCTGTTATGATAAACAGTGAGGTCATTATGAGTTCGAGCTAGTTGGCCTCTTGTTATGCCAACGTTAGTGAAGAGAGATTGACTCGATTCGATTTTACGGTAGGTGATTTTCGGTGAAAAGGGAGAAGTGGTAGTAACGATGAATTATCCTTCATGCTTTGGCATCGTTGTTTTCTTTTTAAGTCTGTATGACTTGTTCACAGGAGTAAATTGGCGAGGAAGTATGTGATAAATGAATTTGAAGGAATTTATGTTAAGTTCCCTTGGAAGTACTTGGAGTTGGTGTAGGGTGGCGGTCGGGGCCACGACCTTGGATAATTTAAATGTGCAAGGCATGAATAAATAAATCACAGTCTTTGCCGTGGAAAGGTGAGGGCATCTTTGGTAGGTTGGAAAATCTACGAACTTAAAGCGGTGCGTGATGATTAGATAATTATTGGACCCATGAGGACCACTGTGATTAGGGTTTCGACTCGAGAAAGTTTAAGTAAGGAGATAAGTTCTCTTCCCCACGTAAAAGGGCGGTTTTGCGTATTATGGGGTTCACGATGTACCCGTGTTGTTAGGCGAAGGATATAAGGCAGGTAAGGTCTTGATATCGTCATGCCATAGGTTCTGATTGTAGATAGCAGTGGGAAAAGTGTTGTGTTAGGGTAATTAAGAGCAGCGTCTGAATTGGTGAGGAAGTATCGTAAAGATATTAATGTAAGTTGCGGGTCATGATTACCCAGACGAGTGTAAAGACCATTAGTTGATAATGGGCGGTAAGAACTTTTCAAGAAAATGTGGTAACACCTAGTTATTAGGCTCTACAAATTGGGAAAGGAAAAGCGGGTTACTCTTGGCGAGATCGAGAAACCTCCCACAAAAATGTGATTGTGATGAAGTCTTAGTAGTGAGGCAAGCAAAGAATCAAATCTAAGTTTAGTGACCAAGTTTGGTTGCATGAGAGAAAGGGAAACAGGAACCATACGTGAGATTAAGGCTACCCGAATATTTCGCCGGAAGGAGAAAGGCTTTCAGTTCTTGGACGATACGTTGACCACGACTCTGATTCTAACCTCGCAGGAGACTAGAGGTTAGGCTATATTGATAACACGTTGGGTGTTGGGCTAGGTTGTGTCTTGTATGGCAGAAGGATAGAGCCTATGTTTTCCGTTAGTTAGGGAAGCGAGGAAAGGAATTCGCCACTCACGATTTAGAGATGGCGGCGGTTAAATCATGCCTTGAAGATTTGGGGCGGGGCGTATATCTGAACTTCATGTGGATATTTGGCGGACCACAAAAGCCTCGGTATATCGTGGTGGCGGTAGAATTTGCGGCAGCGATGGTGGCTAGAGTTACTCGGGGATTATGATATTGATATCTATACCATCAGGAAAGCGAGCGATTCTGAATACTCGCCTCGCGGACCTAAGGGTGATGCGCGGATGGGCGGCGGATAGGCGAGGATGTAGTCAGTGAGATTCTTGATTCACGAGCCTAGGGGTTGATTATTTGTTCCAAGGTTAACGAAGTTTGATCAGAGGTTGCGAGTCTTCGTCGTTGAGGAGGTAAGGAGGCGGCAGTATGAGGATCGATTATGATCTGATATCGAGAATCGGCTCTCAGAAGAGAAGAGCTGTTTGAGTAGCCGGATGAGTCTTTGTGAGATGAGGATAGATTGCGTGTGCCGTGCTGCGGGACTAGTCGGCGAGTTTTAGGGAGGCATCTGATTCTTATTGTTCACCTTGTTGAAGTCGACCAGTTGTGTCGTGACCTCGGATGTATGAATGGGTAAGATGGCCAGGAAAGGGGCGTGGCGGAGTTCTTGCTTAGTGTCGAGTTAGTAGCGGTCATGGTTGTGCACGAAGCCAGTGGGCTATTGCGGCGATTGAAATCCCAACCTAGATATGAGAGGTAATTAATATGGATCTTGTTACGAGGGTGGCATCGTGCTCGGAGGAAGTGCGACTCCACAGGGTCATAGTAATTAAATTTGGCGAAACCAGTAGTGTTCTTCAGTTGGGACCACTTACTCGGCGGAGGTTTATGCTAGCATGTATAGCGAGGATTTTGAGGCTGCGGGGTCCTACGTTTATGATGTCAAACAGATGAGCTCGATTACAGATAACACGGAGGTTTTTGAAGGGTTTTAGGGACACATGTGAGTCTCGGTGTTGCATTACACCCTCGGACCGGCCAGACGGGCGGGGCGTACTATCGAGCACTGAGGATAGGATGGGGGCCGGTGTTCTTGATTTCATAAATAGGCGGGAGGGTTAATTGTCTCTTGTTGTGTTGAGTACAATAATAGATACCCTTCCAGTATTCGGATTCCCCTGTATGTAAGACAGTGTAGATCGCCGATTGGTGGGTTCGGCATGGGCGAGGTTCAGGTATTTGGTCCAGACTTGATTGTGAGTGTGGATAAGCGAAGCTTATCAGGAAAGATTATTTGTAAACTTAGAGTCGTGAAGCTTTATGCGGATAGCAAGCGTTGACATATGGGGTTGAGTTGGCATTTTAGTATGTGGCCACCTGTGGCATTATTGGTATGTAGGGGTTGTAAGGAGACTATGTCGCTATCTTTAAGTTGGACTCCCGAAAGAACATTCGGGGACGAATGTTTCTAAGGGGGGAAGAATGTTACACCCCGGAAATTCCAGGATATGTGTTTAAATGCGTCTGAGAACTCAATGTTAAGGTTTGAGGCAGTAAAATTTATCGGAATTGTGGATTTGTCGGAAAATGAAATATTGTGACGAATGGGAGGGCGACACGTGTCGCCCCCTTATGTTGTCTTGGACGAAAATTAACAAGGACAAAGGGTCGTTTGACCATTGTTAGGAAGACAAGTCTTGCAAATGACTTAGCTTGACATTGTTGACTAAAAGTCGAGGGCGGCAGGCAAGATCCATGTGAAACACATCAGAACCATCCATTTGTGCTAATCTAGACCTTATTATTGTTATATAAACTTACTAGTAGCAAGACTTTGTGACTCTCTACACTTAGAAAAAAAATTGAAATCTTGTCTTGCTCACTATGGAAGCTCACGGCTTTAACAATTTTCCAAGAGGAAAATTTTCAATTCTTGTCCAATAATTCCCCCACTTTAAACCAAGGTACCTAAGGGTATTGTAAGTGTTTCTCTATAGAAAGATCAGGAAAAATGGTGTTTCGTATTAGTCATGGCGAAAACCTAAAGGGTTATTCAACTTTGAAGTTGAAACTTGAAGATGAGTCTTTTGTAAGCTTCTAAGGGTTGCTTGGAGTGGATTGGAACGTCGAAAGGAGGAGCTAAAGTTGCTAAGGAGCGACTTGTGATCTTGGATCATAATTGGGCTAATTGAGGTATAATCTTCGTTTTACTTTTGTAATTGAAGAATTCCATGTTATTATAAGTTAGAAGTGATCATGTGATTTGTGTTATGAAGTTTGATAAGTGACATGGATTGTAGAAGCCGAGGCAGAAAATGACATGATTAGCCTTTTGAAATTGAAATGCAATTTTGGTCGTTAATTTAGAATCGTCGCATGTTTACCTACTTGAGGATTGTAGTAGTTATGTCGATTGAGGCTTGATATCATGTTATACTAAACTACTTGGATTAAAAGGAATTGGAAAGCGATTTGTATTGTTGCTAATTGCGAATTGACATTATAGTTTAGACTAGTTTGTTATCGTTTGTGGTGAGCCAATTGGGGCTTTGTTTGGTTATTCATTTGTATTGAACTACCTTATATATTGTGGTGAGCCAATTGGGGCTGTTTGGTTATTGTATTCGGCCTTGAAAAGGTGGCAAAGTGAGTAGAAACAAAGGAAGTCTTTGTCAGATTTTCCGTAGAATTTAGTGACTTGCACTTGGAATATTCGTTTGAAACTAGAAGTTAATAGACGTACTATGGTCATTATAGGTTGGCATACTACGTATGACGAAATGGACTTAGCAAGTGGATTAAACCGAAGAGGTATGTGGAACTTTCTTATCTCTTAAGCATGATTAAGTTGTAAATGTATAGTACGGTAGACATCTGAATTTTTGACAAATCTAGTCTATTTGATATCCTTGGCTTATTTTAAGAATGCCCAAGTTGTTTGAGTTAGGGAATTAACTCACTTGATTAATTATTAAGGATATCTTGATTTTCAAAAGTTAAGAGACTTTAAGTATGTTGAAAGTATTTTAATACTTGTTTGTTGGAAAGTTTAAGTCTCTTGGTTATAAGGAAAAATGTAAATTTCTAAAGTATAAAGTTAGTATAATGGCTTTATGGGAAGTTGGTTATAATAACTTTATGGAAAGTTTAAAGAGTGGTTTACTCTAAGTAATTTCAGTATGTTAAGGGACTTGAAGAGTTTTAAAGTATGTGATATTTGTTTCATTTTAAGCGTATAAGTCCTTGGATAGAAATTGTACTTTACTAAGGTATAAAGTGAATATAACGACTTTATGGGGAGTTGGTTATATTGACTTTATGGAAAGATAAATGACTTGATTTAATGGAAGGCAATTCGATTTTAAGGCATCAATTGCCTAAAGTTTTATAAGAAAATGAGTCACTTGATTTAGAAACTTAACTTTATTTCTAAGGGTGTTGTGACTTGCCTTGAAATGTAATTTGGACTTGATACTAGGATTTATAGTATCTTGGAAGTTTTCTCTGAGAAAGAGTCATTGGTTTTAAAGAATAGAAGTATGTAGTACTTTGGGTTAAATTCCCGGACTTTTATAAAGAACATGTTAGTGCCTTAAGTAAACTAAAATGAGAGTGTATATGAAACAGAATAATAAGAAGTTAGGGGATTTCTTAAGTTGCTTATATATTGTATGATAAGCCGTGAGTTCTTATGTTATGTTTGATAGCCTGATTTGTGGTAGTTGTTCTTGATTAATTGCGGGGTTATTCCGCGGGTTTGTGGGATTGAATATTTCGGTGGATTTGCTACCGCGATCGAGGAATACCTCATGCGAGTCCGTAGGGCTTATGCGGGTGAAATAGTCCCGTGCGGGCGGGTCCGACCTATCACGAGGAATACCTCGTGCGGTCAGTAGGGCTTATGCGGGTGAAATAGTCTCGTGCGGGCGGGTCCGACCTATCACGAGAATACCTCGTGCGAGTCGTAAGGGCTTATGCGGGTGAAATAGTCCCGTGCGAGGAATACCTCATGCGGGTCCACGCGATCTATCACGGGTGAAATAGTCCGGGAATAGGATTGCTTAATGATCTGCGGGCGGGTGGTCTGCTTTGATCGTGAGCTTCCTACTTTATATTGTAAGTATACACCTATTTACTCTCATTGTTAGTAAGGCCGCGATTGTCTTTATTAATTGAGTTATCATACATGTCTCGGTTTTATTATTAGACTTATGATTTCATTCTGATGCTTTCAGTTTCACATATTTGGTACATGTTGTCTTGACCTCCTTGAGTGCGTTAAATCTGCGAGTGAAGTCTGAGTTCTTGATCCTCGCTCTTAGGATCATTGTTAATTTGTTGAAGCTCCTTCATTTGGAGGCTTATCCACAGTATTTGTCGGTTGTTGTACATTCGGGGTATGGCGGGGCCTGTCACTTGAGTTGATATTCTTAAGTGCGTAGTCACGCTGTGGTTTGGTGTAAAGAAAAAAAAAATGTCTTGTTCTATTTACGGATTGAGTATATTTTATGGAAGGTGGCCTTATCGGCTAACTTCTTTGCTAATTCTTGTCTAAGTTTTTATGTATGTTGTGTATGTTCATTGCTATTCTCGATGTATACATCGGGGTGCGGGTAGGGCACGATCGCGAGCAGGGTCGGGTCGTGACAAGTCTGTGAGTACCCAGTATGTGGCGAAATTGCGTAATGAAATCACATTTCATCATTTATAAAACCATTTACGCAATAAGTGCTTGATTATGTCAAGTAAGGGGCGCGTGTCCTCGAAATCATCACTCGCATGCGTAACTATGGGTCTCGCGCCCGTAATATCAATCATGCGTGGAACCCGCCGCCATCGGCGATACATGGCGTAAAATAACACCCGTATGTGTACGAACACTAGATCTGCTGCGTCGTCAAGCCGATCGGGCGAGTAGAATAGCGACTACGGATCAGAAAGCTAGTCATAAAACTTCACGGGCCAATGCGGAAGCTAACTACGGATCAAAACTAGCCACGCAAATGGCGAGGCAAGTATCTTAAGCTAACGTGCGAGCCTCTGAGTCTCGCGAGATATGGCCAGAGGCAAGTATCTTAAGCTATCTGCGAACTGTAGATACGAGAAATGACCGGGACAAGTATCTAAAGTGTGCTGTAACCACGTGTACAAATCAAGCGTGATCACTCGTCGCGGCAAGCTTCATGGATTAGCGGTCCGTGGACTAATAACATAACGGGAATTTAACCGCCAATGACGCGTGCCGGCGTCTTACGCCGGTATAAGCGTAGCGTGGAACCGTCCTAGTGGGCGCGTATGCGTGGACCATCAGCGTGTCGGTATGTCCCGAGGAAATAACAAGATAATACTCAAAGTGGGCGCATGCAGTGGGCCGCAGCGTGTCGATATGTCGAAAAGAAACAACAAGATAATACTCAAAGTGGGCCAGCGTACTCGTGGACCATCAGCAGCGTCGGTATGTCAAAGCAATCAATCGGATAGCGAGGCCCTCCGTGAGAAGCGGTGGCGTAGAAATACAACACTTGCGCAACAAAGCTATCACAACAAGCATAGACAAGTTCAGCGTGCTTTCATTTTATGTCAACAATCAGGGTTTGACCCCAAATACTAATTACTTTCATTCTTTCAAAAGACCTCTTTTTACGTAAAAGCCATGCGATACTATCACTCGTAGTATCAAAACACATTTTCTTTTCAACCAAATTACTACACCTGGAAAATCTTTACAAGACTTTTAAAATCTAGTACTTTATACTTTTTAAACCAAGTGCTTTACAGTTTTAAGATAACATCAAGTATGATTTTAAAACCCCGTAACTTACTCTTTTCAAAACAAGTAACCCATACTTAAATCAAGTTACTTCTCCTTTTCCGAAATCAAGTCGTTTATAAGTAAAGTCTCTTTATCTTTCAAAATCAAGTCTCTATTTTATCTTCATAAAGTCGTTATAACTAACTTCCCATAAAGCTATTATAACACTTTATGTTTTAAATAAACCAAATTTATTTCACCATGCGTCGTCTACAGTACTATATAGTTCCAACAATCGTGCTCAGTATAGAAAGAATCACGTACCTCTTGGCAATCCACAAGCCAAGTCGGTATGCGATGCGTGAACAATCGCTTTATAATAACGCAACATAACTATCAACTTCTAGTTCTCTTGTAGCATATTCTAAGTATACGGTTCCTTATTCTACGGAAAATTGGGCGCCTCCCACCCCACGTAACGCGTCGATATCCTCATATGAGGCACGCTGCAAGCGACAACTCGAGGGATTACCGCCTCTGGGCGTGTACAAAGCGCCAGCGATAATACTACATAAGTCTCACGTAAATACGGTCAATGTAAATCTGATTCAATTCTTTTTAAACATCCTTCCGTAAATCTTATACTCGATTATAAACTCTACGACATGTAATATCGATTACAATAGGAGGACATAGATCATTACCTCGATAAGCCCAAAATTATCCAAGATTTATAAGTCGATCACGAGAAGCGTTTAGCTCTTATCACTTACGCTCGATCCGCTCAGCAACCATTAGAAGTTTCTAAACAACTTCTCCTAACACTTCATCCAACCTATGAAGATTTTTCTAGGGTTTCATTTTGCGACTAAAGGAATAAAGTAGTATTTTCGGGCTCTTATGTTGGGATTACTTTAGAATTCTACTAGGGATACTAGGCTAACATATTTGGGATTATACAACAATTGAAGTATTTTCTACACAAGTGGGGGGGTGGACGAGAGCTTGACTAAAGGGAGGAGTATATTTTTGCCTTGGAAATCTTTAAGTGTGGATGAATAAAGTCTTGCATCAAGGGGTATTTATAGAGAAATCAAAGGCTAGGATGAGAGCAAGTGTGTGGTGAGATTGGGGACAAGTGTGTGTGGGTCCCGCTACCATGTCTACCAAAGAAGAAGACAAGTGGCTTGCCACTTGTAAGGCCATTCGGCCAAGGTGGCCACATGGGGTGACACGTGTAAGCCCTGCTAAATCAAAATATTTCATCTTAGAAAATATCAGTAATGCCAAAAATCTCGAAAATAAAGTGGGCCCATAAAGCGTAAATTTTCCCGTGGGTCAGCGTGACCAAATCGGAAATAAAATTCCATAATTCTATTATATTCGAAGTCCAAATACCAAATCAGGAATTCAATTCCCGTTAACGAACCTTTTTCCTTACGTAAAATCAGGAAATTTTTAGTGAAAAATCACGTCTTTCTTCCTTTCCAATATTCTATGCGTATTCTCGTCGTGCGTCCTCACATACGTACCACGGAACTACGGGGTGTAACATTCTTCCCGGCAGAAACATTTGTCACGAATGTTCCTTACAAGTCTCCAAACGTCTTTGCGTCGGTATAGTCTTCACTACCGCTTACAAAGCCGATCATGCCACGATGGCGAGAATATAACATGCGCGCAAAACCCAAATCCAAGCGCGAGGAATCACCTCTAACATCACAAAAGCTCCACCCGTGGGCTAAAGGATACTCGCCGCATCTTCGCTTCCAAAGAAATGATCACCAGTTCTCGTAACACGTATTGCAACTTTTCTTACTCGTCGTACCGCTTCCGTACACGAACTCTACATAGTACCGTTCCATACTTGATTACGCTTCAATTTCCACAACTTTGGAGTTACTACCTCGAACATGGTCATTACTAGTTTCGACTTCCACTACGGCCATTCGGCCTTGCGACCGACACGGTGAGCGGCGTCTACAAACTCATACGATGGCTACCTAGACTTTGGGCCTAGCACCCTCGTGACCCTATCACATAGCGGGACCACCACAAATTTACCTTACTTCTTTCCGGGCTGCGGGTTGACCCTGTCAGCCTCGGCCCGACCCGTTTATTGCGCCAAACTCTTTTGTTCCTCGATCAGGAACAATCTTACTAATTCACATCACAGCTACAACTTCTATCTCACACTACTCATGGAATTATCACACTAATACACCTATGAATATAATGAACTCGACAAGATCACATGAAATCCTTTACTCAAGGCGGCCTTACGTAAGGTCTCGGCGTGTAATATTCTAAGGTTCACAATTCCTGTCTCGCACTTACCTTCTCAACTAACCATGTTCTCTAAATCACAACTTACATAATGCTATCGGAACATACACTTAACATAAAATTATCATAATACGCATACTAACCTCTAGAGGGTTAGGAATATACCTGTAATTACTGCTTTCCGCTTTGTCGCTCTAAGCATAATCACCTTACTGTTGGCGCATAGCTATAGAAGGCGATGAACCATGCGATCCGAAGGCCGAGTCCCTACATCGCGCTACCTGCAGTGGACAATTTCTGCAAAATGGCCTTGCTGGCGCATGTAAAACAAGCCTGCGAATCTGTGACACTCACGCGTGGGGTTTACCTGCCCAGCCACAGGTCGGGGTGGCCATCGTCCAACACCCCTACTCCCGAAAACACAGACCCTTGAAGCCACGACCTGCTCACGAATACCTGGATGCCACTGAAAGCGTGAGGACCACTCTGTACTGGCGGAGGCGCATAACTAGTCTGCTGCTGAGGCGGTCCGCCTCGAAAGTTAACAAAGGACCCTGCTGTCCTGGCCTTCTTCTGCTGGTATTGGTCAATCCGTCGGCCTCTCCGTTCCTTACACCCAAGTGCATAAGCTGCATGCGGGCAATGTCCATGCGGTGAAGAGCTACTCGAGCAACTCTCACTATGTAATCATCGAGCCCTGTGACATAGCGGTGCACTCTGTCCTCCATGTCTGCCACTAAAGCGGGGACGTACCGAGTCTACATTGTACTCCCAAACCGTCCGCCCGTTCTGTCTCAACATCAAAAATCTATCGGCCCGAGCCCTCCTCATCTGCGGAGGCAAGAAATGGTTAAGAAACGCCTCTGAGAACTCGTCCCAAACAGTGAGCGCATGCTCCCAGGGATAGTTCCGTAGATCAAACGATCATTGGTATCACGCGCGATGTGCACCTAATACCACCGACTCTGTCTCAGGCTTTGATCACTCTCATGATCATTGCAGGTATCGGATAAACTCACGAGGATATTTAGGATGCATACATGTTTACAAGTGAGAGCCTTAAATAGGCCTCGAATGAACTATTCGTCCTAACACGTGGGCGGTTACATTTAAAACAAATGGGCGGCTAAGATTACATGACCTTTACTTTTCCGAAAGGGCAAGCGTCTTATTACCTTTAAAGTCCTTTGTCTTTTACGCTTTATGTAAACTTTCTTTGGCTCTTTCTTTTACGAAGAGGCAAATGTAAACTACCTTTATTGGTTTTGTCCTTTGCTTTGCGAAAGGGCAAATGTCACCATCTATTGACTCTTGCTTTTACGAAGGGGCAAGCGTCATTTGCTTTATCTTTTGCTTTTGAAGGGCAAGTGTCCTTTGCTTTTCAGAAAGGGCAAGTGTCGCTTTCTGCTTTATCTGAAGGGACTTCTTTGTTGATGCGCTTTGCGTGGCGGGGTTACCTTTTTGACTTTATGTCATGTCTCTATTATTTTGTTGGCGTTACGGAGCCTGCTTTTTGTTTTCTTCTTGACTTACTGCAGGGCGTTAATGCACGATGTTATACGGAGAAGCGCTTTATGGATGGTCTATGCCAAAAATGTCTATGGAACTTATGGTGCCATAACAAATGTTTCGAGAATTTCGTTAAATCATTATAGATCTAAAACACGGTTTTCAAAATCAATTTTTGATAAAGATTTATCGATCTTTAAAATCGATGTTTTGATAAGAGACTCGTAAAACTTCAAAATCAATGTTTTGACAAAGACTTATGAAAGTTACTCATAAAACTTCAAAATCGGTGTTTTGATAAAGACTACGTAACAATGCAGGATTGTTTACGGTTTATTCTAACTAGCGGCTTATTTTACCAATGATACGGCGCAGGCCGCTTCTTTCGTGCTTTCTTGATAGTAGCTTTTACTTATTCTTACCAATGATATAGCGCGAGCCATTCCGACCTTCGTGCTTACTCAAATGGTTTGATCTGTTGTGTTCTAAAAACCACATTTATTCGACCACTCGATCCGTTGTTAAAGGATTTATATAAGGAAATATGAGATCTTCTCCATAGTGGTAGTGTAAATGCAAATGCAGTTTTTCAGTATATGGCAATATACGGGCTAGGAATGGTGTTCCTAAAATGATTTCCTCGATTATATCCTTGGTTATAATGAAGTTGTTTGTGAATGCAATGTTTTATTGCATCTGAAGTGCTTCGAAAGTTTATAATTAATTTCTATATCCTCACTTTGTGGCGGAATATAATCTATCGTACTCTTGTTTAAGTACACGGTAGGGATTATACCTTGCGAATCTGATTTTGATCTGCTCACGAATCTAAAAGTGCTATTCTTTCGATAGCAAAATCTTGATAATTAACTTAATTGGGACATGGTAGCTTATTGCTCTAGCCACTAGATATTAAAGTTAATCCTGAATCAGCATTATTATCTGTTTCTTCATCATCTTGATTATCAGTAATTATCTGTTTAAAAATAGACGATGTTTGGGGATCTTACGCGAGATCAGGACTTAGTTTTGACCGGTGTTTGATTTCTAATGGTGAGCCTTTTATTTATTCGAAGGATTTCTTCCTTCAGATTCGAGACTTCTTTTATTAAGTCTGGTAATGAAGTACCTGATTTAGAGTCTTTAAATTTATCAAAAACTCTTTTCATGTCATAGGGCTCTATAATCCCTTTTTCTTTTTTCTGATTAATGACAAGCTTCTTGAGCTCTTTTAAGTATTGCTTTTTAAAATTGTCGTCATCGATGTGATCGACCATGTCAAAGAAAAACTCTTGGCTGCTATTTGAGATAACGCGATTATGCATTTTAGTACATGTGCAGATTTTCCCAGTACATTCGCAGTCAAAGCTGGAAGTGGAACTATCTGAACTGTAACCCAGATCCAGTGATCCATCGTCACTGTAAAAACTGTCTGAAGACTCTTCAGAGCTTTTATCAGACTGTTCTTCATTTAAGATTGTAAACAGTTTATCTTTTATCTTGGGATCAATTCCCAACAGATTAATCTTATCTTTCCTTTTATCAGGTTCTTTGCATTTATTGGCCATGTGGCCTGCTTTACCGCAATTCCAGCAAATTCCTTTTACTTTCGTATTTTTGCTGTTGCTTTCTTTGTTATACTTCTTTTTATGAGTATAATTCTTTTTATACGCTTTGGAGCGAGAAATGTTATGATTCTTTTTCACTCTTTTGATGCTCTTTGATGGAGCAGAAATCTTAACATAGCCGAAGTCTTCGCAGAAACTTCCTAATTCTCCTTTGGTGGAGTATTTTTGTATCTGGTTATTAAGCTTTATAGAATTACATAATTCTAAGCCTGTCATATTAATATAGCTGATTAAATCTCCATATGTCATGATTGCATAGGGAGTATCACCATTGTGGCATCTCCTGATATTGGTTCTTACATACCGTGAAGAGTTTAGGCAAACCAGCGATAAATCTTTCTTTCGATAATCATGGTTACAATCGAATTGTAACATGACTTTGTTAAGAAATATATCTTTATACCATTTAAAATCGTGTAATTTTGGACACGTTAGATTATTAAGGATCTACAAACTTGTCTTGGAAAAGTTTTGGATCACGACAAAATGCTTCCGTCTGATTATAACGGGGTTGAGGCATCCTTTGTGAACCGTTAGTAAAGCGTTATCGATGTTCCTTATTTGGATTGTGGTAGTAGCATTCATGATGCTTGCTTTTTCAATATCGAATAGGAAGTTATCCGCAATTTTTAACATTCGGTGAAGCGGAAATTATGATTGATCTGAGTTGAGCATCGTCGGTATGTGTTTTATTTTATAGCGGTTAAGCAGACTCCCGTTTCATGGAGTACTTTAACAACTTGTCCGGACATGCGTCAATGTTCCATTCATGGATTTCATCACCGAATAAGTGGTGGGGTGGAATTCGTTCTTGAACAACATATGCAGGAGCGTCATTGTTTATAAAAATTCTTTTTATTATTGGTTAATTTTGATATTTTATTAACCTCGATTTTATTACTCGAACTAGAACCTTGCTTAACACCTTGCGGATTTGTCGGGATGTTTGAGTTGATCCTTGAGACTTTCATCTCTTTGAACTTACTCTTGATTACATCTAGCGGATCATCTTGATTTCCTTCCGAATTTTGGATGGCTTTGCTTGCGGGAATCTTAAAAAGTGGTTCGGATAAGGTTTTCTCTTCCGACCGTACTGGTGTATTCCTGAAGGTAGAAACATTACTTGCCTCTGAAATTTGGTTAGAGATAACATGTAACAACTGGTTGGTGTAGTTGTTACATTGCGAGAATCTTATTAATATAAATCAGCATGTGTGATATCATTAGGATCTTTTATATCTCTTTTAAAAGGAGTGGCGGTTAAGACTTCGCAGATTAGCGGGAATCTTTATCTGTTCTAAGGGGGTATTCTTGACTCAGCGGTTCTTTCACTGTGAACCATTTTTACAATGGTACTCGGACAGCATCTGTCATTATGGGTTTATCGGTGATTTCAAACCACGAAGAATTCTAGATTTGCTCTAACATTGTTCATGTCTTTTATCGAGTTTCTTTAAACACCTTCCTTTCACTAAGTGAAAAGGTGCTTACATACCATTTTCTTTTAATGGCGTGCTCTGGATCTCTCCGTAATTTGTCGATATAAGGCGATCGATTTTAAAATCGTAGAACTTCTCTAATCATGCCCAATTGTCTCCGCGTGCATTTCACTACGGTGGGGCTGCGATCGTTCTATCGATTGGTCGATAGTAGACTTTAGTGCGATGACGAATAGTCTACTCCCTGAACTTTTCGTTCGGTTATAGTTTCGCCAGAATTATCAGAATACTCTTCATCCTCCCGGGGTTTGGAAGAAGATGCACTGAAAGAGTATCTTCCATTAGATCTTAAAAATTTTAAATCAATTGAACCATCCAAATGCTGGATTATTTGTTCAATATCAGAACTCTCTGGTTCTATCTTTGGTTGGGTAATAGCATCGAAGTGCCATTCATCTTTTGCTAAAATTTCATTCCATTTTAGCATTCTTGGAACAAAGATGTTACTATGTTCTGGTTTGCTTCCATAAGCATGGTAGCACCTTTCTTGCTAACTAGTTTAGCTTTTGGAGCTAAGGTAGTTTTCATTGCTTTGTAATATACTCGTATATTATAGCTATTTCTCTTGTGTTTATCTTCTTGTTCATATTCTTCGTTTTAATGTTTAACGTTAAGGTATCCATAACGTTACGATCATTAATATCTCTTGAAAAATTTGGGTATGATTAAAATAAAGCTGGACCTGCAGCTAAATTACTTTGTAGAACTCGGTGAGGAATCATCAAAGTTTAATAACCTTGCATCTCTTAGTAAAGAGGCGGATGGAAGTATCGAGACTGATCGATACAAGGCTTTCTGACAATTTGTACCAAACCTATGTGAAGGAAATTAAATTCCTTTTATATACATTTTATATCTTGATAGATAGCAATTTAATAATCTCTTTTGAGTTATTAATAGCTCACGTGGATTCTGAGTTTTGATATTATAATTTTTATAAAATCAAACTTTCTGTTCATAAGCAGTCTGAAAGATTCTTTTGGAATATTCCAATTACGTAAATCTTTTCAACTTTGTAATCTTTGAAGTTGCTAAGTTTTCTTATTGATTTCATTCATTCTTACTAGTAAGAGCGTGTGAGTCTTACTAAGTATTCGGATATGGTATCTACTGCTAAGTAGCTAATCCTTCTTCTTAACTCTTGACTTGCGTCTAGCTCAATTCTTTTCGATGATTATTTGCGGACTATAGTTGGCGGTAAGAATCTAACCACAGAGTAGTGCAGCGGTATTATAATATTCTACCTCTACAGAGTTTCTTTTAACGATTTATTAATATCATAACTTGCTATGACTATATCAATTATCGAGAATTATATTCTCTTATGTAATTAAACTACGGGCCGTCTTCGTTTATAAACTACTTGGTTTTATAACCAAAGGAGTTTGTTGATAGCGTGGAGACTACAATCCTTTTCTAGAAATTTTGTTCTAACTTGTTACTAGGCTTTTAGTCTACTCTTTTCTTATTCCTTCTACTACTTAATAGTACTCTATCTTAGTTGTCTACACTAGTTCTTGTTCTTTCTTTACCTAAGTGGTTCTCTATCCTAGTTATCGACACTAGTTCTTGTTCTTAATTACTTAGCGATTCTTATCCTGGTTGTCAACACTATTTCCTATTCTTTTTAATTACTTAAGCATTTAACATATCTGTTCATCGACACTTTCTCCTACGATCTTGGCGACATCAGCGGTATTTTCACGCCTACTACCTCGGCATAAAGTGTGAATAAAGCGGAATACTAAAGCAGATCAAAGCAGAATCAAAACTTTAAAATATAAGAAAATAACTCTAGTTTAAAATAAACTTACAATTTTATTCAAAGCATAGAGAGAGGATCTGGTCAGGCAAGGAAGAGAGAGGGGATATTTAGGATGCCTATGTTTACAAATGAGAGCCTTAAATAGGCCTCGAATAAACTATTAAATCTAACACGTGGGCGGTTACATTTAAAACAAATGGGCGGCTAAGATTACATGACCTTTACTTTTGAAAGGGCAAGCGTCTTACCTTGAAAGTCCTTTGTCTTGTTACGCTTTATGTCATTTGTCTTTGGCTCTTTCTTTTACGAAGAGGCAAATGTCATTGTCTCTTTTATGGGTTTTGTCATTTTGCTTTTGCGAAATGGCAAATGTCACCATCTGCTTTACTTTCGACTCTTGCTTTTCCGAAGTGGCAAGTGTAAACTTCTGCTATCTGAAGGGGCGAGTGTCCTTTGCTTTTACGAAAGGGCAAGTGTCACCATCTGCTTTATGTCGCTTTACGGAAGGGACTGCTGTCATTATTCTTTGAGAGTGCGCATCTGCGTGAGCTTGTGCAATTCCTCGGGAATGAGCATGTCGCGTTATACATTTATTTGTGGTTGGATTCCTTCTTCGTCCTCTAATCTTGCGGAGCTTATGACTTCATACGGTTTACGATTTAGAACGTGAGGTTTCTCCTGAGGAAGATGGACTTCTTCTTTCTGGTTTTACTTTAAGTTCTTCCCTGGGTTTTGGGCTCCATCCTTTAATTCTGATGGTCTTGCTTAAATAACGGATCTGTTTATCTCACGGATGTCAAATGACGATTAATGATATACGAAATTCTTTTATTAAAAAAGAACTTGCATAACTTAATATGTTCTGGTAAAGTAGAGATCTGTTGTTCCTCTTGGAAACTCTTATATTTATCCTGGAAGCTTGAAGCTACCACCTGTAAATTTCCTCCAAAGATGCTCGCGTTCGTAGAACCATGCAGGAATAACTTTCTCTTTAATCCATACGCATATTTGATGAACCAAGTGTGGGTATTTGGCCTAACATCTGAGAAAGTTGAACCATGCATCCTTATAATCATACCAATTATAGGCTTGCGATGCATGAGTCTGGATAATGGTATGCGGGTTTGTAGGTGATCTACATACCAATTAAATGGACTTAAAATCTTTTTAATGGTAAACTTGGAATACTCAATTCCGTCTGTTTTATCAAAATACTTGTGTTCGACTTCTATGGAGTCGGTATCAACTAAAATAAACTCATAGTACTTCCTAGTTTTTAGGGAGTCTTGAGTATCCACATCTTGGTGAGTGCGTATACGAGGTTTTAGCAAATCTTGTACCACTAAAATTTTCATCTTGTTTGTCGATTGCCATTATCAGCGAATGCAGGTATGAATAAATTCCCATTTCTGGATAGGGGCTGGTATCTCTTTCTTAGAGGCCTGCTGGTTTAGCTTACGAGTATGATTAGGGAACCATCGCATGTATCTGCTCTGGGCGGATCTTTGGTGTAACCTTGAGCAATTGAATCTGTTCTTTCCCTTTTTTAGAGGGGACTGGTATAATTGGGAGATCTCCCAATATTGTGAACTTATTTTGTCCACTGGGTTTATGAAGAATTGGTCCTGCAGTTTTTTCTGCAAAAGGCTGTTTCATTTTCTCTTCTAATTTATTCTGAAAGGGTGGTCTCATCGGGCGTAAGCCACAGGAACTGGTCTCATTATTTCCCTGCAAAAATTCTCTTGTTAGGAAATCTGGCAGAGAGTTTTCTTCTCCTTTTATAAAATCAATTTTAAAATCGAAACTGGATAATAAGGCTTGCCATCGGGCAAAAATCTGTTTGGAAACCAAATTTTTAACATCTTTTTGCAAAATGTCTTTGGCTGCTTTGCAGTCGACTCTTAATAAAAATTCTTTGTTTACGAATCATCTTGAAACTTTGTAATACATAGTACTATAGACAAAATTTCTTTTTAAGCGTCTTTATAGTTTTTACGTGCTTGGTTCGGTTTCGAAGTAAATCTTACTAAGCTGTTCAAGTGACTCGAGAGAATTCTTTGTTTAAGGATACCCAGTAACCTATGTCGGAAACATCGGTTTCTACTATCATAAAGGCTTCTGGATTAGGGATGCCTAAACATGGAAGCTTCTGGACAATTTCTTTTATCTGTATGTGACTCTGATGCATTCTTGACCAAGGGACTGGATTTTTCTTTATCCTTTTATATAAGGGTTCACAAATCTGTCTAACCCTTGGGATAAAATCTGCAACATAATTAAGACTTCCTAAGAATCTTTGTAGCTGATTTTTATCTGGAATTTCATCGAATTTGGTAGAGAACTCATGGCTCTGCAAATTGGTTTATAGGTTCCTTGGTAGAGATCATGCCTAAGAACCTAATGGTACATTTGAAAGCAGTTTTATCTTCTTAGCACTTCTTCTTGCTAGACCATTGTATATGAGTTTGGGTAAAAGTGCTTAAATGCTTAAAATCTTTGTTCTATGTTATGAGAATACTAGAACATCGTCTATGTATACAATCATGTATTGGTATGTAAGGGTTGAATATGTTATTCATGATGTTACGAAATTCGGAAGGCGTTCTTGAGCCCGAACGGCATTACATTCCATTCATATTGTCCAAAGGGGACATTAAATGTTGTTTTATACTTATCTTTTTCATCGACTTGAATTTGCCAGAATCCTGACTTCATGTCGAACTTGCTGTAAATATTAGCATTATAAGTTCTTTTTAATAAATCTCTTTTATTAGGAATCGGGTACCTAATCCATTTTAACGCCTGGTTAAGAGGTTTATAATTGATGACGAGTCTTGGGACTCCCCTTTCTTTTTCAGCGTTTTTGTTAACGTAGAAAGCTGAACAACTCCACTGTGATTTAGAATGCCTAATGATTCCTTTTTCAAGTAAATCATTGACTTCCTTTTTACAGTGTTCCATGAGCTCATGGCTCAAATGCGGATCGGTCTGGCTTTTGTGGGAATGTTCTTCTCACTAAAGTCATCCGTGTATGGCAGATCTACAGTATGCTTCTTTCTTTTCCAGAAAGCACTTGGTAGTTCTGAACATATTTCTTTTTCCATAGAATCTAATAACTTCTTTACTTTAGTAATCACCTCCGGGGTTTTTAAATTAGATTCTATCCTTTTTATTTTAACATCTTCTTTTAGGTAGTTAACCTGATTGGTTAATAACCGTATTTTAAAGATTGTTTTCTGTTTAATATGATTACTGTGACCAGTAGTTAAAGGACTTACGTATGGGAACACAAGGTTTCTTCCTGTCACGACCCGAACCGGGGCCCGTGACTGGTGCCTTACCCCGGGCACCCTCGTGATACAACATCAAAGAGAATCAGCAGAAATAAAAACATAAACATGAAATAAGAGATATGATAAATAAGCGAGCCGACCAAGCGATTGCCTTACGTATATATTCATAAAACCCGACGATTATCCTTTTACTAACTTTCGGCCTGCAGATTACTACGGACCTACAAGTGACAATAACTATGGCGGGACGGGGCCGCCATACCACGAATGTACAAGAACCTACGGACTCGGTGCATGCAAAAGATAAGCCTCGGAGAAGCGGGGCTTCCCAATCTGTTGAGCGTGATCACATGGCGAGGATCCACAACCGATGTACCTCTACTGCGGCATGAGCGCCCGCCGAAGGAGTCGATCTGGCAATTACAGTATGTGGCGAAAAATCGTAAATGAAATCGTAGCGATCTATATAAAATAGGAGACATGTATGATAACCAAACTCTGACTCATAACATAAGCGGTCATGTCAAGTCGAGGACTCGCGCCCTCAAAGTCATCCTCGTGCGTGGAACTCCTTCCGCCACGGCGTGATCTAGGTACAAACCATGTGATCGTATAACATGTCTCGGCCCGTCATGGACCCAGTATAAAGCGTGTGAAATACATTCGGTTAAATCTCATGAACTCGGTAGTCGGATGGAATACATTCGGTCCATCCACGTGGATCGGTAGTCGAGTGAAATACATTCGGTTCATCCCGTGAGCGGTAGTCAGTGAAATACATTCGGTTAAATCCATGAGCAGCGGTAGTCAGTGAAATACATTCGGTTCATCCGTGAGCCGTGAGTCAGTAAAATCTGGTACTTGCACAACAAGGCTATCACCGCAAACATAGGCAAGTTACACACAACTTAAGGTACTATCATTTTATGCCAAAATCCGGTTCGACCTAAAGTATTACATACATTAACTCTTTTAAAAGATCGTTTCTTTCACAAAAGTCACCTGATGTTCATAGTATAAAATAGAGTGACTATCTTTTAAGTAAACCAAAACACTTCCTTGTAAAATCAAGTAACACATTATTTTCCAAGCGTTGAGTTTGCCTAATTTCAAATGCTCAAGTTTCTCATTTTGAAAGGTTTAAGTAGTTCATAGTTTTAATCACTTAAGAATATAATTCTCCTTTAAAACAAATTTGAGAAACATATGCCTTATGTGTGAGTAGGTTGTTCTTGTCTATTACAATCTTATAAAGCGACCATGATCTAGGAAATGTAATATCATTTTGTCTCATCTTAGCTTACATGCGGATGGAGGTTTCTCTTGGTTTTAATAACAATTAGTCAATACATTTCCTTTATTAACTTTGATGGTTTGTTCGATACTTAATCTCATTTCGAAATCGTTAAAACATTATTCTTTTAAAACCAACTACTCATTACTCATGAATGAGGTTTTACAACATTTAACAAAATTCATAACAAGTCAAACTAAGTCAAGTCTCTTATCTTTCAAGATCAAGTCTCTTAACTTTCAAAATCAAGTCGTGTATAAGTCAAGTCTCTTATCTTTCTAGATCAATTCTCTTAAGTTTCAAAATCAAGTCGTGTATAAGTCAAGTCTCTTATCTTTCAAGATCAAGTCTCTTAACTTTCAAAATCAAAGTCGTGTATAAGTCAAGTCTCTTATCTTTCTACAATCGATAAACCATTCTTTTACTACGTAAAGTCGTTATAACTAACTTCCCGTAAAGCTATTATAACACCATGTTTTAAACCAACCAAATCACTTAGCACGTATGCGTCTACCGTACTACATAGTTCTGACAATCATGCTAGAAAAGATAGGAAGAGGTTCGCATACCTCGCGACGATTATCGACAAATAGCAAGCGCTCAGTACTTGACGTCGGCTACTTCTTAAGCCAAGTAGATCACGCCACACGTAGTACTCCACTCTAAAATGGTCATAGTACTTCTATCAAACCTTTCTTACCATTGAAGACTTATACCAATAAAAAACCCTCAATTCTACGGAAAATTGGCGTGACACTTCCGTTTTTACTCGGCTTTTCCATCTTTCTCCAAGGCGAATAGCAGTAATATATATACCATATATATATATATATATAAGGCGTAATAATTAAACAACATAAAGAAGGGGATTACACGCTGAAGCGGTAGCGGTTTACTATCACGCCTCGTAATAACAACAAGTAAAAGATGGGGATTACGCTGACGGTAGCGCGGTTTACTATCACGCCTTAAAACAATACAATAATTAAAAAGGGATCTGCGCCCAAGCGGGCGATTGAACAATCTTCCCCTTAACGAAATGTAAATACGATCCAAAGTAAATACGATCCAAAGTAAATCTTGTCCAGTAAATCTGATCCAAGTAAATCTTGTCAAAGTAAATCTGATCCAAGTAAATCTGATCCTTAAGTTGGGGTCTTGGCGACTTTGTCCATTTACTTATCCAATTGCCATTAGTCATCAACATATTCCGTCTTAATATAAGTTATAGTTACTTTGTTAATTACTTAACTTCACAAGTAAGATACGTTTTTACCATTTTAATGGCAAGCGACCAATCCTTTCTTTTAACAAGTTAACAAGATCGAACTTTTTCAAACTTTACTCCATATTTTATATACTCGTAATATACTTATAATATATGTATAATGACGATTCACAAAGAGTTTAAGGTTTACTACCTCGAATAGCCCAAAATTATCCAAGAACTTAATGTTGCTCCAAGCGAGTCTTAGCTCCAAATCTTTCGTTCCAATCCGCTGCAAGCAACCCATGAAGCTCTAACCAACTTCTCTTGAGAACCGACTCCAAAAGTGAAGAACACTTAGGGTTTCCAACTAGTAAGTTTCGGCGGCATGAACAATAGGTTAGGGGTGTGAAATCTTTTCCAACTCTTGGTACACAATCTTCCTAACACCTTGGGAAGAACACTTGAGAGTTTAAGAATTGTTGGACAAATTTAGGTCAAGAAATGGGCTAAAAAGCGAGAGCAAGGTCAAGGGAGAAGGGAGAATTTCTTGTCTTGAAATGGTTAAGTGTGGAAGTTTTCATCAACTAAGGGTGCGTATATAGGACAACGAGGCTAGGATGAAGGCAAGTGTGTGGTTGAGATTGGGGACAAGTGTGTGTGGGTCCCACAAGCCACTTGTCACACAAAATATCTAGCAAGACTTGGCCAGCTTGTCGCGCAAAATATCTAGCAGAGACAAGGCGACTTGTCTTGCCAACATTAGCAAATTTCGGCCGTGAGGCCACTAGGGGGTGACACGTGTAGCCTCCTGCTCGTCAAAATATTTCATCTTAGAAAATATCCATAAAGGCAAAATCTAGAAAACAAAGTGGGCCACAAGCCAGTAAATTTCTCAGTGGGCCCAGCGTGACCAATTAGAAAATAAAATTCCATAATTCTAATATAATTCAAGAAGCCCGAATACCAAATCAGGAATCGATTCCCGTCAACGAACCTTTTTCCTTACAAAACCGGAAACTTTTAGTCGAAAAATCCGTCTTTCTTTCTTTCCAAAATTTACGCCGTATTCTCTTGCGTACATCCTCACCTATATACCACGGAACTACGGGGTATAACATTCTTCCCCGTAGAAACATTCGTCGAATGTTCGCCTAGAATCTCGAAGCGTACTTGCGTCGGTATAGTCTTCACTCTTTATCTTACAAAGCCGATCATGCCACCGATGGCGAGAATATAACATGTGCGCAAAACTCAAATCCAAGCAGCGAGGAATCATTTCTAATCTCACAACAGCTCACTAGCTTCAATTTACTCTAAGGCCATTCCGGCCTTCACGATCCGATTTTGGTCGACGCGTCTCGAACCGTCTGATGGTTACCTAAACACAGGCCTAGCACCCTCGTGACCTACCACTGGCGGGACCACCTCGAAGGCCCGCTGGCCGGGCTGCGGGTTGACACACAACCTTGCCTCGGCCCGACCCGTTTGCGCGCCAAACTCTTGTTCCCGATGCGGAACAATCTCGCTAATCAAGTTACGCCAAACCTGGTGGTGTTCTTATCATAACTATCCTTATATAATTCACACCACTCGGGACTTATCACACAATTTTTTTACCCTCGTATACTATGCACTCAGACAAAGGTCAATCGTAAACAAATCTTTTACTCGAGGCGGCCTCGCGTCTAAGGTCTCCACATAATATTCTAAGGTTCACACCTGGCTGACCCCAAACTTGCCTCTTGACTAGTCATGTTCTCTAAGTTATACTTAACACAATGCTATGCGTACATAGCACACAATAATAAGATCATCATATCGCGCAAACAAAACTCTAGAGGTTAAGGATATACTGTATCTACCGCTTCACTAATCATGCAGGCTGCATAGGCATGTAAAGGCGATGAACACGCTTGATCCGTGGCTGCGTCGTCTGCGGTACCCTCCTATAAGAACATTCTCGTCACATGGCCGGCGGCGCGGTGAAACAAGCGCGATAAAAGCGACATTCCGGGATGGCGCTGCCACGTCGTGCTGCTGAGGGGGCATGAATCCTGGCGGCTAGAACTTCGCGTATATCGTGAACGGAAGCCTGGAGCCACGACCGGCTCGAATACCGAGCGTCACGAAGGCGCGGAGGACCACTCTGTCTTGGCGAAGGTGCATAACTAACTTTGCCGAGGCGATCCGCCTCGCAAGTTACAAGGACCTGCTGTTTACGCCTTCCTGCTGATCCGGTCATTCCGTCGACCTCTCGTGCCTCGCATCCAAGTGCATGAGCTGCGTGCGGGAAATGTCCATGCGGTGAAGAGCTACACGAACAAGCCTACGCCAAGTAATCATCGAGCGGTGGCGTGGCGGTGCACTCTGTTTTCCATATCGGTCACTAAGGCGGGGACATCTGAGGCAGCGAGTCAAACTCCACGTTGTACTCCTAACCTGCGCGATGCGCCTGCGTCAAAAATCTGTTGGCGAGCCCTCGCCATCTGTGGAGGCGAAATGTGCAAGAAATGCCGAGAACTCGCCCCAATTGCTGGGAGCGCATGTTCCCCTCGGGCGATTCCGTGAATCAAACGATCATTGCGGTATCACGCGGTGATGCGAACCAATACCACCGACTACGCCTGCGAGACTCGATCACTCTCATGATCGCTGTGGTCGGATAAACTCACGAGGTCATCCTCGACTCTCGATCCATAGAGCGGCGGGCTCTGACTTAGAAAGTCGTAGTCTCAAGTATGCGCTCGGGGTGAACTACGGTGCTCTCTGGGGTGAGCTGCTGCGTCGGCCTCTCTCATATCGCCACGACCACGGCGATGGCGAACCATCTCCTTGTACCCGTCTCATCTGCTCGGTGTGGGGTGGAGGCTCGGTATTGTAGTCTCGGCGACCCGCTGCTGCGACTCTAAACTCTGTCGTTTGGGCGTCGCAAAACTCGCCGTCGAAGCACTATCTCGGTAACGGTGGGCCTCTGCCGGGTAACCCACCGTGCTCTACTCGCGACTCGCTCGCTTTGCCCTACGGGCCCCGATTGCACTGCGTGGAGGCATAAGCGGCGCATAAGAATCGTCGGAGGAGTCGACTTATAACACAACTCTAAGGCACGATCTCGAGTGAGAAGAATAGAAACCAATCCTAAATGTCCTGCGACCTCACGATTATAGATGTGGTGCACAACACACCGATAATCAAGACTACTAGACGCGATGCGTAGACACTTTCAGAGGACTAAGCGCTCACGATACCACTTTTGTCACGACGAACCGGGGCCGTGGTAGTGCCTTACCGGGCACCCTCGTGATACAACATCGAGAGAATCGGCGGAAATAAAAACATAAACATGAAACAAGAGATATGATAAATAAGCAGGCAACCAAAGCGGTTGCCTTACGTATATATTCATAAAACCGACGATTATCCTTTTACTAACTCGCCACAGCGATTTCACGGACCTCTAAGAAGTGACAATAACTATGGCGGGACGGGGCCCCGCCATACCACGAATGTACAAGAACCTCTGACTCGGGTAACATGCCAAAAGATAAGCCTCGGAGAAGCGGCTTCCCAATGTTGACGTGATCACATGGCGAGGATCCACAACCGATGTACCTACTGCGGCATGAGCGCGGCCCCGAGGAGGTCGATCACAGTACCAAGTATGTGGCGAAAAATCACGTAAATGAAATCATAACGATCACATATAAAATAGGAGACATGTATGATAACCAAACTACTGACTCATAACATAAGCGGTCATGTCAAGTCGGGGACTCGCGCCTCAAAGTCATCCTCCGTACGTGGAACTCCTTCCGCCTGCGGCGATCTAGGTACAAACCATGTGATCGTATAACATGTCTCGGCCCGTCTCATGGACCCGATAGAAAGCGTGTGAAATCGTTCGGTTAAATCTCATGAACTTCGGTAGTCGGATGGAATACATTCGGTCCGTCCCGTGGATGCGATGGTCGAGTGAAATACATTCGGTTCATCCCGTGAGCGGTAGTCGAGTGAAATACATTCGATTCATCCCGTGAGCGGTAGTCGAGTGAAATACATTCGGTTCATCCATGAGCCGTAGTCAGTAAAATACAGTACTTGCACAACAAGGCTATCACAGCAAACATAGGCAAGTTACACACAACTTAAGGTACTATCGTTTTATGCCAAAATCCGGTTCGACCTAAAGTATTACATACATTAACTCTTTTAAAAGATCGTTTCTTTCACAAAAGTCACCTGATGTTCATAGTATAAAATAGAGTGACTATCTTTTAAGTAAACCAAAACACTTCCCTTGTAAAATCAAGTAACACATTATTTTCCAAGCGTTGAAGTTTGCCTAATTTCAAATGCTCAAGTTTCTCATTTTGAAAGGTTTAGTAGTTCATAGTTTTAATCACTTAAGAATATAATTCTCCTTTAAAACAAATTTGAGAAACATATGCCTTATGTGTGAGTAGGTTGTTCTTGTCTATTACAATCTTATAAAAGCGACCATGATCTAGGAAATGTAATATCATTTTGTCTAATCTTAGATTCTATCAGATGGAGGTTTCTACTGGTTTTAATAACAATTAGTCAATACATTTCCTTTATTAACGCTGATGGTTTGTTCGATACTTAATCTCATTTCGAAATCGGTAAAACATTATTCTTTTAAAACCAACTACTCATTACTCGCGAATGAGGTTTTACAACATTTTAACAAAATTCATAACAAGTCAAACTAAGTCAAGTCTCTTATCTTTCAAGATCAAGTCTCTTAACTTTCAAAATCAAGTCGTGTATAAGTCACGTCTCTTATCTTTCAAGATCAAGGCTCTTACCTTTCAAAATCAAGTCGTATAAGTCAAGTCTCTTATCTTTCAAGATCAAGTCTCTTAACTTTCAAAATCAAGTCGTGTATAAGTCAAGTCTCTTATCTTTCTACAATCAATAAACCATTCTTTTACCTACATAAAGTCGTTATAACTAACTTCCCATAAAGCTATTATAACACACATGTTTTAAACCAACCAAATCACTTAGCACGTATGCGTCACCGTACTACATAGTTCACAACAATCATGCTAGAAAAGATAGGAAGAGGTTCACATACCTCGCGACGATTATCGACAAATAGCAAAGCGCTCCAAGTACTTCAACGTCGGCTACTTAAGCCAAGTAGATCACGCCACACGTACTCTTGTAACGCCGAAAATTGGGCGATCTGGTGCCTTACCGGCACCCTAGTGATACAACATCGAGAAAACCAGGAAATAAAAACTTTACATGAAATGAGAGATATAGTAAATAAGCAGGCAACCAAAGCAGTTGCCTTGATATACATAAAGCGGAGCAGTTTAATCCTTTTACAACCACGCCACAACAAGATTACGGACCTAAGATTTATACAACAACTATGACGACGAGGCCCCGCCGTACCACGAGCGTACAAGAACTTACGGACTCGGGTAACATACCAAAGATAAGCCTCCGACGGGCGGAGCTTCCCAAGCTGAAATGAGATCCTAGCGGGGATCGGCGGTAGATGCACCTCTACTGCGGCATGAGCGGCCCGAAGGAGGTCGATCTGGCAGTACCAAGTATGTGAAATCAGAAATCGTAAATGAAATCATAATAGTCTATATAAAGCGGGAGACATGTATGATGACCAAACTACGATATATAACATATAACGATTCACGTGAGAGAGGACTCGCGCGCCAAATTATCACTCGTGCGTGGAATTTCTTCCTCATGGCTGCGATTTATGATATAACAATACTAAGGATTATACATGAACACCATGTCCCACTGTGTTATAAAACCGTGCAGACAAGTATAACTACGAGATCCGGCCGTACAATAATACAATGCAACCAAACAAGCGTCACGGGGCAAGTGCGAGCCGACTCACAGGATACCAAGGCGGTCACGCGGTGGCCGGGCAAGTCGAGGGTGACCACGAGGACCAAGGTATCACGAAACCGTCACTATCTTGAGCGGGGCAAGTGCGGTGACTACGGATACGAGGCCGAATCGATCACGAGGCGGCAAATCACGAGAGCCGACCACCGGATACGGGCGAGCAGAAGAAACCTCAACGATCCAACGGCCTCTATCGAGAGCGGTAACACGAAACACCACACTTGCACAACAAAGGCTATCATCACAAGCATAGGCAAGTTTCACAACAACAAGCATAGGAATGTTTCACCACAACAAGCATAGGCAAGTTTCACGTCACTCAAAGTACCTTCATTTTTATGCCAAAGTCGGGTTTCAACCTAAAGTACTACGTCGTTAAATTCTTTAAAAGAGATCCATTACTTATCAAAGTCACCCGATACGTAGTATTAGAATGACCAACCTACATTCCTTTTCAAAATCAAGTAACAACATTCTTTTCCTAAGTTCGGTTTGCCTAGTTTCAATTACTCAAGCTTCTCATTTTCAAATGGTCTCATAGTTCATAAACTTAATCACTTGATTCCTTTTAGAACAATTGAGTAATATATGTCTCACGCGAGAGTAGGTTATTCTTGTTTACAACATTCTTATTACTGACCATGATCTAGAAAATGTAATATCATTTTGTCTCATCTTAGTTTCTATGCGGATGGAGGTTTCTACTGGTTTTAATACGATCATCATTATTCAATACATTTTCCTTTCTTAACGCCGCGGTGGTGCTGTCGATACACATTCGATTTCGAAATCGAGAAACATTATCCCTTTAAATAAAACCAAGTACTCATTACTCACGAATGAGGTTTCACACAAACATCCACATTAAAACAAATAAGTTAAGTCTCTTATCTTATAAGATCAAGTCTCTTAACTTCTAACATCAGTAAACCATTTTCTTTACCTCTCTTAAGACATTATACCTAACTTCCCATAAAGCTAGTATAACTCTTTTTAAAACCTTTTTAAAACAAAGTGTTACTCTCCCTTCCAAAACGATTTATAAATCTTTTGAAATACATCAAGTTCTTTATTATAACAAGCCAGTTATAATTCACATGATTACCTTTTAAAACCACAAAGTATTTTCTTACCTACATAAAGTGTTATAACTTGACTTCCCATAAAGCCGTTATAACACTTTATGTTTTAAGAACAATCAAACACGATTAACACGTATGCGTCTACCGTACTACATAGTTCACACATATCGTGCTAGAAGAGATAGGAAGAGGTTCACATACCTCGCGACGATTTAACGACAATAAGCAAAATGCTCCAAGTACTACAACGCTAGCCCTTTCCACTCCTCGAGTAGAATACGCTACTCTTAGTACTTTCACCTATAAAGGCCACAAACGTCTATTAAATCTTAACCACACGTTCCCGTCTTTCTACGTAAAATTGGCGACCTCCCGCAACAACAGCGTAAATCTCCTCTCTCTATCGAGGCGGCTACCAAGCCAACCGGGGTTAACACGCCTAACAGGACGCGTACAATTCTACTACACGAATGCTACATAAGTCTCATGTAATACAACCCTAGGTAATTCTGATTCGATTCTTCTCTTTATTATCATACATGTGATTCTTGTTCAATTCTTCATTCTTGGGCTTAAGTCAAAAGACATTGCCACAATACTAAGTTGATTCTATATATAGTATACAACACTATATATTCAACACTTATGTAATTTCCAATTACAATAGGGACAAGATATTTACCTCGATAAGCCCAAAATTATCCGAGTTTAAAGTCGCTCTGAGCAAGGTTTAGCTCCTCCTCCGAGTGCTCGAATCCGCTCCAAACAACCCTTAGAAGTTCTACGCAACTTCTACTCCATACTTCAACAACGGGTGAAGATTTCCTTAGGGTTTCGTTTTAGTGGTGAGGGAAAGTATAGCGGTATTTTAGGCTAGTATAAGTGTAACCTTGGGAATACTACAAGGTATTTGGGCCAAGGTATTTGGACATAATAACAATACTAGGAGAGTATTTCTATACCACAACAAGGGGTATTTATACGAGACAACTAGGCTGGGGGTACCGCGTGAAACACCACAAAGGAGGGAAACTCTCGCCAAAGGCCACTGGAGGAGGGGAGAGGCTTTGGGCGAGAACCACAAGAGGGAGGGAGTATTTTGAGACTTAGGTAGATAGCTCAATTTTTGGATGAAGAAAGTTCATCAACTAAGGGGTATTTATACTACAAGCCAAGGCCAACCAATGGCCAAGATTATGCCAAGTGCAAGGCAAGTGTAAGGCCAAGATTTGGGCAAGTGTCCTAAGCCAACTTGCACACAAAATATCCTACCAACTCCCTTGACCACAAGGCCAATTCGTCCATCACACATTTCCGCCCACTCCCACTGATTAGAGGTGACAAGTGTCGCCTCTTGTTGGTCCAAAATGTTCGTCTCTCGGAAAAATCCGCAAAAATATAAATGACATAGCGGAAATTCCCTACGAAAGTGTGAAAGCGTTTAAAAACGACTCTAAGCGGGTGTTGTGAACAAAATAATTCGCCAAGCCACTTTACACTTCAAAATTTTCTACGCACGTCCTTACGCATACATACTCGGAAATACGGTATAACATTCTCCCTTAGAAACATTCGTCGAATGTTCCTTGAGTCTCAAACAAACAAGCGGCGTCGATATAGTCTTCACCGCTATACGTGCGAAAACAATCATGCCACGCTGCCACAAAACATCGTTCACTTTTCCCTTTCGTAGTACTCGTCACGAACACTCGAACTCGTTCTAGTATCCGTACCACATCCTAACGCTTGTTTCCAACCCTTGAGTCACTACCTCCAAACTTGGTCATCTCGCTAACCTCGATTTCCCTAAGGCCATTCCGGCCTTCACGAACTGATTACGATCGAACGCGTCCACGAACTCATACGATGGTCATCTAAACTTGGGCCTAGCACCCTCGTGACCCTACCACTGGCGGGACCACCGAACCGACCCCACCCTAAACCGGGTTACGGTTGACCGCAAATGGTCCTCAACCCGACCCCAACGCGCAACTCTTGTTCCCGATCCGGAACAATCTTACCATTTCACATCATGAAAGCTACCACTTCCATCTCACACTACCCGGACTTACCCTTTTCACTAACTGTGTTTCTAAATCACATTTTAGCACAAAGCTATCCAAACATAACATTAAACACATCAACAACATCAATACAAACAAAACTCTAGAGGTTAAGGATATACACAAACTAGGCGGTTCGAGGACCGCTAAGCTGGAACTCCCACCGCGACCTCTACCGGGCCTTAGGTGTACGAACATCTGCACGGCTACGGAAGGTGAAGAACCCGCAAGCGCTCTAGTAGTCCATGCTATCTACCCGTGCTACCGGTCGGATGATCTCTTGCGGATGGCCTGTTGGCGCAAAAATAACAATCTCAGAGTTAGTGCGACACTTTCCCTTATGAAGCTTTCCACAACGGCCTGTGAGACAAGGGCAACCTCGTCCGGCGAGCACTCGCTCCCGAAAATCTGAAACACGGAGCCCAGGCACGCTCTGAATATCCTGAAGGTCCCGAAAGCTGGGGAGGACCACTCTGTACTGACGGAGGTACATAACTAGTCTGCTGCTGAGGCGGTCCGCCTCGAAGTCACCAAAGGACCCTGCTCGCCTCTTCTGCGACTTTGGTCATTCCGTCGATTTATCCGCCTCGCATCCAAGTGTATACGCTGCGCGGCAATGTCCGTGCCCGGTGAAGAGCTACACGAACAACTCTGCAAGGCAATCATCGAGCCACGTAACATATCGGTGCACTCGATCCTCCATACTAGCTACTAACGCCGGGGCGTCTGGGCGATGAGTCGAACTCCACATTGTACTCCCAACCGTGCGCCTGCTCGCGCAACACCAAAAATCATGCGCGAGCCTCCTCATACGCGAGGCAAGAAATGTGCAAGGAATGCCTCGAGAACTCGTCCCATATACCTGGAAGTGCATTCTCTCCCGACAGCTCGCGAATCAAACCGATCATTGCGGTATCACGGTGATGTGAACCTAGGACCACCGACTCGGCCTCCGATGCCTTGATTACTCTATGATCAGAATGGCTGTCGGATGAACTCCTGCGGATCATCCTCGGGCCTCGACCCATAAAACTCTGGCGGCTACAACTCGAGAAAATCTCGTAGCCTCGAACTATCTCGATCTAGGGTGAACCATCGGTGCTCTCGAAGGCTGCTGCGTCGGCCTATCCTCAAGTTCGCCACAACCACGCCATTAATCGCCCACTCCTTGTAACTCATCTCCTCTCGCTGCATTGCGGATCGAGGCTCAGTCTTGTGGTCTCGCCACGCTTGCTACTCGCAGATCCTTCACTGCCGCTTCGCCATACGGGCGGGTTGCCTTTCGCAGAGGCATAAGCGGTAAAACGAAACACGTCGGAGGGTCGATCTTATCACACACGGCTCAAGGCACGATCTCGGAATGAGAAGAAATGGAAACCAATCCTAAATGTCCTATAGCCTCACGATTATAGATGTGGTGCACAACACACCGATAATCAAGACTCTACTAGACACGATGCGTAGACACTTTCAGAGATTAGCGCTGCGATACACTTGTAACGCCCGAAAATTGGGCGTCATCGGTGCCTTACCGGGCACCCTAGTGATACAACATCGAGAAAACCGGAAATAAAAACTTTACACATGAAATGAGAGATATAGTAAATAAGCAGCAACCAAAACAGCTTGCCTTCGATATACATAAAACCGAACAGTTTAATCCTTTTACAACCCGCCACAACAAGATTACTACTGCACTTAAGATTTATACAACAACTATGGCGGGACGGGGCCGCCATACCTCGAACGCAAGAACTTACGGACTCGTGGTAACATACCAAAGATAAGCCTCGACGGAACGGAGCTTCAAAACGCTGAAATGAGATCCTAAACGCGGATCGGCGGTAGATGCACTCTACTGCGGCATGAGCGCACCGAAGGAGGTCGATAACAGTACCAAGTATGTGAAATCGTAAATCCGTAAATGAAATCATAATAGTCTATATAAAGCGAGACATGTATGATGACCAAACTACGATATAACATATAACGATTACATCAAGACAGGACTCACGCCCAAATTATCACTCGTGCGTGGAATTTCTTCCTCATCGCCAGCTTTTATGATATAACAATACTAAGGATTATACATGAACACCATGTCCCACTGTGTTATAAAAACCGTGACAGACAAGTATAACTACGAGATCCGACCGTACCAATAATACAATGCAACCAAAACACGAAGCCGTCACGGGGCAAGTGCGAGCCGACTACAGGATACCAAGGCGGTCACGCGGTGGCCAGGGGCAAGTACGAGGTGACCACGGGGACGAAGGCGTATCACGAAACCGTCACTATCTTGAGCGGGCAAGTGCGGTGACTACGGATACGAAGGCCGAATCACCACGAGACGGCAGCACGAGAGCCGACCACCGGATACCGGCGAGCGAAGAAACCTCAACGACCAACGGCCTCTATCGAGACGCGGTAACACGAAACACCACACTTGCACAACAAAGGCTATCATCACAAGCATAGGCAAGTTTCACAACAACAAGCATAGGAATGTTTCACCACAACAAGCATAGGCAAGTTTCACATCACTCAAAGTACCTTCGTTTTATGCCAAAGTCGGGTTTCAACCTAAAGTACTACGTCGTTAAATTCTTTAAAAGAGATCCATTACTTATCAAAGTCACGATACGTAGTATTAGAATGACCAACCTACATTCCTTTTCAAAATCAAGTAACAACATTCTTTTCCTAAGTTCGGTTTGCCTAGTTTCAATTACTCAAGCTTCTCATTTTCAAATGGTCTCATGGTTCATAAACTTAATCACTTGATTCCTTTTAGAACAATTGAGTAATATATGTCTCACGTGAGAGTAGGTTATTCTTGTTTACAACATTCTTATTACAATGACCATGATCTAGAAAATGGAATATCATTTTGTCTCATCTTAGTTTCTATGCGGATGGAGGTTTACTTGGTTTTAATACGATACATCATTATTCAATACATTTTCCTTTCTTAACGCTGCGGTGGTGCAGCCGATACACATTACGATTTCGAAATCAAGAAACATTATCCCTTTAAATAAAACCAAGTACTCATTACTCACGAATGAGGTTTCACACAAACATCCACATTAAAACAAATAAGTTAAGTCTCTTATCTTATAAGATCAAGTCTCTTAACTTCTAACATCAGTAAACCATTTTCTTTACCTCTCTTAAGACATTATACCTAACTTCCCATAAAGCTAGTATAACTCTTTTTAAAACCTTTTAAAACAAAGTGTTACTCTCCTTCCAAAACGATTTATAAATCTTTTGAAATACATCAAGTTCTTTATTATAACAAGCGATTATAATTCACATCGATTACCTTTTAAAACCACAAAGTATTTTCTTACCTACATAAAGTCATTATAACCAACTTCCCATAAAACCGTTATAACACTTTATGTTTTAAGAACAATCAAACACAGTTAACACATGTACGTCTACTGTACTACATAGTTCACACATATCATGCTAGAAGAGATAGGAAGAGGTTCACATACCTCGCGACGATTTAACGACAATAAGCAAAATGCTCCAAGTACTACAACCTTGCTAGCCCTTTCCACTCCTCGAGTAGAATACGCTACTCTTAGTACTTTCACCTATAAAGGCCACAAACGTCTATTAAATCTTAACCACACGTTCCCATCTTTCTACAGAAAATTAAGATTCCCGCAACAACAGCGTAAATCTCCTCCTCTATCGAGGCGGCTACGAAGCCAACCGGGGGTTAACACGCCTAACAGGACGCTGCACAATTCTACTACACAAGTAATGCTACATAAGTCTCATCAGAATACAACCCTAGGTAATTCTGATTCGATTCTTCTCTTTATTATCCTTCTATGTGATTCTTGTTCAATTCTTCATTCTTGAGCTTAAGTCAAAAGACATTGCCACAATACTAAGTTGATTTCTATATATAGTATACAACACTATATATTCAACACTTATGTAATTTCCAATTACAATAGGGGACAAGATATTTACCTCGATAAGCCCAAAATTATCCGAGTTTAAAGTCGCTCACGAGCAAGGTTTAGCTCCTCCTCCGAGTGCTCGATCCGCTCCAAACAACCCTTAGAAGTTCTACGCAACTTCTACTCCATACTTCAACAACGGGTGAAGATTTCCTTAGGGTTTCGTTTTAGTGACTGAGGGAAAGTATAACGGTATTTTCTAGGCTAGTATAAGTGTAACCTTGGGAATACTACAAGGTATTTGGGCCAAGGTATTTGGACATAATAACAATACTAGGAGAGTATTTCTATACCACAACAAGGGGTATTTATACGAGACAACTAGGCTGGGGTACCCCACGGCAAACACCATAAAGGGGAGGGAAACTCTCGCCAAAGGCCACTAGGAGGGGAGAGGCTTTGGACGAGAACCACAAGAGGGAGGGAGTATTTTGAGACTTAGGTAGATAGCTCAATTTTTGGATGAAGAAAGTTCATCAACTAAGGGGGTATTTATACTACAAGCCAAGGCCAACCAATGGCCAAGATTATGCCAAGTGCAAGGCAAGTGTAAGGCCAAGATTTGGGCAAGTGTCCTAAGCCAACTTGCACACAAAATATCCTACCAACTCCCCTTGACCACAAGGCCAATTCGTCCATCACACATTTCCGCCACTCACCAATTAGAGGTGACAAGTGTCGCCTCTTTGTTGGTCCAAAATGTTTCGTCTCGGAAAAATCCGCAAAAATTAAAAATGACATAGCCGGAATTTTCCCTACAAAAGCTGTGAAAACGTTTCGTCGAAAAACGACTCTAAACGGGTGTTGTGAACAAAATAATTCGGCCAAGCCACTTTAGACTTCAAAATTTTCTACGTACGTCCTTACGTACATACTCTGGAAATACGGGGTATAACAACTCCACTCCTAAAATGGTCATAGTACTTCTATCAAACCTTTCTTACCATTGAAGACTTATACCAATAAAAAGCCCTCTAATTCTACGGAAAATTCGGCAGCACTTCCCCCGTTTTTACTCACTTTTCCATCTTTCTCCAAGGCCCGAATAACCGTAATATATATACCATATATATATATATATATATATATATAAGGCGTAATAATTAAACAACATAAAGAAGGGGATTACACGCCCAAAGCGGAACGCGGTTTACTATCACGCCCATAATAACAACAAGTAAAAGAAGGGATTACGCTACCAAACGGTAACGCGGTTTACTATCACGCCTTCAAAACAATACAATAATTAAAAGGGATCACACGCCCAAACGAACGCGATTGAACAATCTTCCCTTAATGAAATGTAAATACCCAAAGTAAATATCCAAAGTAAATCTTGTCCAAAGTAAATCTGATCAAAGTAAATATTGTCCAAAGTAAATGATCCAAAGTAAATACAGTCCTTAAGTTGGGGTCCTTGGCCAACTTTGTCCATTTACTTATCCAATTACTTCATTAGTCATCCAACTTATATTCCATCTTAATATAAGTTATAGTTACTTTGTTAATTACTTCTTCACAAGTAAGATACGTTTTACCATTTTAATGGCAAGCGACCAATCCTTTTCTTTTAACAAGTTAACAAGATCCAACTTTTTCAAACTTTACTCCATATTTTATATACTCCATAATATACTTATAATATATGTATAATGACCAATTCACAAAGAGGTTAAGGTTTACTACCTCAAATAGCCCAAAATTATCCAAGAACTTAATGTCGCTCCAAGCAAGTCTTAGCTCCAAATCTTTCCGTTCCAATCCGCTACAAGCAACCCATAGAAGCTCCTAACCAACTTCTCTTCAAGAACCAACTCCAAAAAGTGAAGAACACTTAGGGTTTCCAACTAGTAAGTTTCGGCCAAGGCATGAACAATAGGTTAGGGGTGTGAAATCTTTTCCAACTCTTGGTACACAATCTTCCTAACACCTTAGGGAAGAACACTTGAGAGTTTAAGAATTGTTGGACAAATTTAGGTCGAAATGGGCTAAAAACGAGAGCAAGGTCAAGGGAGAAGGGAGGGAATTTCTTGTCTTGAAATGGTTAAGTGTGGAAGTTTTCATCAACTAAGGGTGCATATATAGGACAACCAAGGGCTAGGATGAAGGCAAGTGTGTGGTTGAGATTGGGGACAAGTGTGTGTGGGTCCCACAAGCCACTTGTCCACACAAAATATCTAGCAAGACTTGGCCACTTGTCCACACAAAATATCTAGCAAGACAAGGCCACTTGTCTTGCCACTTGTTAGCAAATTTCGGCCATGAGGCCACCTAGGGGGGTGACACGTGTCGCCCTCCTACTCGTCCAAAATATTTCATCTTCCGAAAATATCCATAAAGGCAAAAATCTCGAAAACAAAGTGGGCCCCACAAAACCGTAAATTTCTCCCGTGGGCCCCACGTGACCAATTCCGGAAATAAAATTCCATAATTCTAATATAATTCAAGAAGCCCAAATACCAAATCTGGGAATCCAATTCCCATCAACGAACCTTTTTCCTTCACAAAACCCGGAAACTTTTCCGTCGAAAAATCACATCTTTCTTTCTTTCTAAAATTTCTGTCGTATTCTCGCACGTACATCCTCACCTATATACCCTGGAACTACGGGGTATAACACTTCCCATGGAACTGGTGTAAATACCGTCTAATTTAGCGGTATATGGTTTTATTTGTGTTAGGAATGGGATTCCTAGAATGACTTCTTCAGTTATGTTTCGTGTAATAACGAAATCATTAGTGAAGCAAATACCATTATTACAGACGTGGGCTTTTGAGAGCTTCCAATCTATTTTTATTTTATCTCCTGTAGCAGAGTATAAATTATGTGTACTTTTTCCTAAGTACTTAGTGGGGATTATTCCTTCGCAAATACAATTCTGGTCTGCTCCGGAGTCTAATAACGCTATTTTTTCTAAGATAAAATCTTTATTTATCATAACCTTAATAGGGACGTGGTAGCTTAATGCTCTGGCCCTAATTAATTTTAACCCTGATTTATTCTCTGTTGTCAGAGGTTTATCAACTGGAGTTAGTTCTCCGTTAGTCAAGGTTTCAGCCTCTGTGGGACTGAGATTCTTTTTCATACTGAGGATTTCATCCTTTAGGTTTGCAATCTCTTTTAATAAATCCTGAACAGTAGTGTCTGGATTAGTTTCTCTGATGGAAACTTCTTGGTGGTTATCCGTGATAACACTAATTTTCTGTTTTATACAGGTACAGATTTTCCCAGTACTCTCACAGTCTGAGCTGGAGGTTGAACTGTAATTTGATGAACTATCGTCACTGTAATAATTTTCTGAAGAAACTTCAGAATAACCACTGGACTGTTCTTCATTTAACTTTGTAATAATTAATGAATTATTTATCTTTCTTTTGGGTTTTCTGACCCTTTTCTTAATAATCTTTGGACCTTCTAATCCATCCTTTTTATTATTTGAATTGGAACCCTTACTGGGTTTTCTGATTGAGTTCAGCTCTTTAAGCTTACTATTAATCCTGTTTGATAATTTATTATCATCTGACTTTGAGCGGCGTTTTGCCAAACAATCTTTAATATTAAAGAAATAATCAGAAAGGGTTTTCCCTTCTGTTCCAATTGGTTTATCACCAGACACGTGGGCCTTTCTTGCACCAGTATCTTGTAACAACTGTCGGATTTCTTCCTTTTCCCTTAGGATTTCTTTTGGATTTTTTTCATCTTTTTCGCATCAAGTTAATCAAGATCTTACCCTTTTCGGGGACCTCAATCTGTTCTAATGGTGGAGTTACTGTTTCAACAGTATTCTCTTTTTTGAACCATTCTTCAGCAATGGTGTTAAGACACTTCATGCTATTATGGAGTTTATCAGTGATTTGGAACCACCTAAAGAATTCTACATTAGAATTAATTCTGTTCATATCACCTATCCATTTATTTCTAAATTCTTTTCTTTCCTCGAGTGGGAAAGTGCTGTTGTACCATTTTCTTTTAATGGCATGTTCTGGATCTACCCATAACTTGTTAAGGGTTTTCCAATCGATTTTAAAACCGATATTTTCATTAATGGTGCCAAGTCTACTGTGCTTTTGTGGAAGCATAATAGTACTCCTACCACCACCTGAATTAGCTTTTGGAGCTAACAAAGCCTCTATTCTTTTGATTATTTTATCTTCTGGAGATAGAATTTTATCCATTAATAATGGGCTGTATGGAGTTCACCTAATCGGATAGTGATACTCTCAACTGCTGCTAAGCAACGGACTCTTATTCGTAGTCCTTCATTTTCTTCATAAAGTTCAACCATTCTATTGATGATTACCTGTCTAATTATGACTTGATGAAAATCATCCATCCCTTCAATAGGTTTAGCAGTTTTATAATACTCTAATTCTCTGAGATTAGCCTTTATCTTTTTATTGCAGTAATTGCTTTTTACTATACAGTTCATTCTGGAAGAATTATACTTTCTTATATAATTAAATTCCTGACGCATCTTCATTTATTCACACTTTATGGTATCAGAGCCATGTTGGTAGAGATGAGTGAGTAGTCTCATACTATCGTCCTTAGGGCGGTGTTGTTCTTAGGTTGCTAGGAAGAGTCCTGTTACTCTGTTTGAATTCCTGTAAGCTACCTTCTATGTTTACAAGTGAGAGCCTTAAATAGGCCTCGAATGAACTATTCGTCCTAACACGTGGACGGTTCTGTTTAAAACAAATGGACGGCTAAGATTACATGACCTTTACTTTTTCGAAAGGGCAAACGTCTTCTTCTGCTTTAAAGTCCTTTGTCTTTTTCTGCTTTATGTCGCTTTCTTTGGCTCTTTCTTTTCTGAAGAGGCAAATGTCGCTTTCTGCTTTATTGGTTTTGTCCTTTGCTTTTTGCGAAAGGGCAAATGTCACCATCTGCTGACTCTTGCTTTTCTGAAGGGGCAAGCGTCGCTTTATCTTTTGCTTTTTCGAAGGGGCAAGTGTCCTTTGCTTTTCCGAAAGGGCAAGTGTCGCTTTCTGCTTTATCTGAAGGGGCAAGTGTCCTTTGCTTTTCTGAAAGGGCAAATGTCGCCATCCTGCTTTGTGTCCTTTTCTTGAAGGGACTTGCTGTTGGTACGCTTTTGCGTAGGCGGGGTTACCTTTTTGACTTTTATGTCATGTCTCTATTATTTTGTTCAAGGCGTTCTGGAGCCTTCTTTTTGTTTTCTTGCTGACTTACCTGCCGGGCATTAATGCCTGATGTTCTTCTGGAGAACTGCTTTGTGGATGGTCTATGCCAAAAATGTCTATGGAACTTATGGTGCCATAACAAATGTTTTGCAGGAATTTCATTAAATCATTATAGATCTAAAACCTGGTTTTCAAAATCAATTTTTGATAAAAGATTTATACGATCTTTAAAATCAGTGTTTTGATAAGAGACTCATAAAACTTCAAAATCAATGTTTTGACAAAAGACTTATGAAAGTTACTCATAAAACTTCAAAATCAGTGTTTTGATAAAAGACTTACGTAACAATTCTGGGATTGTTTCTGGTTGTTCTAACTAGCAGCTTATTTTACCAATGATACGGCACAGGCCCTTCCAGCCTTTCGTGCTTTCTTCAATGGTAGCTTTTACTTATTCTTACCAATGATATGGCACAGGCCATTCCAGCCTTTCGTGCTTACTCAAATGGTTTGATCTGTTGTGTTCTAAAAACCACCTTCTGTTTATTACGACCACTCTGATCCGTTGTCAAAGGATTTATATAAGGAAATATGAGATCTTCTCCCATAGTGGTAGTGTAAATACCGTCTGGTTTTGCCGTATATGGCAATATCTGGGCTAGGAATGGTGTTCCTAAAATGATTTCCTCAGTTATATCCTTGGTTATAATGAAGCTGTTTGTGAATGCAATGTTTTTATTGCATACAAGTGCTTTCGAAAGTTTATAATTAATTTCTATATCCTCACCTGTGGCGGAATATAATCTATACGTACTCTTGTTTAAGTACCTGGTAGGGATTATACCTTCGCGAATGCAGTTTTGATCTGCTCCTGAATCTAAAAGTGCTATTCTTTCGATAGCAAAATCTTCAATAATTAACTTAATTGGGACATGGTAGCTTATTGCTCTAGCCCTAGATATTAAAGTTAATCCTGAATCAGCATTATTATCTGTTTCTTCATCATCTTGATTATCAGTAATTATCTGTTTAAAAATAGACGATGTTTGGGGATCTTCTGTGAGATCCGGACTTCTGGTTTTGACCAGTGTTTCAGTTTCTAATGAACTGAGCCTTTTATTTATTCGAAGGATTTCTTCCTTCAGATTCGAGACTTCTTTTATTAAGTCTGGTAATGAAGTACCTGATTTAGAGTCTTTAAATTTATCAAAAACTCTTTTCATGTCATAGGGCTCTATAATCCCTTTTTCTTTTTTCTGATTAATGACAAGCTTCTTGAGCTCTTTTAAGTATTGCTTTTTAAAATTGTCGTCATCGATGTGATCGACCATGTCAAAGAAAAACTCTTGGCTGCTATTTGAGATAACGCCAATTGTCTGTTTGGTACATGTGCAGATTTTCCCAGTACATTCGCAGTCAAAGCTGGAAGTGGAACTATCTGAACTGTAACCCAGATCCAGTGATCCATCGTCACTGTAAAAACTGTCTGAAGACTCTTCAGAGCTTTTATCGATCGTTTCTTCATTTAAGATTGTAATAGCTTTATCTTTTATCTTGGGATCAATTCCCAACAGATTAATCTTATCTTTCCTTTTATCAGGTTCTTTGCATTTATTGGCCATGTGGCCTGCTTTACCGCAATTCCAGCAAATTCCTTTTACTTTCGTATTTTTGCTGTTGCTTTCTTTGTTATACTTCTTTTTATGAGTATAATTCTTTTTATACGCTTTGGAGCGAGAAATGTTATGATTCTTTTTCACTCTTTTGATGCTCTTTGATGGAGCAGAAATCTTAACATAGCCGAAGTCTTCGCAGAAACTTCCTAATTCTCCTTTGGTGGAGTATTTTTGTATCTGGTTATTAAGCTTTATAGAATTACATAATTCTAAGCCTGTCATATTAATATAGCTGATTAAATCTCCATATGTCATGATTGCATAGGGAGTATCACCATTGTGGCATCTCCTGATATTGGTTCTTACCTTCTCGGCGAAGAGTTTAGGCAAACCACTGATAAATCTTTCTTTCCAATAATCATGGTTACAATCGGGTCGTAACATGACTTTGTTAAGAAATATATCTTTATACCATTTAAAATCGTGTAATTTTGGACACGTTAGATTATTAAGGATCTCTAAACTTCTGTCTTGGAAAAGTTTTGGATCACCAACAAAATGCTTCCCGATACAGTATAACAGGGTTGCCGAGGCATCACTGTGAACTTCATTAGTAAAACTGTTATCGATGTTCCTTATTTGGATTGTGGTAGTAGCATTCATGATGCTTGCTTTTTCAATATCGAATAGGAAGTTATCCCACCAATTTTTTAACATTCCAGTGAAACCGGAAATTATGATTGATGCAAGTTGAGCATCATCAGTATGTGTTTTTATTTTATAACTGGTTAAACAGACTCCCATTTCATGGAGTACTTTAACAACTTGTCCTTCGGACATGCCGTCAATGTTCCATTCATGGATTTCATCACCCGAATAAGTGGCTGGGGGTGGAATTCGTTCTTCAAACAACATGTCTGGGAACGTCGACTGTTTATAAAAATTCTTTTTATTATTGGTTAATTTTGATATTTTATTAACCTCGATTTTATTACTCGAACTAGAACCTTCGCTTAACACCTTGACGGATTTGTCAGGATGTTTCGAGGTTGATCCTTCAGAGACTTTCATCTCTTTGAACTTACTACTGATTCTCGTTTCAGATCATCTTCGATTTCTTTCCCGAATTTTGGATGGCTTTTTGCCGAAAACTGGGGAATCTTAAAAAGTGGTTCGGATAAGGTTTTCTCTTCCGACCGTACTGGTGTATTCCTGAAGGTAGAAGCATTACTTGCCTCTGAAATTTGGTTAGAGATAACATGTAACAACTGGTTGGTGTAGTTGTTACTGCAGAATCTTATTAATATCATCAACATGTGTGATATCATTAGGATCTTTTATATCTCTTTTTAAAAGGAGCGGTTAAGACTTCACCGTTAACGGGAATCTTTATCTGTTCTAAGGTGTTATCGACTCAACAGTTCTTTCACTGTGAACCATTTTTACAATGGTACTCGGACATTATTGTCATTATGGAGTTTATCGGTGATTTCAAACCACCAAGAATTCTAGATTTGCTCTAACATTGTTCATGTCTTTTATCCAGTTTCTTTAAACACCTTCCTTTCACTAAGTGAAAAGGTGCTTACATACCATTTTCTTTTAATGGCGTGCTCGATCTCTCCATAATTTGTCAATATAAGGCCAATCGATTTTAAAATCGCCGCTTCTCTAATCATACCCAATTGTCTCACCATGCATTTCACTACTGGGTCGCGATCGTTCTATCGATTGGTCGATAGTAGATCGTGGGTACCGATGACGAATAGTCTACTCCCGAACTTTTCGTTCGGTTATAGTTTCGCGAATTATCGAATACTCTTCATCCTCCTGGTTTGGAAGAAGATGCCGAAAGAGTATCTTCCATTAGATCTTAAAATTTTAAATCAATTGAACCATCCAAATCTTTGGATTATTTGTTCAATATCGAACTCTGCGTTCTATCTTTGGTTGGGTAATAGCATCGTTGCCATTCATCTTTTGCTAAAATTTCATTCCATTTTAGCATTCTTGGAACAAAGATGTTACTATGTTCTGGTTTGCTTCCATAAGCATGGTAGCACCTTTATCGCTAACTAGTTTAGCTTTTGGAGCTAAGGTAGTTTTCATTGCTTTGTAATATACTCGTATATTATAGCTATTTCTCTTGTGTTTATCTTCTCGTTCATATTCTTCGTTTTAATGTTTAACGTTAAGGTATCCATAACGTTACGATCATTAATATCTCTTGAAAAATTTGGGTATGATTAAAATAAATGGACCTTCAGCTAAATTACTTTGTAGAACTCCATGAAGGAATCATCAAAGTTTAATAACCTTGCATCTCTTAGTAAGAGACAGATGGGGGTATCGAGACCCAATCGATACAAAGGCTTTACAGCAATTTGTACCAAACCTATGTGAAGGAAATTAAATTCCTTTTTATATCTGTTTATATCTTCAGTAGATAGCAATTTAATAATCTCTTTTGAGTTATTAATAGCTACTGTGGATTCACAAGTTTTGATATTATAATTTTTTATAAAATCAAACTTTCCTGTTTCATAAACAGATCTGAAAGATTCTTTTGGAATATTCCAGTGCAGAATCTTTTCAACTTTAGCAATCTTTGAAGTTGCTAAGTTTTCACTGTTGATTTCATTCATTCTTACTAGTAAGAGACTGTGTGGAGTCTTACTAAGTATTCTGATATGGACTGTCTACCTGCTAAGTAACTAATCCTTCTTCTTAACCTGCTGACTTCTTCGTCTAGCTCAATTCTTTTTCCAATGATTATTTGCGGACTATAGTTCTAAGAAGAATCTAACCACAGGCTGTCCGCAAGATTATAATATTCTACCTCTCTAAGAGTTTCCTTTAACAGTTTATTAATATCATAACTTGCTATGACTATATCAATTATCTGAGAATTATATTCTCTTATGTAATTAAACTCTGGACGCATCTTCATTTATAAACTACTTGGTTTATAACCAAAGGGTTTGTTTGATAAGCGTGGAGACTACCATCCTTATCCTAGGGCTGTTGTTCTAACTTGTTACTAGGCTTTTAGTCCTACTCTTTTCTTATTCCTTCGACTACTTAACAGTACTCCTATCCTAGTTGTCGACACTAGTTCTTGTTCTTTCTTTACCTAAGTGGTTCTCCTATCCTAGTTGTCTATACTAGTTCTTGTTCTTAATTACTTAAACAGTTCTTCTATCCTAGTTGTCAACACTATTTCCTATTCTTTTTTAATTACTTAAACAGTTAACATATCCTGTTCATCTGACACTTTCTCCTACGATCTTCGGCGACATCCAACAGTATTTTCACGCCCTACGCCTACCTCGGCTTCACGGGCAACATACTGCTCCAGGAAAGCTTACTACAGTAGTACTCAGCGAGGATGAACGGAATAGTATAACCACTAAGTGATTAATCTTTAACAGGAATAGTAGACTTACGACAGGTAACTATTACGTAACTACAGAACCGAACAGTAGACTTCTGACGGAACAGGGTTACGACCATGGTAACTACAGGAACTAGAACAGTGGACTTCTGACGGAACAGGGTTACTATTCTGGTAGCTTACAGGAATTCAAACAGAGTAACAGGACTCTTCCTAGCAACCTAAGAACAACACCGCCCTAAGGACGGTAGTATGAGACTACTCACTCATCTCTACCAACATGGCTCTGATACCATAAAGTGTGAATAAAGCGGAATACTAAAACAGATGCGAAAACAGAATCAAAACTTTAAAACATAAGAAAATATAAGTTTTAAAATAAACTTACAATTTTATTCAAAGCATAGAGAGAGAGGGATACAAGATCAGGCAAGGAAAGAGAGAGAGAGGGTATTTCTGAATGCCTTCTATGTTTACAAATGAGAGCCTTAAATAGGCCTCGAATAAACTATTCGTCCTAACACGTGGGCGCTCTGCTTAAAACAAATGGGCGGCTAAGATTACATGACCTTTACTTTTTCGAAGGCAAACGTCTTTCTTCTCGCTTTAAAGTCCTTTGTCTTTTCTCGCTTTATGTCGCTTTCTTTGGCTCTTTCTTTTACAAGAGGCAAATGTCGCCGCTTTATTGGTTTTGTCCTTTGCTTTTTGCGAAGGGCAAATGTCACCATCTGCGACTCTTGCTTTACGAAGGGCAAGCGTCGCTTTATCTTTTGCTTTTCGAAGGGCAAGTGTCCTTTGCTTTTCCGAAGGGCAAGTGTCGCCGCTTTATCCGAAGGGACTTGCTGTTGCTGTACGCTTTTGCGTGGCGGTTACCTTTTGACTTTTATGTCATGTCTCTATTATTTTGTTCGGCGCGCTCGAGCCTTCTTTTTGTTTTCACGACTTACTGCCGCATTAATGCACGATGTTCTTCCGAGAAGCGCTTTGTGGATGGTCTATGCCAAAAATGTCTATGGAACTTATGGTGCCATAACAAATGTTTTGCAGGAATTTCATTAAATCATTATAGATCTAAAACCTGGTTTTCAAAATCAATTTTTGATAAAAGATTTATACGATCTTTAAAATCAGTGTTTTGATAAGAGACTCATAAAACTTCAAAATCAATGTTTTGACAAAAGACTTATGAAAGTTACTCATAAAACTTCAAAATCAGTGTTTTGATAAAAGACTTACGTAACAATTCTGGGATTGTTTCTGGTTGTTCTAACTAGCGACTTATTTTACCAATGATACAAGACAGGCCCTTCCAGCCTTTCGTGCTTTCTTCAATGGTAGCTTTTACTTATTCTTACCAATGATATGGCACAGGCCATTCCAGCCTTTCGTGCTTACTCAAATGGTTTCAGTCTGGCTGTGTTCTAAAAACCACCTTCTGTTTATTACGACCACTCTGATCCGTTGTCAAAGGATTTATATAAGGAAATATGAGATCTTCTCCCATAGTGGTAGTGTAAATACCGTCTGGTTTTGCCGTATATGGCAATATCTGGGCTAGGAATGGTGTTCCTAAAATGATTTCCTCAGTTATATCCTTGGTTATAATGAAGCTGTTTGTGAATGCAATGTTTTTATTGCATACAAGTGCTTTCGAAAGTTTATAATTAATTTCTATATCCTCACCTGTGGCGGAATATAATCTATACGTACTCTTGTTTAAGTACCTGGTAGGGATTATACCTTCGCGAATGCAGTTTTGATCTGCTCCTGAATCAAAAAGTGTTATTCTTTCGATAGCAAAATCTTCAATAATTAACTTAATTGGGACATGGTAGCTTATTGCTCTAGCCCTAGATATTAAAGTTAATCCTGAATCAGCATTATTATCTGTTTCTTCATCATCTTGATTATCAGTAATTATCTGTTTAAAAATAGACGATGTTTGGGGATCTTACGCGAGATCGGACTTAGTTTTGACTGTTTGATTTCTAATGAATCGAGCCTTTTATTTATTCGAAGGATTTCTTCCTTCAGATTCGAGACTTCTTTTATTAAGTCTGGTAATGAAGTACCTGATTTAGAGTCTTTAAATTTATCAAAAACTCTTTTCATGTCATAGGGCTCTATAATCCCTTTTTCTTTTTTCTGATTAATGACAAGCTTCTTGAGCTCTTTTAAGTATTGCTTTTTAAAATTGTCGTCATCGATGTGATCGACCATGTCAAAGAAAAACTCTTGGCTGCTATTTGAGATAACGCCAATTGTCTGTTTGGTACATGTGCAGATTTTCCCAGTACATTCGCAGTCAAAGCTGGAAGTGGAACTATCTGAATCAGAACCCGAGATCCATGATCCATCGTCATCAGAAAAAGCGTCTCAAGACTCTTGAGCTTTTATCGATCGTTTCTTCATTTAAGATTGTAAACAGTTTATCTTTTATCTTGGGATCAATTCCCAACAGATTAATCTTATCTTTCCTTTTATCAGGTTCTTTGCATTTATTGGCCATGTGGCCTGCTTTACCGCAATTCCAGCAAATTCCTTTTACTTTCGTATTTTTGCTGTTGCTTTCTTTGTTATACTTCTTTTTATGAGTATAATTCTTTTTATACGCTTTGGAGCGAGAAATGTTATGATTCTTTTTCACTCTTTTGATGCTCTTTGATGGAGCAGAAATCTTAACATAGCCGAAGTCTTCGCAGAAACTTCCTAATTCTCCTTTGGTGGAGTATTTTTGTATCTGGTTATTAAGCTTTATAGAATTACATAATTCTAAGCCTGTCATATTAATATAGCTGATTAAATCTCCATATGTCATGATTGCATAGGGAGTATCACCATTGTGGCATCTCCTGATATTGGTTCTTACCTTCTCGGCGAAGAGTTTAGGCAAACCACTGATAAATCTTTCTTTCCAATAATCATGGTTACAATCAGGTCGTAACATGACCTTGTTAAGAAATATATCTTTATACCATTTAAAATCGTGTAATTTTGGACACGTTAGATTATTAAGGATCTCTAAACTTCTGTCTTGGAAAAGTTTTGGATCACCAACAAAATGCTTCCCGATACAGTATAACAGGGTTGCCGAGGCATCACTGTGAACTTCATTAGTAAAACTGTTATCGATGTTCCTTATTTGGACTGTGGTAGTAGCATTCATGATGCTTGCTTTTTCAATATCGAATAGGAAGTTATCCCACCAATTTTTTAACATTCCAGTAAAACCGGAAATTATGATTGATGCAAGTTGAGCATCATCAGTATGTGTTTTTATTTTATAACTGGTTAAACAGACTCCCATTTCATGGAGTACTTTAACAACTTGTCCTTCGGACATGCCGTCAATGTTCCATTCATGGATTTCATCACCCGAATAAGTGGCTGGGGGTGGAATTCGTTCTTCAAACAACATGTCTGGGAACGTCGACTGTTTATAAAAATTCTTTTTATTATTGGTTAATTTTGATATTTTATTAACCTCGATTTTATTACTCGAACTAGAACCTTCGCTTAACACCTTGACGGATTTGTCAGGATGTTTCGAGGTTGATCCTTCAGAGACTTTCATCTCTTTGAACTTACTACTGATTCTGTCTAGCAGATCATCTTCGATTTCCTTCCCGAATTTTGGATGGCTTTTTGCCGAAAACTGGGGAATCTTAAAAAGTGGTTCGGATAAGGTTTTCTCTTCCGACCGTACTGGTGTATTCCTGAAGGTAGAAGCATTACTTGCCTCTGAAATTTGGTTAGAGATAACATGTAACAACTGGTTGGTGTAGTTGTTCTGTTGCAGAATCTTATTAATATCATCAACATGTGTGATATCATTAGGATCTTTTATATCTCTTTTAAAAGGAGTGGCGGTTAAGACTTCACCGTTAACGGGAATCTTTATCTGTTCTAAGGGGGGTGTTACTGACTCAACAGTTCTTTCACCTGTGAACCATTTTTTTACAATGGTACTCAGACACTGTCTGTCATTATGGAGTTTATCAGTGATTTCAAACCACCTGAAGAATTCTAGATTTGCTCTAACATTGTTCATGTCTTTTATCCAGGTTTCTTTAAACACCTTCCTTTCACTAAGTGAAAAGGTGCTTACATACCATTTTCTTTTAATGGCGTGCTCTGGATCTCTCCATAATTTGTCAATATAAGGCCAATCGATTTTAAAATCGCCGGCTTCTCTAATCATGCCCAAACTGTCTCCACCATGCATTTCACTTCTGGTGGGGCTGCCAGTCGTTCTATCGATTGGTCGATAGTAGACTTTGGGTACTGATGACGAATAGTCTACTCCCTGAACTTTTCGTTCGGTTATAGTTTCGCCAGAATTATCAGAATACTCTTCATCCTCCCGGGGTTTGGAAGAAGATGCACTGAAAGAGTATCTTCCATTAGATCTTAAAAATTTTAAATCAATTGAACCATCCAAATGCTGGATTATTTGTTCAATATCAGAACTCTCTGGTTCTATCTTTGGTTGGGTAATAGCATCGAAGTGCCATTCATCTTTTGCTAAAATTTCATTCCATTTTAGCATTCTTGGAACAAAGATGTTACTATGTTCCTGGTTTGCTTCCATAAGCATGGTAGCACCTTTACTGCTAACTAGTTTAGCTTTTGGAGCTAAGGTAGTTTTCATTAGCTTTGTAATATACTGTATATTATAGCTATTTCTCTTGTGTTTATCTTCTGTTCATATTCTTCGTTTTAATGTTTAACGTTAAGGTATCCATAACGCTCGATCATTAATATCTCTTGAAAAATTTGGGTATGATTAAAATAAACTGGACCTCAAGCTAAATTACTTTGTAGAACTCGATGAAGGAATCATCAAAGTTTAATAACCTTGCATCTCTTAGTAAGAGGATGGGGGTATCGAGACCCAATCGATACAAAGGCTTCTGACAATTTGTACCAAACCTATGTGAAGGAAATTAAATTCCTTTTATATCTGTTTATATCTTGAGATAGCAATTTAATAATCTCTTTTGAGTTATTAATAGCTAATGGATTCACAAGTTTTGATATTATAATTTTTATAAAATCAAACTTTCTGTTTCATAAACAGATCTGAAAGATTCTTTTGGAATATTCCAATTACAGAAATCTTTTCAACTTTAGCAATCTTTGAAGTTGCTAAGTTTTCATCGTTGATTTCATTCATACTTACTAGTAAGAGACTGTGTGGAGTCTTACTAAGTATTCGGATATGGACTGTCTACCTGCTAAGTAGCTAATCCTTCTTCTTAACCTGCTGACCTCTTCGTCTAGCTCAATTCTTTTCCCAATGATTATTTGCGGACTATAGTTCAAGGTAAGAATCTAACCACGGCAGTGCAGCGGTATTATAATATTCTACCTTCTAAGAGTTTCTTTTAAAAGTTTATTAATATCATAACTTGCTATGACTATATCAATTATCTGAGAATTATATTCTCTTATGTAATTAAACTCTGGACGCATCTTCATTTATAAACTACTTGGTTTATAACCAAAGGGTTTGTTTGATAAGCGTGGAGACTACCATCCTTATCCTAGGGCTGTTGTTCTAACTTGTTACTAGGCTTTTAGTCCTACTCTTTTCTTATTCCTTCTACTACTTAATAGTACTCCTATCCTAGTTGTCTACACTAGTTCTTGTTCTTTCTTTACCTAAGTGGTTCTCCTATCCTAGTTGTCAACACTAGTTCTTGTTCTTAATTACTTAAACAGTTCTTCTATCCTAGTTGTCAACACTATTTCCTATTCTTTTTAATTACTTAAACGATTAACATATCTGTTCATCCGACACTTTCTCCTACGATCTTGGCGACATCCAACGTATTTTCACGCCTACGCCTACCTCGGCTTCACGGGCAACATACTGCTCCAGGAAAGCTTACTACAGTAGTACTCAGCGAGGATGAACGGAATAGTATAACCACTAAGTGATTAATCTTTAACAGGAATAGTAGACTTGACGGACAGGTAACTATTACGTAACTACAGAATCGAACAGTGAACTGACGGATAGGGTTACGACCATGGTAACTACAGAACTAGAGCGGTGGACTGGACGAACAGGTTACTATTCTGGTAGCTTACAGGAATTCAAACAGAGTAACAGGACTCTTCCTAGCAACCTAAGAACAACACCGCCCTAAGGACGGTAGTATGAGACTACTCACTCATCTCTACCAACATGGCTCTGATACCATAAACAGTGTTGTTACTCTGTTTGAATTCCTGTAAGCTACCAGAATAGTAACCCTGTTCCGTCAGAAGTCCACTGTTCTAGTTCCTGTAGTTACCATGGTCGTAACCCTGTTCCGTCAGAAGTCTACTGTTCCAGTTCCTGTAGTTACCAGAATAGTTACCCTGTCCCGTCAGAAGTCTACTATTCCTGTTAAAGATTAATCACTTAGTGGTTATACTATTCCGTTCATCCTCGCTGAGTACTACTGTAGTAAGCTTTCCTGGAGCAGTATGTTGCCCGTGAAGCCGAGGTAGGCGTAGGGCGTGAAAATACTGTTGGATGTCGCCGAAGATCGTAGGAGAAAGTGTCAGATGAACAGGATATGTTAACTGTTTAAGTAATTAAAAAAGAATAGGAAATAGTGTTGACAACTAGGATAGAAGAACTGTTTAAGTAATTAAGAACAAGAACTAGTGTTGACAACTAGGATAGGAGAACCACTTAGGTAAAGAAAGAACAAGAACTAGTGTAGACAACTAGGATAGGAGTACTATTAAGTAGTAGAAGGAATAAGAAAAGAGTAGGACTAAAAGCCTAGTAACAAGTTAGAACAACAGCCCTAGGAAAAGGATGGTAGTCTCCACGCTTATCAACAAACCCTTTGGTTTTAAACCAATTAGTTCATAAATGAAGATGCGCCCAGAATTTAACTACATAAGAGAATATAATTCTCAGATAATTGATTTAGTCATAGCAGGCTATGAGTGCAATAAACTGTTAAAAGAAACTCTTAGAGAGGTAGAATATTATAATACTGCTGCATCTACTCTGGTTAGATTCTTCGCTAACTATAGTCCGCAAATAATCATTGGAAAAGAATTGAGCTAGAAGAAGTCAAGAGTTAAGAAGGATTAGCTACTTAGCAGGTAGACAGTCCATATCCGAATACTTAGTAAGACTCCACACAGTCTCTTACTAGTAAGAATGAATGAAATCAACAGTGAAAACTTAGCAACCTAAGACAGATGCGAAAACAGAATCAAAACTTTAAAATATAAGAAAATAACTCTAGTTTAAAATAAACTTACAATTTTATTCAAAGCATAGAGAGAGAGGGATACAAGATCAGGCAAGGAAAGAGAGAGAGGGGGATATTTCCGGATGCCTTCTATGTTTACAAATGAGAGCCTTAAATAGGCCTCGAATAAACTATTCGTCCTAACACGTGGACGGTTCTGTTTAAAACAAATGGACGGCTAAGATTACATGACCTTTACTTTTTCGAAAGGGCAAACGTCTTCTTCTGCTTGAAAGTCCTTTGTCTTGTTCTGCTTTATGTCGCTGTCTTTGGCTCTTTCTTTTCTGAAGAGGCAAATGTCGATGTCTGCTTTATGGGTTTTGTCCTTTTGCTTTTTCGAAAGGGCAAATGTCACCATCTGCTTTACTTTCGACTCTTGCTTTTCCGAAGGGGCAAGTGTCGCCGCTTTATCCGGCGGCAAGTGTCCTTTGCTTTTACGAAGGGCAAGTGTCACCATCCCGCTTTATGTCCTTTTCTCGAAGGGACTGCTTGTCATTATTTGGCCGAGGCACGATTCGCGTGAGGCTTGTGCAATTCCTCGGGGAATGAGCATGTCGCCATTATCTGTTTCACTGTGGTTGGATTCCACTTCTTCTTCATCCTCTAATCTTGCCAGAGCTTCTAACAGCTTCCTTCTGGTTTCTGATTTAGAACGTGAGGTTTCTCCTGAGGAAGATGGACTTCTTCTTTCTGGTTTTACTTTAAGTTCTTCCCTGGGTTTTGGGCTCCATCCTTTAATTCTGATGGTCTTGCTTAAATAACGGATCCTGTTTATCTCCTGGATGTCAAATGACCAATTAATGATATACGAAATTCTTTTATTAAAAAAGAACTTGCATAACTTAATATGTTCTGGTAAAGTAGAGATCTGTTGTTCCTCTTGGAAACTCTTATATTTATCCTGGAAGCTTGAAGCTACCACCAGAATTTCTCCAAAGATGCTCCACCATTCGTAGAACCATCCGGGAATAACTTTCTTTAATCCCTTCGCATATTTGATGAACAAAGTATGGTTATTTGGCCTAACATACATAAAGTTGAACCATGCATCCTTATAATCATACCAATTATAGGCTTGCGGTCTGTGAGTCCTGGATAATGGTATCTGGGTTTGTAGGTGATCTACATACCAATTAAATGGACTTAAAATCTTTTTAATGGTAAACTTGGAATACTCAATTCCGTCTGTTTTATCAAAATACTTGTGTTCGACTTCTATGGAGTCGGTATCAACTAAAATAAACTCATAGTACTTCCTAGTTTTTAGGGAGTCTTGAGTATCCACATACTGGTGGTCTCAGATAACAGTGGTTTTAGCAAATCTTGTACCCTAAAATTTTCATCTTGTTTGTCCAAAGGCCATTATCGGCAAGGTCTGGGTATGAATAAATTCCCATTTCTGGATAGGGGCTGGTATCTCTTTCTTAGAGGGCCCTACTGGTTTAACTGCTTCTGAGTATGATTCCGGGGGAACCATCCAGAATCGTCTCGCCTGGCAGATCTTTGGTGTAGCCTTGAACGGCTGAATCTGTTCTTTCCCTTTTTTAGAGGAGACTGGTATAATCGGGAGATCTCCCAATATTGTGAACTTATTTTGTCCACTGGGTTTATGAAGAATTGGTCCCGCAGCTTTTTCTCGCAAAAGGTCGTTTCATTTTCTTCTAATTTATTACGAAGGGTGGTCTCATCGGGCGTAAGCCCTGGGAGCCTGGTCTCATTATTTCCCTGCAAAAATTCTCTCGTTAGGAAATCTGGCAGAGAGTTTTCTTCTCCTTTTATAAAATCAATTTTAAAATCGAAACTGGATAATAAGGCTTGCCATCGCAAAAATCGTTTGGAAACCAAATTTTTAACATCTTTTGCAAAATGTCTTTGGTCGCTTGCGATCGACTCTTAATAAAAATTCTTTGTTTACCAAATCATCTTGAAACTTTGTAATACATAGTACTATAGACAAAATTTCTTTTTTAACTGTGCTATAGTTTTTCTGTGCTTGGTTCCAGTTTCCAGAAGTAAATCTTACTAACTGTTCAACTGACTCAAGAGGAATTCTTTGTTTAAGGATACCCCCGTAACCTATGTCAAGCATCGGTTTACTATCATAAAGGCTTCGGATTAGGGATGCCTAAACATGGAAGCTTCGACAATTTATTTTATCTGTATGATGACTCTAGTCCGTTCTTCCACCAAGGGACTGGATTTTTCTTTAGCCTTTTATATAAGGGTTCACAAATCTGTCTAACTCTTGGGATAAAATCTGCAACATAATTAAGACTTCCTAAGAATCTTTGTAGCTGAGTTTTATCCGGAATTTCATCGGGGAATTTGGTAGAGAATCACACGACTGCGTCGGTTCGTGGATCGTGCCTCACCGGCACCCAAGTAGTCATACATCGAGTAATCATGGAAATATAAAGCAAGACATGAAACGCTTTATAAAGTAAGACACGCTTTATGTGAGAAAACACCGCTTTTCGGCATATATATATAATCATAGTTCAAAGCACATCCGACATTAATCGCATAAACATGACTCTGCACTTAAGGAAATATACAACTATGGCGGACAGGGCCCCGCCATACCCTGAATGTAAAAACTATCTACAATACAGGGAGATCATACAAAAAGTAGAGCCTCCGGAAGAGATGGAGCTCCCGACACCAACGTAGAGATCCTAGGAATGCGGATCTAGCACTTGCTTGCCCTTACCTGCAGATGAACGCAGCCCAAGGAGGTCGATAACAGTACTAAGTATGCGAAATCAGAAAGTACTTAAATGAAACATATTATTTTAAAACCGGTTTACAAATATGTATGAAACAACCAAGAAACCGCACATAGTGCCACATCACAAACAAGAGCAACAATAGTAATCAGAATGAGTCTTGTCTAGGCCGCGAATGATCGAAACAGGCCACTCGCCCCATCATCATTCTCGCAAGCCTAATCCTCGACTCGAGTCCGCATAGGCCACTCACGTGGGCCCGCATGAGGTAAAACCCCGCATCGAGGGTAGCTACTCCTAAGATCGCCCGACTCATTGTCCGCATGGCCACACGCATCGCATGAGGTATAACCCCGCATACTAACTGAACTCGTAGCTCGCGATAGGCCCCCTGGACCCGCATGAGGTATTCTCGAATCATGGTCCTGCATCGCTCGAGTCTACCCCGCGTCGGAGGCGCTTAACCCCAGATCATCTCAAGAGATGAGTGATAGTATACTAACATAACAACTTATCTTTAAACAACATAAGCACATAAGGATACTCACCTATACAAACGTTACAAGATACTAACACACATAGCAAGATATCATGTCTATTGATCAAACCATCTTTATTCTTTTCACAATACAAGTCTGTATAAACACATAGGCAAACCTGTTTCTTTTATAAAACTTAAGTGGTTATACTCACTTCCCATAAAGCTAGTATAACTCTTAAGCTTCTGTTTTTAAAACCAATTAGTTCTCTTCTGTTTATATGATTCAGTAGTCTTTTGAAGTGTTTTCAGTTCTTTATCATTCGAGCTTAAGCGTGAGGCATTGCCAGAAGTATTATTCAGCTTAAGCGTGAGGCATTGCCGTAAGTATTATTCAGCTTAAGTCAAAGACATTGCCGTAGTTATATTGTAAAATATCATGCTTTAGGAAGAATCACATACCTTCTCAAATAAAACCACCGCCAAGTTGAATATGTCACACAGAGAGTCACCTATAATAGTCACAGATATCTATTAAAGCCTACTCAAGGTCATTCTAAACAGGGGGTTCATAATTTACTGGTAAGTCGGGCAGACTTCCTACCCGGTGAGCTATATAAGTTCATCGTGAAAACAGTCTATGTAAGTACAAATTTTGATTATTCCTCTTTAAACCCTTCTAAGTGATTAATACTTCAATTCTATTCTGTGATATACTTCTAAGTATTTATACTTATTCTTATACTATAACAGTAAGTATTCTCTAATTCAAAAGAGGGTTAGGATTATTACCTCGGTAAGCCCAATAATATCCTAGAAAAAGTCGCGCCTGAGCAAGGTTTTGCTCCTAAGTTGTATGCTCCAAGAACCTTAGAAGTTCTTCACAACTTCTACTAAGTACTAAGGTATTTGGGCTAGGGTATTTTGGGCATTATAACAATACAAGAAGATAACTTTTCTACCACGGGTGGGGGGTAGATTTTTTTTGATAGGCTAGGGGGGGGTATTCGGCCAAGGCCACTTAGGCTAGAGGGGGAAGAGGGCTTTGGACGAATTGGCTAACAAGGGAGGAGGGAGGATTTTCAAGACTTTGGAAAGTAATTTGTGGATGAAGAACTCTTCATCTTAAGGGGGTATTTATAGGTCAAGAAGTGGCCAACCAATGGCCAAGATTTAGACAAGTGCAAGGCAAGTGTAGGGTGAGGATTAACTATACACAAATATCCTACCAACTCCTTGACTTTGAACAAGGCACCAAAAACGTGCCACACTTCTTCAAATCGTCCAAATGGACGATTTCAAGTCCACAAATTGGAGGTGCCAAGTGTCGCCTCCCGTTGGTCCAAAATGTTTCGCCTCTCGGAAAAATCCGCAAAATTAGAAATGGCATAGCCGAATTTACCCTACGAAAGTCGTGGAAACGCTTTCGTCGGAAAACTATTCGCTTTTGTGAGTTGTGCCTAAAAAAACGCTCAAGGCTTATCTTTAAGGCAAGACTTTCAGACGTATTCCATTACGTACATACTCTGGAAATACGGGGTATAACATTCTCCCCTCCTTAGAAACATTCGTCCCGAATGTTCCTTCCCAAGACAGTTATCGAAGAAGCTTAAACAGTTGTAAATGCCACACACGGCCACAGAGCAACACTTAGGTAAAAACGATAACGAAAATTTACAAGTAGGAAAGTGAATTACCTGGAGGTGTGCGCAATAGGTGAGGGTACCTCGCCTCATGTCCTCCTCGCCTTCCCACGTCATCTCCTCCTAAGCTCGTTCCGCCACAAGACTTTGACTGGCCACGCCCTTCGTCCGCAGACGCCTAACTCCGACGATCGACTATCGCTATGGGAATCTCCTCATACGATAACCCCTGGCCACCGACATCGTCAATCGGGTGCACCCTAGATGGATCCGATACATCTCCTCAAAGATAGATCGTGAAACACCGGATGACCGCCTCCGGTCGGACGGCAGATTCAACTCGTAGGCAACCTTGCCTACCTCGCGGACAATCTGAAACGCCCGATGTACCTTGGGCCGAGCTTCCTTCTTCCCGAATCTCATCACACCTTCATGGGTGACACCTTTAGGAAAACCCAATCATGAACCTCGAACTCAAGATGCCGACGACGATGATCTCGATACGATTGCCGACTCGAGCTATCAATAGCCGCCTCGATAAGCTTCACCTTATCCATCGCCTGTACCAAATCTGGTCCCACTAGCCGCCCTCGCCCACATCGAACCAACCTATAGGCGATTCGCACTTCCTCCCATACAAGGCCTCATAAGGCGCCATCCGAATACTTGGAGTGGTAGCTATTATTATGCGAACTCAACTAGAGGCAAATGATCCTCCCAACTACCACTAAAGTCAATAACACGGGCTCGCAGATATCCTCAAGAGTGCGGATAGTGCGCTTCGTCTGTCTGCTCGTGGATGAAATGCGATTGTGCTCACCGCCCCTAAACCCTCTGGAAGGACCTCCGGAAGTTAGCCAGAACCGGGCTCCTCTCTCGATATGATCGAAGTAGGGACTCATGCACCGACGATCTCTGATGTAAAGTTCGGCATAATCCTCACCAAAAGTCGTCCGACGGGAAGAAAGTGGGCTGATTTCACACCGCCGGCGATAACCCATATAGAATCATGTCTCCTCCGAGTGCGAGGTAATCCCGTGATGAAGTCCATGTTGATTACCTCCCACTTCCGTGTCGATCTCAATCGTCAGAATAAACCACCGTGCCTCCGTGCTCTACCTTCACCGGCCGACAACACGCACCGAGCTACGAACTCGCAACGCCCTCTTCAAGCCATCCCACCAATACACGTATCTAAGGTCGTGGTACATCTTGGTCGACCGGATGGATAGAGTAACGCGCGCCGTGTGCTTCCCCAAGAACTCCGCCAAGTCCTCAAACATCCGAACACACCCGCTTCAAACCTTAGCACCCCATCGTGCTACCTCAAGGACCCTTGCCTCACGAAGAGTCAGATCACGATATCGAATCAAAGCCGATCCTCGAATCGCTGCTCTTCACCTCCTCGACGATGGAAGACTCGCAACCTCACGAACTCTAACCCCATCGCTATCGTAATCAATCAAACGGACACCAAGGCTCGCTAATCGATGCAAATCACGAACCATGTCCTCCTCTCTAGCCGCACATCCGATAGGCTCCCATCGACTACGACTAAGAGCATCCGCCACAACATCGGCCTTCCCGTGGTATAGGATATCAACATCGTAATCCTTAAGCAACTCTAACCACCGCCTCGCCGTAAGTTCGGCTCCTCCGGCTGAAGATATACCGAGGCTCTTGTGGTGCGTATAAATATCCACGTGAACCCCATACAAATAGTGCCTCGATCTTCAAAGCGTGAATCACCGCCGCCACTCCAAATCATGGGTGGGGTAGTTCCTCTCGTTTCTTCACCGTCGGGATGATATGCTATAACTCGCCATGCTGCATCAACACACATCCCAACCCGATGCCCGACGATCACAATACACGACATAACCATCCGACCTCCGGAAGAGTAAGAACGGGCGGTCGTCGCCTCTTTCAAAGAATCGAAACCCCGCCACAAGCATCACCATCAAACTTCGCTTCTCGAGTCACCTAGTCAATGGTGCGTAGATAGAAGCAAACTTCTCCACGAACCGCCGATAATATCCTCGCAAGGCCCGTAAAATCGCGAACCTCGCCGAGTAGTAGGTCTAGGCCAAGTCTCGATCGCCGATCTTGGCGTATCCACTGAATGCCATCACCCCGACAATATGCCCAAGAAACGCCATCAAGTCAACCAAAACTCACATTTGGAAAACTTGGCGCATAAATGCTGGTCTGGAGAATCACAAGATAGCCTCAAATGCTCCGCATGCTCTCGCCCGAGCGAATAAACCAAGATATCATCAATGAACACTATCACAAACGTGTTCAAAATGGTTTGAACACTCGGTTCATCAAATCCATGAATACACGAGCATCGTCAACCCAAAAGACATGACTCACGAACTCATAATGCCCGCATCGTCCCGAATGCGATCCTGTGGACATCCACCTCTCTCGACACGAACTCGATGATAGCCCGAACGCAGATCAATCTTGAGAAACATCTCGCGCTCGCAATCGTCGAACAAATCATCAATCTCGGGAAGCGGGGTATTCGTTTAATGGTCACCTTGTTCACCGTCAGTAATCAACACACATGCGCAGGCCCCGCCCTTCTTCTTCACGAACAATACCGCGCTTCTGGAGAAACACTGGCCTAATGAAGCCCTTTTCTAGCAAATCCCTAAGCCGATCCTTCACTTCTCTCAACTCGGCATTCTCAGTATGGCGGAATGGAAATAGGCCGAGTATCTGGCAATATGTCAATACAAAACTCAATCTCCCTCTCAGGAGGGATACCCGGAGGTCATCTGGGAACACGTCTGGGAACTCACGACTACGGAATCGATCAAAATCTGGTACCGCAACCTCGATCAAACACTCGAACTAGATGGTAGATGTACCCTTCTCGCACCATCTTCCTAGCCTCGAGGTAGGAAATAAACCTACCCTCGGCGATACTGCTCTCCCACTCAACAACCGGCCTCGTGAAACTGGAACTGTACTACTCTCTCTCTGCAGTCTACATTGGCATAGCAAGAGGCTAGCCAATCCATCCCCATAATCACGTCGAAGTCAATCATCTCCAACTCTATCAAGTCGGCCAGGGTCTGACGATCAGAAATGGTCACAGACAAGCTCTATATACCCGCCGAGCTACCACCGAATCACCATCGCGTAGCTACCTCGAAAGGGTCTATGGACTCGTGCTCTATCCCTATCCTACTAGCAACAAGGGGGATATATAGATGAGTAGAACCCGGATCTATCAAGGCATAAACATCAAACCCAGAAACTGATAAGGTACCTGTGACGACATCAGGTGAGGCCTCCTGATCCCGCTTACCGGACAAAGCATATACGCGTTCTCGAGGACCGCTAGAATCGGGACCCGAGCCACGACCTGCCGCGACCGCCGACCCACGAGCACTCGCCCGGCGAGTAGTAATCAGAGGAGATGACGGCCGCCACGTAACTCGGGCGTCGGGCCCTACCACCGCCACGCCGGCCGGATACCGCAAAGTGACTCGCCGCTACAATCAGAATAAGATCCATAAGTAGTACCACACTTCCCGTAATGGGATCCCCGTGACGGCCACACCGGGTGGTCCCGATCGCCGCACCGCTACTCGACGCTCAAGCTCGGCCCTGGTCGCCTCGAAAACTCGGGCCGGCCGAGGACGGTGCAGAGTGCTCGAGCCGGGCCGTGGTGCGACCCAGATCGCTGCCGAGGCCGCCACCACGATAACTACCGTAAGGCCCTCCCGCCCCGCCTCTTCGCTGTCGCCCACTCGCCGACCTCGGCCTCGCATCCAAGGGCGTGAGCTCGCATACGGTAATGTCCATACCGGCCGAGAGAAACCCCGCACATGACTCGCCATATAGTCGCTTCAGCCCGTGACATAGCGGTGCACCCTATCCTCCATATTCGCTACCAATGCTGGGACATATCGAGCCAAAGAATCAAACTCGACATTGTACTCCCGACAAGGCCCTCTCTCGCCTCGCAAGAAAAATCTATCACCGCGCCTCCTCATCCGTGAGGCAAGAAGTGAGTGAGGAAAGCCTCGAGAACTCATCCCAAGTACTGGGACGCGTGCTTCCACGGATAACTCCCATGAATCAAACCAATCGATCCGCGTATCACGCAATTATGTGAACCAAAGATCACGACTCGGTCTCCGACGCCCGATCACTCTCAAAATCCTCTCAAGCCGACGGATGAACTCGCGATCATCCTCCGCCACCCATAAAACTCCGCGGCTACAACTCAAGAAGTCTCGTAGCCTCAAACTCTCGCCTCGGGTGAACAACGGTACGATCGAGCCGAGCTGGAACCGAACCGCGATCCAATCTCTCTCGACGGGCCACAACTTTAGCCAAAAGCCGGGCCATCTCTCATTTCCTAACTCTCCGCCTGTGCCGCGGGATGCGAGTGCTGGTACTGTGGTCTCGCTGGCCGGGCGGCGTCATAGAACTCGCCGCCTCGTATAGATCGGGCCTCGAGCCTCGTGACTGGGTGTCTCGCTAGCAGCCTCCTCGCCGCTTTGCCCTTCCGGGCCCGGTTGCCTTACGTGGAGGCATAATCATACAGAAAGGAAAGGAATACGTTAGAGGGTCCAACCTATAACATGCCTCTAAAGCACGATCTCGTAATGAGAAGAATGGAAACCAATCCTAAATATCCTATAGCCTCCGATTATTGGCGTGGTGCACAACACACCGATAATCAAGACTCTACTAGATACGTCAGACACTTTCCGAGGATTAATCGCTTCGATACCACTTTTGTCACGATCTGCGTCGGCCCGTGGATCGTGCCTTACCGGCACCCAAGTAGTCATACATCGAGTAATCGAAATATAAAGCAAGACATGAAACGCTTTATAAAGTAAGACACGCTTTATGTGAGAAAACACCGCTTTCAAGCATATATATAATCATAGTTCAAAGATTACATCCGACATCGCATAAATACGACTGGCACTTCTAAGGAAATATACAACTATGGCGGACAGTGCCCGCCATACTCGATCAGTACAAAACTATCTACAACAGGGAGATCATACCAAAAGTAGAGCCTCCGGAAGAGATGGAGCTCCCGACACCAACGTAGAGATCCTAGGAATGCGGATCTAGCACCTGCTTGCCCTTACCTGCGGCATGAACGCAGCCCCCCGAAGGAGGTCAGTACAACAGGTACTAAGTATGCGAAACTGTAAAGTACTTAAATGAAACATATTATTTTAAAACCAGTTTACAAATATGTATGAAACAACCAAGGAAACCGCACATAGTGCCACATCACAAACAAGAGCAACAATAGTAATCAGAATGAGTCTTGTCTAGGCCGCGAATGATCGAACAGGCCACTCGCCCCATCATCATTCTCGCAAGCCTAACTCGACTCGAGTCCGCATAGGCCACTCACGTGGGCCCGCATGAGGTAAAACCCCGCATCGAGGGTAGCTACTCCGGCATCGCCCCGACTCATTGTCCGCATGGCCACACTGCATCGCATGAGGTATAACCCCGCATACTAACCTGGAACTCTCGTAGCTCCGCATAGGCCCCCTGGACCCGCATGAGGTATTCTCGAATCATGGTCCCAGACCGCCTGAGTCTACCCCGCATCGGAGGGCAGCTTAACCCCCGGTATCATCTCAAGAGATGAGTGATAGTATACTAACATAACAACTTATCTTTAAACAACATAAGCACAATAAGGATACTCACCTATACAAACGTTACAAGATACTAACACACATAGCAGCATATCATGTCTATTGATCAAACCATCTTTATTCTTTTCACAATACAAGTCTGTTATAAACACATAGGCAAACCTGTTTCTTTTATAAAACTTAAGTGGTTATACTCACTTCCCATAAAGCTAGTATAACTCTTAAGCTTCTGTTTTAAAAACCAATTAGTTCTCTTCTGTTTATATGATTCAGTAGTCTTTTGAAGTGTTTTCAGTTCTTTATCATTCAGGCTTAAGCCGTGAGGCATTGCCGTAAGTTTTATTCAGGCTTAAGCCGTGAGGCATTGCCGTAAGTATTATTCAGGCTTAAGTCAAAGACATTGCCGTAGTTATATTGTAAAATATCAGCGTTTAGGAAGAATCACATACCTTCTCAAATAAAACCACCGCCAAGTCAATATGTCGCTAGACAGAGAGTCACCCTATAATAGTCACAGATATCTATTAAAGCCTACTCAAGGTCATTCTAAATGGGGTTCATAATTCTACGGTAAGTCGGGCAGACTTCCTACCCGTGAGCTATATAAGTTCATCGTGGAAAACAGTCCTATGTAAGTACAGTTGATTATTCCTCTTTTAAACCCTTCTAAGTGATTAATACTTCAATTCTATTCTGTGATATACTTCTAAGTATTTATACTTATTCTTATACTATAACAGTAAGTATTCTCTAATTCAAAAGAGGGTTAGGATTATTACCTCGGTAAGCCCAATAATATCCTAGAAAAAGTCGCGCCTGAGCAAGGTTTTGCTCCTAAGTTGTATGCTCCAAGAACCTTAGAAGTTCTTCACAACTTCTACTAAGTACTAAGGTATTTGGGCTAGGGTATTTTGGGCATTATAACAATACAAGAAGATAACTTTTCTACCAAGGGAGGGGGGTAGATTTTTGCTAGGCTGTGGGGGTATTCGCCAAGGCCACTTAGGCTAGAGGGGGAAGAGGGCTTTGACGAATTGGCTAACAAGGGAGGAGGAGGATTTTCAAGACTTTGGAAAGTAATTTGTGGATGAAGAACTCTTCATCTTAAGGGGTATTTATAGGTCAAGAAGTGGCCAACCAATGGCCAAGATTTAGACAAGTGCAAGGCAAGTGTAGGGTGAGGATTAACTATACACAAATATCCTACCAACTCCTTGACTTTGAACAAGGCACCAAAAACGTGCCACACTTCTTCAAATCGTCCAAATGGACGATTTCAAGTCCACAAATTGGAGGGTGCCAAGTGTCGCCCTCCCGTTGGTCCAAAATGTTTCGTCTCTCGGAAAAATCCGCAAAAATTAGAAATGGCATAGCCGGAATTTACCCTACGAAAGCTGTGGAAACGTTTCGTCGGAAAACTATTCGTTTTGTGAGTTGTGCCTAAAAAAAAACGTTCAAGGCTTATCTTTAAGGCAAGACTTTCGTACGTATTCCCTTACGTACATACTCTGGAAATACGGGGTATAACAAGAACTCTATGGCTCTGCAAATTGGTTTATAGGTTCCTTGGTAGAGATCATGCCCTAAGAACCTAATGGCTGTTTGAAACAGTTTTATCTTCTTGGCACTTACTGCTAGACCATTGTACTTAACAGTTTGGGTAAAAGTGCTTAAATGCTTAAAATGCTGTTCTATGTTATCTGAGAATACTAGAACATCGTCTATGTATACAATCATGTATTGACTGTAAGGGTTGAATATGTTATTCATGATGTTCTGAAATTCGGAAGGGGCATTCTTGAGCCCGAACGGCATTACATTCCATTCATATTGTCCAAAGGGGACATTAAAAGCTGTTTTATACTTATCTTTTTCATCGACTTGAATTTGCCAGAATCCTGACTTCATGTCGAACTTGCTGTAAATATTAGCATTATAAGTTCTTTTTAATAAATCTCTTTTATTAGGAATCGGGTACCTAATCCATTTTAACGACTGGTTAAGAGGTTTATAATTGATGACGAGTCTTGGGACTCCCCTTTCTTTTTCAGCGTTTTTGTTAACGTAGAAAGCTGAACAACTCCACTGTGATTTAGAATGCCTAATGATTCCTTTTTCAAGTAAATCATTGACTTCCTTTTTACAGTGTTCCATGAGCTCATGGCTCATCTGGATCGGTCTGGCTTTTGTGGGAATGTTCTTCTCACTAAAGTCATCCGTGTATGGCAGATCTACAGTATGCTTCTTTCTTTTCCAGAAAGCACTTGGTAGTTCTGAACATATTTCTTTTTCCATAGAATCTAATAACTTCTTTACTTTAGTAATCACCTCCGGGGTTTTTAAATTAGATTCTATCCTTTTTATTTTAACATCTTCTTTTAGGTAGTTAACCTGATTGGTTAATAACCGTATTTTAAAGATTGTTTTCTGTTTAATATGATTACTGTGACCAGTAGTTAAAGGACTTACGTATGGGAACACAAGGTTTCTTCCCATGGAACTGGTGTAAATACCGTCTAATTTAGCGGTATATGGTTTTATTTGTGTTAGGAATGGGATTCCTAGAATGACTTCTTCAGTTATGTTTCGTGTAATAACGAAATCATTAGTGAAGCAAATACCATTATTACAGACGTGGGCTTTTGAGAGCTTCCAATCTATTTTTATTTTATCTCCTGTAGCAGAGTATAAATTATGTGTACTTTTTCCTAAGTACTTAGTGGGGATTATTCCTTCGCAAATACAATTCTGGTCTGCTCCGGAGTCTAATAACGCTATTTTTTCTAAGATAAAATCTTTATTTATCATAACCTTAATAGGGACGTGGTAGCTTAATTCTCTGGCCCTAATTAATTTTAACCCTGATTTATTCTCTGTTGTCAGAGGTTTATCAACTGGAGTTAGTTCTCCGTTAGTCAAGGTTTCAGCCTCTGTGGGACTGAGATTCTTTTTCATACTGAGGATTTCATCCTTTAGGTTTGCAATCTCTTTTAATAAGTCCTGAACAGTAGTGTCTGGATTAGTTTCTCTGATGGAAACTTCTTGGTGGTTATCCGTGATAACACTAATTTTCTGTTTTATACGGGTACACATTTTCCCGATTTCACACCGAAATGGAGGTTGAATCGTAATTTGATGAACTATCGCCATCAGTAATAATTTTCTCAAGAAACTTAATAACCATCGGATCGTTTCTTCATTTAACTTTGTAATAATTAATGAATTATTTATCTTTCTTTTGGGTTTTCAATTTTTCTTAATAATCTTCGACCTTCTAATCCATCCTTTTATTATTTGAATTGGAACCTCATCTGGTTTTCGATTGAGTTCACTTTCTTAAGCTTACTATTAATCTCGCTTTGATAATTTATTATCATCTGACTTTGAGCGGCGTTTTGCCAAACAATCTTTAATATTAAAGAAATAATCAGAAAGGGTTTTCCCTTCTGTTCCAATTGGTTTATCACCAGACACGTGGGCCTTTCTTGCACCAGTATCTTGTAACAACTGTCGGATTTCTTCCTTTTCCCTTAGGATTTCTTTTGGATTTTTTTCATCTTTTTCAGACGACTGGTTAATCAAGATCTTACCCTTTTCGGGGACCTCAATCTGTTATAATGGTGGAGTTACTGTTTCAACAGTATTCTCTTTTTTGAACCATTCTTCAGCAATGGTGTTAAGACACTTCATGCTATTATGGAGTTTATCAGTGATTTGGAACCACCTAAAGAATTCTACATTAGAATTAATTCTGTTCATATCACCTATCCATTTATTTCTAAATTCTTTTCTTTCCTCGAGTGGGAAAGTGCTGTTGTACCATTTTCTTTTAATGGAATGTTCTGGATCTACCCATAACTTGTTAAGGGTTTTCCAATCGATTTTAAAAACGATATTTTCATTAATGGTGCCAAGTCTACTGTGCTTTTGTGGAAGCATAATAGTACTCCTACCACCACCTGAATTAGCTTTTGGAGCTAACAAAGCCTCTATTCTTTTGATTATTTTATCTTCTGGAGATAGAATTTTATCCATTAATAATGGGCTGTATGGAGTTCACCTAATCGGATAGTGATACTCTCAACTGTTGCTAAGCAACAGACTCTTATTCGTAGTCCTTCATTTTCTTCATAAAGTTCAACCATTCTATTGATGATTACCTGTCTAATTATGACTTGATGAAAATCATCCATCCCTTCAATAGGTTTAGCAGTTTTATAATACTCTAATTCTCTGAGATTAGCCTTTATCTTTTTATTGCAGTAATTGCTTTTTACTATACAGTTCATTCTGGAAGAATTATACTTTCTTATATAATTAAATTCCTGACGCATCTTCATTTTAAAAACTTTTTGGTTTGTAACCAAAGGGTTGTTTAACAAGCGTGGAGACTACCATCCTTATCTTAGGGCTGTTGTTCTAACTTGTTACTAGGCTTTTAGTCCTACTCTTTTCTTATTCCTTCTACTACTTAATAGTACTCCTATCCTAGTTGTCTACACTAGTTCTTGTTCTTTCTTTACCTAAGTGGTTCTCCTATCCTAGTTGTCAACACTAGTTCTTGTTCTTAATTACCTAAACAGTTCTTCTATCCTAGTTGTCAACACTATTTCCTATTCTTTTTTAATTACTTAAACAGTTAACATATCCTGTTCATCTGACACTTTCTCCTACGATCTTCGGCGACATCCAACAGTATTTTCACGCCCTACGCCTACCTCGGCTTCACGGGCAACATACTGCTCCAGGAAAGCTTACTACAGTAGTACTCAGCGAGGATGAACGGAATAGTATAACCACTAAGTGATTAATCTCTAACAGGAATAGTAGACTGACGACAGGTAACTATTCGTAACTACAGAACCGAACAAGAGACTGACTTTAACAGGTTACGACCACGGTAACTACAGTGAACTAGAACAATGGACTTCGACGAACAGGTTACTATTCGTAGCTATGTGAATTCAAACAGAGTAACAGGACTCTTCCTAGCAACCTAAGAACAACACCGCCCTAAGGACGGTAGTATGAGACTACTCACTCATCTCTACCAACCTGGCTCTGATACCATAAAGTGTGAATAAAGCGGAATACTAAAACAGATGCGAAAACAGAATCAAAACTTTAAAATATAAGAAAATAACTCTAGTTTAAAATAAACTTACAATTTTATTCAAAGCATAGAGAGAGAGGGATACAAGATCAGGCAAGGAAAGAGAGAGAGGGGGATATTTCCGGATGCCTTCTATGTTTACAAGTGAGAGCCTTAAATAGGCCTCGAATGAACTATTCGTCCTAACACGTGGACGGTTCTGTTTAAAACAAATGGACGGCTAAGATTACATGACCTTTACTTTTTCGAAAGGGCAAACGTCTTCTTCTGCTTTAAAGTCCTTTGTCTTTTTCTGCTTTATGTCGCTTTTGGCTCTTTCTTTCTCAAGAGGCAAATGTCGCCGCTTTATTGGTTTTGTCCTTTGCTTTGCGAAAGGGCAATGTCACCATCTAGCGACTCTTGCTTTTACGGGCAAGCGTCGCTGTCTGCTTTATCTTTTGCTTTTTCGAAGGGGCAAGTGTCCTTTGCTTTTCCGAAAGGGCAAGTGTCGCTTTCTGCTTTATCTGAAGGGGCAAGTGTCCTTTGCTTTTCTGAAAGGGCAAATGTCGCCATCCTGCTTTGTGTCCTTTTCTTGCGGACTTCTTGTTGGTACGCTTTTGCGTAGGCGGTTACCTTTTGACTTTTATGTCATGTCTCTATTATTTTGTTCAAGGCGCTCGAGCCTTCTTTTGTTTTCACGACTTACCCGCCGCATTAATGCCTGATGTTCTTCTGGAGAACTGCTTTGTGGATGGTCTATGCCAAAAATGTCTATGGAACTTATGGTGCCATAACAAATGTTTTGTAGGAATTTCATTAAATCATTATAGATCTAAAACCTGGTTTTCAAAATCAATTTTTGATAAAAGATTTATACGATCTTTAAAATCAGTGTTTTGATAAGAGACTCATAAAACTTCAAAATCAATGTTTTGACAAAAGACTTATGAAAGTTACTCATAAAACTTCAAAATCAGTGTTTTGATAAAAGACTTACGAATAATTCGGATTGTTTCGTTGTTCTAACTAGCAACTTATTTTACCAATGATACTAAGATGTGCCCTTCCAAATTTCGTGCTTTCTTCAATGGTAGCTTTTACTTATTCTTACTAATGATATGGCATGTGCCATTCCAAATTTTCGTGCTTACTCAAATGGTTTCAGTCTGGCTGTGTTCTAAAAACCACCTTCTGTTTATTACGACCACTCTGATCCGTTGTCAAAGGATTTATATAAGGAAATATGAGATCTTCTCCCATAGTGGTAGTGTAAATACCGTCTGGTTTTGCCGTATATGGCAATATCTGGGCTAGGAATGGTGTTCCTAAAATGATTTCCTCAGTTATATCCTTGGTTATAATGAAGCTGTTTGTGAATGCAATGTTTTTATTGCATACAAGTGCTTTCGAAAGTTTATAATTAATTTCTATATCCTCACCTGTGGCGGAATATAATCTATACGTACTTTTGTTTAAGTACCTGGTAGGGATTATACCTTCGCGAATGCAGTTTTGATCTGCTCCTGAATCTAAAAGTGCTATTCTTTCGATAGCAAAATCTTCAATAATTAACTTAATTGGGACATGGTAGCTTATTGCTCTAGCCCTAGATATTAAAGTTAATCCTGAATCAGCATTATTATCAGTTTCATCATCATCTTGATTATCAGTAATTATCTGTTTAAAAATAGATGATGTTTGGGGATCTTCTGTGAGATCCGGACTTCTGGTTTTGACCAGTGTTTCAGTTTCTAATGAACTGAGCCTTTTCGTAATTCGAAGGATTTCTTCCTTCAGATTCGAGACTTCTTTTATTAAGTCTGGTAATGAAGTACCTGATTTAGAGTCTTTAAATTTATCAAAAACTCTTTTCATGTCATAGGGTTCTATAATCCCTTTTTCTTTTTTCTGATTAATGACAAGCTTCTTGAGCTCTTTCAGGTATTGCTTTTTAAAATTGTCGTCATCAATGTGATCGACCATGTCAAAGAAAAACTCTTGGCTGCTATTTGAGATAACGCCAATTGTCTGTTTGGTACATGTGCAGATTTTCCCAGTACATTCGCAGTCGAAGCTGGAAGTGGAACTATCTGAATCAGAACCTGCATCCATGATCCATCGTCATCAGAAAACTGCCTCAAGACTCTTGAGCTTTTATCGATCGTTTCTTCATTTAAGATTGTAAACAGTTTATCTTTTATCTTGGGATCAATTCCCAACAGATTAATCTTATCTTTCCTTTTATCAGGTTCTTTGCATTTATTGGCCATGTGGCCTGTTTTACCGCAATTCCAGCAAACTCCTTTTACTTTCGTATTTTTGCTGTTGCTTTCTTTGTTATACTTCTTTTTATGAGTATAATTCTTTTTATACGCTTTGGAGCGAGAAATGTTATGATTCTTTTTCACTCTTTTGATGCTCTTTGATGGAGCAGAAATCTTAACATAGCCGAAGTCTTCGCAGAAACTTCCTAACTCTCCTTTGGTGGAGTATTTTTGTATCTGGTTATTAAGCTTTATAGAATTACATAATTCTAAGCCCGTCATATTAATATAGCTGATTAAATCACCATATGTCATGATTGCATAGGGAGTATCACCATTGTGGCATCTCCTGATATTGGTTCTTACCTTCTCGGCGAAGAGTTTAGGCAAACCACTGATAAATCTTTCTTTCCAATAATCATGGTTACAATCAGGTCGTAACATGACTTTGTTAAGAAATATATCTTTATACCATTTAAAATCGTGTAATTTTGGACACGTTAGATTATTAAGGATCTCTAAACTTCTGTCTTGGAAAAGTTTTGGATCACCAACAAAATGCTTCCGATACAAGATAACAGGTTGCCGAGGCATCACCGTGGAACTTCATTAGTAAAACTGTTATCGATGTTCCTTATTTGGACTGTGGTAGTAGCATTCATGATGCTTGCTTTTTCAATATCGAATAGGAAGTTATCCCACCAATTTTTTAACATTCCAGTAAAACCGGAAATTATGATTGATGCAAGTTGAGCATCATCAGTATGTGTTTTTATTTTATAACTGGTTAAACAGACTCCCATTTCATGGAGTACTTTAACAACTTGTCCTTCGGACATGCCGTCAATGTTCCATTCATGGATTTCATCACCCGAATAAGTGGCTGGGGGTGGAATTCGTTCTTCAAACAACATGTCTGGGAACGTCGACTGTTTATAAAAATTCTTTTTATTATTGGTTAATTTTGATATTTTATTAACCTCGATTTTATTACTCGAACTAGAACCTTCGCTTAACACCTTGACGGATTTGTCAGGATGTTTCGAGGTTGATCCTTCAGAGACTTTCATCTCTTTGAACTTACTACTGATTCTGTCTAGCAGATCATCTTCGATTTCCTTCCCGAATTTTGGATGGCTTTTTGCCAAAATCGGGAATCTTAAAAGTGGTTCGATAAGGTTTTCTTCCAACCGCATCGGTGTATTCTGAAGGTAGAAGCATTACTTGCCTTCAAATTTGGTTAGAGATAACATGTAACAACCGGTTGGTGTAGTTGTTCTGCGAGAATCTTATTAATATCATCAACACGTGTGATATCATTAGGATCTTTTATATCTCTTTTAAAAGGAGCGGTTAAGACTTCACCGTTAACGGAATCTTTATCTGTTCTAAGGGGTGTTATCGACTCAACAGCTTCTTTCACCGTGAACCATTTTTTACAATGGTACTCGCATTAATCGTCACATTATGGAGTTTATCGGTGATTTCAAACCACCAAGAATTCTAGAGTTGCTCGAACCGTGTTCGTGTCGTTTATCCAGTTTCTTTAAACACCTTCCTTTCACTAAGTGAAAAGGTGCTTACATACCATTTTCTTTTAATGGCGTGCTCGATCTCTCCATAATTTGTCAATATAAGGCCAATCGATTTTAAAATCGCCGGCTTCTCTAATCATGCCCAAACTGTCTCCACCATGCATTTCACTTCTGGTGGGGCTGCCAGTTGTTCTATCGATTGATCGATAGTAGACTTTGGGTACTGATGACGAATAGTCTACTCCCTGAACTTTTCGCTCGGTTATAGTTTCGCTGCACTATCGTAATACTCTTCATCCTCCCGGTTTGGAAGAAGATGACCGAAAGAGTATCTTCCATTAGATCTTAAATTTTTTAAATCAATTGAACCATCCAAATGCTGGATTATTTGTTCAATATCAGAACTCTCTGGTTCTATCTTTGGTTGGGTAATAGCATCGAAGTGCCATTCATCTTTTGCTAAAATTTCATTCCATTTTAGCATTCTTGGAACAAAGATGTTACTATGTTCCTGGTTTGCTTCCATAAGCATGGTAGCACCTTTACTGCTAACTAGTTTAGCTTTTGGAGCTAAGGTTGTTTTCATTAGCCTGTAATATACTCTGTATATTATAGCTATTTCTCTTGTGTTTATCTTACTGTTCATATTCTTCGTTTTAATGTTTAACGTTAGGGTATCCATAACGTTCTGATCATTAATATCTACTGAAAAATTTGGGTAATGCTTAAAATAAATCGACCTCTCAGCTAAATTACTTTGTAGAACTCCCAGTAAGGAATCATCAAAGTTTAATAACCTTGCATCTCTTAGTAAGAGACAGATGGGGGTATCGAGACCCAATCGATACAAAGGCTTTACAGCAATTTGTACCAAACCTATGTGAAGGAAATTAAATTCCTTTTTATATCTGTTTATATCTTCAGTTGATAGCAATTTAATAATCTCTTTTGAGTTATTAATAGCTACTGTGGATTCACAAGTTTTGATATTATAATTTTTTATAAAATCAAACTTTCCTGTTTCATAAACAGATTTGAAAGATTCTTTCGGAATATTCCAATTCTGTAAATCTTTTTCAACTTTAGCAATCTTTGAAGTTGCTAAGTTTTCACTGTTGATTTCATTCATTCTTACTAGTAAGAGACTGTGTGGAGTCTTACTAAGTATTCAGATATGGACTGTCTACCTGCTAAGTAGCTAATCCTTCTTCTTAACCTGCTGACTTCTTCGTCTAGCTCAATTCTTTTTCCAATGATTATTTGCCAGACTATAGTTCGGCAGTAAGAATCCAACCCTGGGGCGGGTCTGGCAGTATTATAATATTCTACCTCTCTAAGAGTTTCCTTTAACAGTTTATTAATATCATAACTTGCTATGACTATATCAATTATCTGAGAATTATATTCTCTTATGTAATTAAACTCTGGACGCATCTTCATTTATAAACTACTTGGTTTATAACCAAAGGGTTTGTTTGATAAGCGTGGAGACTACCATCCTTATCCTAGGGCTGTTGTTCTAACTTGTTACTAGGCTTTTAGTCCTACTCTTTTCTTATTCCTTCGACTACTTAACAGTACTCCTATCCTAGTTGTCGACACTAGTTCTTGTTCTTTCTTTACCTAAGTGGTTCTCCTATCCTAGTTGTCTATACTAGTTCTTGTTATTTATTACATAAACAGTTCTTCTATCCTAGTTGTCAACACTATTTACTATTCTTTTTTAATTACTTAAACAGTTAACATGTCCTGTTCATCTGACACTTTCTCCTACGATCTTCGGCGACATCCAACAGTATTTTCACGCCCTACGCCTACCTCGGCCTCACGGGCAACATACTGCTCCAGGAAAGCTTACTACAGTAGTACTCAGCGAGGATGAACGGAACAGTATAACCACTAAGTGATTAATCTAATTGGAATAGTAGACTTCTGACGGGACAGGGTAACTATTCTGGTAACTACAGGAACTGGAACAGTAGACTTCTGACGGAACAGGGTTACGACCATGGTAACTACAGGAACTAGAACAGTGGACTTCTGACGGAACAGGGTCACTATTCTGGTAGCTCTAGGAATTCAAACAGAGTAACAGGACTCTTCCTAGCAACCTAAGAACAACACCGCCCTAAGGACGGTAGTATGAGACTACTCACTCATCTCTACCAACTTGGCTCTGATACCATAAAAGGGTGAATAAAGCGGAATAACTTAAACAGATGCGAAAACAGAATTAAAACTTTAAAACATAAGAAAATATAAGTTTAAAAATAAACTTACAATTTTATTCAAAGCATAGAGAGAGAGGGATACAAGATCAGGCAAGGAAAGAGAGAGAGGGGGATATTTCCGGATGCCTTCTATGTTTACAAGTGAGAGCCTTAAATAGGCCTCGAATGAATTATTCGTCCTAACACGTGGACGGTTCTGTTTTAAACAAATGGACGGCTAAGACTATATGACCTTTACTTTTTCGAAAGGGCAAACGTCTTCTTCTGCTTTAAAGTCCTTTGTCTTCTTCTGCTTTATGTTGCTGTCTTTGGCTCTTTCTTTTCTGAAGAGGCAAATGTCGCTGTCTGCTTTATGGGTTTTGTCCTTTTGCTTTTGCGAAAGGGCAAATGTCACTATCTCGACTCTTGCTTTTTCCGGGCAAGCGCTTTGTCGCTTTATCTTTTGCTTTTTCGGCGGGCAAGTGTCCTTTGCTTTTCCGAAGCGCAAGTGTCGCCGCTTTATCCGAAGCGCAAGTGTCCTTTGCTTTTACGAAGGGCAAATGTCGCCATCCCGCTTGTGTCCTTTTCGCGGACTTGCTGTTGGTACGCTTTTGCGTGGCGGGTTACCTTTTGACTTTTATGTCATATCTCTATTATTTTGTTCGAGGCGTTCTGGAGCCTTCTTTTTGTTTTCTTGCTGACTTACCTGCCGGGCATTAATGCCTGATGTTCTTCTGGAGAACTGCTTTGTGGATGGTCTATGCCAAAAATGTCTATGGAACTTATGGTGCCATAACAAATGTTTTGCAGGAATTTCATTAAATCATTATAGATCTAAAACTCGGTTTTCAAAATCAATTTTGATAAAAGATTTATACGATCTTTAAAATCAGTGTTTTGATAAGAGACTCATAAAACTTCAAAATCAATGTTTTGACAAAAGACTTATGAAAGTTACTCATAAAACTTCAAAATCAGTGTTTTGATAAAAGACTTACGTAACAATTCTGGGATTGTTTCTGGTTGTTCTAACTAGCAGCTTATTTTACCAATGATACGGCACAGGCCCTTCCAGCCTTTCGTGCTTTCTTCAATGGTAGCTTTTACTTATTCTTACCAATGATATGGCATGTGCCATTCCAAATTTCGTGCTTACTCAAATGGTTTCAGTCTGGCTGTGTTCTAAAAACCACCTTCTGTTTATTACGACCACTCTGATCCGTTGTCAAAGGATTTATATAAGGAAATATGAGATCTTCTCCCATAGTGGTAGTGTAAATACCGTGCAGTTTTGCCGTATATGGCAATATCCGGGCTAGGAATGGTGTTCCTAAAATGATTTCCTCGCTTATATCCTTGGTTATAATGAAGTTGCTTGTGAATGCAATGTTTTTATGCATACAAGTGCTTTAAAGTTTATAATTAATTTCTATATCCTCACCGTGGCGGAATATAATCTATACGCATTCTTGTTTAAGTACTGTAGGATTATACCTTCGCGAATGCGCTTTGATCCGCTTCCGAATCTAAAAGTGCTATTCTTTCGATAGCAAAATCTTCAATAATTAACTTAATTGGGACATGGTAGCTTATTGCTCTAGCCCTAGATATTAAAGTTAATCCTGAATCAGCATTATTATCTGTTTCTTCATCATCTTGATTATCAGTAATTATCTGTTTAAAAATAGACGATGTTTGGGGATCTTCTGTGAGATCCGGACTTCTGGTTTTGACCAGTGTTTCAGTTTCTAATGAACTGAGCCTTTTATTTATTCGAAGGATTTCTTCCTTCAGATTCGAGACTTCTTTTATTATGTCCGTAATGGTACTGATTTAGAGTCTTTAAATTTATCAAAAACTCTTTTCATGTCATAGGCCTCTATAATCCCTTTTTCTTTTTCTCGATTAATGACAAGCTTCGAGCTCTTTTAAGTATTGCTTTTAAAATTGTCGCCATCGATGTGATCGACCATGTCAAAGAAAACTCTTGTCGCTATTTGAGATAACGCCAATTGTCTGTTTGGTACATGTGCAGATTTTCCCAGTACATTCGCAGTTAAAGCTGGAAGTGGAACTATCCGAATCAGAACGCATCCATGATCCATCACATCAGAAAACTGTCAAGACTCTTGAGCTTTTATCGATCGTTTCTTCATTTAAGATTGTAAATAGCTTTATCTTTTATCTTGGGATCAATTCCCAAATGATTAATCTTATCTTTCCTTTTATCGAGTTCTTTGCATTTATTGGCCATGTGGCTTTACCGCAATTCCAAAGAAATTCCTTTTACTTCGATTTTTGTCGTTGCTTTCTTTGTTATACTTCTTTTTATGAGTATAATTCTTTTATACGCTTTGGAGCGAAATGTTATGATTCTTTTTCACTCTTTTGATGCTCTTTGATGGAGCAAAATCTTAACATAGCCAAGTCTTCGCAGAAACTTCCTAATTCTCCTTTGTGGAGTATTTTTGTATCCGGTTATTAAGCTTTATAGAATTACATAATTCTAAGCCCGTCATATTAATATAGTGATTAAATCTCCATATGTCATGATCAGACAGTGAGTATCACCATTGTGGCATCTCCCGATATCGTTCTTACCTTCTCTACAAGAGTTTAGGCAAACCATCGATAAATCTTTCTTTCCAATAATCATGGTTACAATCGGTCGTAACATGACTTTGTTAAGAAATATATCTTTATACCATTTAAAATCGTGTAATTTTGGACACGTTAGATTATTAAGGATCTCTAAACTGCCTTGGAAAAGTTTTGGATCACCAACAAAATGCTTTACGATACAGTATAACAGAGTTGCCGAGGCATCACTGTGAACTTCATTAGTAAAACTGTTATCGATGTTCCTTATTTGGACTGTGGTAGTAGCATTCATGATGCTTGCTTTTTCAATATCGAATAGGAAGTTATCCCACCAATTTTTTAACATTCCAGTAAAACCGGAAATTATGATTGATGCAAGTTGAGCATCATCAGTATGTGTTTTTATTTTATAATCGTTAAACAGACTCCCATTTCATGGAGTACTTTAACAACTTGTCCTTCTGACATGCCGTCAATGTTCCATTCATGGATTTCATCACCCAATAAGTGGTCAGTGGAATTCGTTCTTCAAACAACATGTCTGGGAACGTCGATTGTTTATAAAAATTCTTTTTATTATTGGTTAATTTTGATATTTTATTAACCTCTATTTTATTACTTGAACTAGAACCTTCGCTTAACACCTTGACGGATTTGTCAGGATGTTTCGAGGTTGATCCTTCAGAGACTTTCATCTCTTTGAACTTACTACTGATTCTGTCTAGCAGATCATCTTCGATTTCCTTCCCGAATTTTGGATGGCTTTTTGCCGAAAACTGGGGAATCTTAAAAAGTGGTTCGGATAAGGTTTTCTCTTCCGACCGTACTGGTGTATTCCTGAAGGTAGAAGCATTACTTGCCTCAAATTTGGTTAGAGATAACATGTAACAACCGTGGTGTAGTTGTTCTCATTGCGAATCTTATTAATATCATCAACATGTGATATCATTAGGATCTTTTATATCTCTTTTAAAAGGAGTGGCGGTTAAGACTTCACCGTTAACGGAATCTTTATCTGTTCTAAGGGGTGTTATCGACTCAGCTTCTTTCACCGTGAACCATTTTTTACAATGGTACTCGCATTGTCGTCATTATGGAGTTTATCAGTGATTTCAAACCACCTAAAGAATTCTAGATTTGCTCTAACATTGTTCATATCTTTTATCCAGGTTTCTTTAAACACCTTCCTTTCACTAAGTGAAAAGGTGCTTACATACCATTTTCTTTTAATGGCGTGCTCTGGATCTCTCCATAATTTGTCAATATAAGGCCAATCGATTTTAAAATCGCTTCTCTAATCATGCCTAATCGTCCACCATGCATTTCACTTCGGTGGGTCGCGATTGTTCTATCGATTGATCGATAGTAGACTTTGGGTACCGATGACGAATAGTCTACTCCCGAACTTTCGCTCGGTTATAGTTTCGCTGCATTATCGTAATACTCTTCATCCTCCGGTTTGGAAGAAGACGACCGAAAGAGTATCTTCCATTAGATCTTAAAATTTTAAATCAATTGAACCATCCAAATGCTGGATTATTTGTTCAATATCGTAACTCTCGTTCTATCTTTGGTTGGGTAATAGCATCGAAGTTATTCATCTTTTGCTAAAATTTCATTCCATTTTAGCATTCTTGGAACAAAGATGTTACTATGTTCCCGGTTTGCTTCCATAAGCATGGTAGCACCTTTATCGCTAACTAGTTTAGCTTTGAGCTAAGGTAGTTTTCATTAGCCCGTAATATACTCGTATATTATAGCTATTTCTCTTGTGTTTATCTTATCGCTCATATTCTTCGCTTTAATGTTTAACGTTAAGGTATCCATAACGCTACGATCATTAATATCTCTCAAAAATTTGGGTAATGCTTAAAATAAATGGACCTCAAGCTAAATTACTTTGTAGAACTCCCAAGAAGGAATCATCAAAGTTTAATAACCTTGCATCTCTTAGTAAGAGATGACGGGGGTATCGAGACCCAATCGATACAAAGGCTTTACAAAGAATTTGTACCAAACCTATGTGAAGGAAATTAAATTCCTTTTATATCTGCTTATATCTTGAGAGATAGCAATTTAATAATCTTTTTGAGTTATTAATAGCTACTATGGATTCACAAGTTTTGATATTATAATTTTTATAAAATCAAACTTTCTGTTTACAAACAGATTCGAAAGATTCTTTTGAATATTCCAATCAGAATCTTTTTCAACTTTAGCAATCTTTGAAGTTGCTAAGTTTTCACTGTTGATTTCATTCATTCTTACTAGTAAGAGACTGTGTGGAGTCTTACTAAGTATTCGGATATGGACTGTCTACCTGCTAAGTAGCTAATCCTTCTTCTTAACCTGCTGACTTCTTCGTCTAGCTCAATTCTTTTTCCAATGATTATTTGCCAGACTATAGTTCGGCAGTAAGAATCTAACCCTGGGGCGGGTCTGGCAGTATTATAATATTCTACCTCTCTAAGAGTTTCTTTTAACAGTTTATTAATATCATAACTTGCTATGACTATATCAATTATCTGAGAATTATATTCTCTTATGTAATTAAACTCTGGACGCATCTTCATTTATAAACTACTTGGTTTATAACCAAAGGGTTTGTTTGATAAGCGTGGAGACTACCATCCTTATCCTAGGGCTGTTGTTCTAACTTGTTACTAGGCTTTTAGTCCTACTCTTTTCTTATTCCTTCTACTACTTAATAGTACTCCTATCCTAGTTGTCTACACTAGTTCTTGTTCTTTCTTTACCTAAGTGGTTCTCCTATCCTAGTTGTCAACACTAGTTCTTGTTCTTAATTACTTAAACAGTTCTTCTATCCTAGTTGTCAACACTATTTCCTATTCTTTTTTAATTACTTAAACAGTTAACATATCCTGTTCATCTGACACTTTCTCCTACGATCTTCGGCGACATCCAACAGTATTTTCACGCCCTACGCCTACCTCGCCACTTCACGCAACATATCGCTCCAGAAAGCTTACTACAGTAGTACTCAGCGAGGATGAACGGAATAGTATAACCACTAAGTGATTAATCTTTAACAGGAATAGTAGACTTCTGACGGGACAGGGTAACTATTCTGGTAACTACAGAACCGAACAAGAGACTGGACTTTAATAGGTTACACCATGGTAACTACAGGAACTAGAACAGTGGACTTCTGACGGAACAGGGTTACTATTCTGGTAGCTTACAGGAATTCAAACAGAGTAACAGGACTCTTCCTAGCAACCTAAGAACAACACCGCCCTAAGGACGGTAGTATGAGACTACTCACTCATCTCTACCAACATGGCTCTGATACCATAAACTGTAAATAAAGCGGAATATTTAAAACAGATGCGAAAACAGAATCAAAACTTTAAAACATAAGAAAATAACTCAAGTTTAAAATAAACTTACAATTTTATTCAAAGCATAGAGAGAGAGGGATACAAGATCAGGCAAGGAAAGAGAGAGAGGGGATATTTCCGGATGCCTTCTATGTTTACAAATGAGAACCTTAAATAGGCCTCGAATGAACTATTCGTCCTAACACGTGGACGGTTCTGTTTAAAACAAATGGACGGCTAAGATTACATGCCTTTTTCTTTTTCGAAAGGGCAAACGTCTTCTTCTGCTTTAAAGTCCTTTGTCTTCTACTGCTTTATGTCGCTGTCTTTGGCTCTTTCTTTTCTGAAGAGGCAAATGTCGCTGTCTGCTTTATGAGTTTTGTCCTTTTGCTTTTGCTAAAGGGCAAATGTCACCATCTGTTTTACTTTTGACTCTTGCTTTTCCGAAGGGGCAAGTGTCGCTTTCTGCTTTATCTGAAGGGGCAAGTGTCCTCTACTTTTCTGAAAGGGCAAATGTCGCCATCTTGCTTTGTGTCCTTTTCTTGAAGGGACCTGCTGTTGGCACACGTCTGCGTAGGTGGGGTTACCTGTTTGACTTTTATGTCATGTCTCTATTATTTTGTTTAAGGCGTTCTGGAGCCTTCTTCTTGTTTCATCTTTGCCAGTGAAATGGGCTGACTTACCTGCCGGACATTAATGCCTGTGGTTCTTCTGGAGAACTGCTTTGTGGATGGTCTATGCCAAAATGTCTATGGAACTTATGGTGCCATAACAAATGTTTTGCAGGAAAATCGTTATAGATTTAAAACCTGTTTTTTCAAAATTAACTTTTGATAAAAGACTTATACGATCTTTAAAATCAGTGTTTTGAATAAGAGACTCATACAACTTCAAAATCAATGTTTTGATAAAAGACTTATGAAAACGTAGTAACCAAACAATTCTGGGTTTGTTTCTGGTTCTAAGCAGCTTATTTTCTGGCTTATTTTACCAATGATACGGCACAGGCCCTTCCAGCCTTTCGTGCTTACTCAAATGGTTTTAGTCTGGCTGTGTTCTAAAGACCACTTTCTGCCTAATACGATCACTCTGATCAGTTGTCAAAGGATTTATGTAAGGAAATATGAGATTTTCTCCCATAGTGGTGGTGTGAATACCATCTGGTTTTGCCGTATAAGGCTGTATCTGGGCTAGGAATGGTGTTCCTAAAATAATTTCCTCAGTTATATCCTTGGTTATGATAAAGCTATTAGTAAATGCAATATTTTTATTGCATACGAATGCTTTTGAGAGCTTATAATTAATTTCTATACTCTCTCCTGTGGCGGAGTATAATCTATGCATACTTTTGTTTAAGTACCTGGTAGGGATTATACCTTCGCGAATGCATTTTTGATCCGCTCCTGAATCTAAAAGTGCTATTCTTTCGATAGCAAAATCGTCAATAATTAACTTAATTGGGACATGGTAGCTTAATGCTCTAGCCCTAGATATCAAAGTTAACCCTGAATCAGATTTATTATCTGTTCCTTCATCATCTTGATTATCAGTAACTATCTGTTTAAAAATAGATGATGTTTGGGGATCTTCCGTGAGATCCGGACTTCTGGTTTTGGCCAGTGTTTCCACTGAAAGATGGCATAGGTCCTTCCGACCTTTCATGCTAAATCCAATGGTTTTTAGCCTGACTGTTAAAGACTTACTTTATCATAAAAGTCTTTAGATTAGAGATTCCTAAACCTGGAATTTTCTGGACTAATCCTTTTAGAAAATCTGCTATGTATTTAAGACTTCCTATAGGAATCTTACTCGGGACCTTAGCAGAGAACTCAATGGCTCTATGGATTGGTTTATTGGTTCCTTGATATAGAACATATCCTAAGGACTTAATGGCTGCCTGAAAAGACATCAATAAATCTTTTTTACTAGGTATCGGGTACCTAATCCATTTTAATGCTTTGTTAAGCAGTTTATGGTTTATCACGAGTCTCGAGACTCCTCTTTCTTTCTTTTCGTTCTTGTAAGAATAGAAAGCTGAATAATTCTTTTTAGAATGTCTAATGATTTCTTTTTCAAGTAGATCATTGACTTCCTCTTTACAGTGTTTTATGAGCTCTTGGCTCATCTGGATCGGTCTGGCTTTTGTGGGACTGTTCTTCTCACTCAAGTCATCCGTATGGCGAATCTACAGATGCTTCTTTCTTTCGCAGAAGCATTTGGTAGATTTGGACATATTTCTCTTTCATAGAATCAATTAAAATTTTAACCCTATTAATCACCTCCGGTTTTTAAATTGATTCTATTCCTTTATTTTAACATCATCTTTTTACGTAGTTAACCCGATTGGTTAATACCGTATTTTAAAGATCGTTTCGCTTAACATGATCACTGTGATAAAAAATATGTACGTATGGGAACATAAGGTTTCTTCCCATAGGACTGGTGTAAATACCGTTTAACTTTGCGGTATAAGATTTTATCTGAGTTAGGAAGGATATTCCTAAATTTATCTCTTCAGTTATGATTTTAATAAAATCATTATCGAAGCAATTATCTTTATAAGCTTTTAAAAGCTTCCAGTTTATATTAATGCTATCTTCTGTAGCAGAGTATATCTTACGGGTACTTTTACTTAAGTACTTAGTTGGAATTAATCCTTCGCAAATACAATTTTGATCTGCTCCAGAGTCTAATAACTTAATGGATTTTTTAATAAAATCTCTGTTTATTAAAATCTTATTAATGACCTGGTAGCTTAGTGCTTTGGACATTATTATTAACCCCGGTTTACTTCGCTTCTTCGAAGTGGTGTTAATTGATTATTAACAGGAATTAAATCCCTTAATGAATCATTAACCAATGTTTTAGAATTATCATCTAATGAATCAGTTTTATCATTCTTTTTATGATTTCTGATTCTTTTCTTTTTGACTTTTATTAACTCTGAACTGGTTAATTTAGTCAAAGTTTCAGCCTCTGTGGGACTGTGATTCTTTTTCAGACTGAGGATTTCTCTTTTTAGATTTACAATCTCTTTTAATAAATCCTGAATCATAGTGTTTGTTTTAGTTTCTCTAATGGAAACTTCTTGGTGGTTATTCGCGATAACCGTACTCTGTTTTATACAAGTACAGATTTTCCCGATTTCTGCAATTGAAATGGAGGTGGAACTATTCGATCAGAAATTGATGAACTATCGTCACCGTAATAATCTTCAGATTTATCACTGGACTGTTCTTCAATTATCTTTGTAACAGTTAATGAATTATTATTCCTTCTTATTTTGGGTTTTCCACTTTTTCTCGATTTTAATAATCTTTGATGGTTAATTCATCCTTATTAATATTTGAATTAGAACCTTACGGGTTTTCTCGATTGAGTTCACTCTTTAAGCTTACTATTAATCTGTTTGATAATTTATTATTATCATCCGAGTTTGAGTGGCGTTTGCCAAACAATTTTTAATATTAAAGAAACAATCGTAAAGCGGTTTTCCTTCTGCTCCAATCGTTTATCACGGACACGTGGCCTTACTTGCACCAGATCTTGTAAATAACCGCCGGATTTCTTCCTTTTCTTGGATTCCTTCGGATCCTTTTCGCTCCTTTTAAACGATCGTTAATCAAGATCTTACCCTTTACGGACCTTAATCTGCTCTAATGGCGAGTTCTCGTTTCAACAGTATTCTCTCTTTTGAACCATTCTTCAGCAATGGTGTCAAGACACTTCATGCCATTATGGAGTTTATCAGTGATTTGGAACCACCTAAAGAATTCTACATTAGAATTAATTCTGTTCATATCACTTATCCAATTATTCCTAAATTCTTTTCTTTCCTCGGTGAGAAAGTCTCATTGTACCATTTTCTTTTAATGGTATGTTCTGGATCTACCCATAATTGGTTAAGGGTTTTCCAATCAATTTTAAAATTGATATCTTCATTAATAATACCAAGTTTGTTGTGCTTTTGTGGAAGCATAGTCTTAGTATTCTGACTATTGACTGAATTAGCTTCTGGAGCTAACAAAGAATCAACTTTTTTGATTAAATTAGCTTCTAGAGCTAAATCATTAGTTCTGTTGATTAAATCATTTTTAATCATACTGGGTTCACTAAGCTTATTGCTTTCAGTGGGACCGTTAGTCTTTCTATCAATTGGTTGACAGTAGACTTTGGGTACTGTTGGCGAATAGTCTATCCTCTGAACTTTTCGTTCAAGTATAGTTTCACTAGATCTGCCAAAATACTTTTCCTCCTCCCGGGATTTGGAAGAAGATACTGGGTATCTTACACTAGTAATTATCTTACTGTGCTTAGCTTCTCGAGCTAATAAAGTGTTAATCCTTTTAACTAGATTATCTTCTGGAGATAAAAGAGTTTCCATTAATAATGGACTGTATGAAGCTCATTCAAACGATGAGTAATTTTTAACGCTGTTGATAAGCTATCAACTCTTATTCTTAACCCTACGTTTTCTTCATAGAGTTCAGTCCTCTTATTGATGATTAACTGTTTAATTATGACTTGATGAAAGTCATTCAAACCTTCAATTGGTTTAGCAATTTTATAATACCCTAATTCTTTTAGGTTTGCCTTTATCCTTCTATTACACTCATTACTAATTGTAACAAACTTAATAGTTTGAGAATTATATCTTCTTATATGATTAAATTCTTGACGCATCTTCATTTATAAACTTCTTGGTTTAACCAAGGTTTGTCGACAAGCGTGGAAACTACCATCCTTTACCTAGGGCTGCTGTTCTATCTTGTTACTAGGACTCAATCCTACTCTTTTCCTATTCCTCTTACTACCTAAACAGTACTCCTATCCTAGTTGTCTATACTAGTTCTTTACTAACTATAATTACCTAAATAGTTCTCCTACCGTAATAGTCGTACTAGTTATTAATTACTATAATTACCTAAATAGTTCTCCTACCGTAGTTATCATACTGGTTTTCAATTACTATAACCACCTAAATAGTTCTCCTATCCGTAATTTATCAACACTATTTCCTATTCTTTTTAACAACTTAAACGAGTGACTCGTTCTGTTTGACTGAGACCATCTCCTACGTTCTTCAGCGACATTCAACAGTCATACCTTTCGCCTACCTCTACTTAGCGGCTTCATTATCGCTCCAGAAAGCTTACTTGATGTAGTACTTTCACCAATCTTTCAACGAGCGGTCGAATGACCTCTAAGTGATTAAACTTACTCCGGAATAGTGGACTCCTAACGGAACAGGTAAACAGTTCTGGTAGCTACAGGAACTTAAACAGTATGACTACTAACGGAACAGGGTTACAACATCGGTAATTACAGGAACTTTAAACAGTATGACCTCTAACGGAACAGGGTTACGACATCGGTAACTACAGTAAACTAAGAACAGTATAACCACTAGCGAACAGGGTCACTATACTGGTAGCTCTACAGGAATTTAAATAGAGTAACAGGAACTTCCTAGCAACCTAAGAACAACACCGCCCTAAGGACGGTAGTATGAGACTACTCACTCATCTCTACCAACATGGCTCTGATACCATAAACTGTGAATAAAGCGGAATAACTAAAACAGATGCGAAAACAGAATCAAAACTTTAAAACATAAGAAAATATAAGTTTTAAAATAAACTTACAATTTTATTCAAAGCATAGAGAGAGAGGGATACAAGATCAGGCAAGGAAAGAGAGAGAGGGGGATATTTCCGGATGCCTTCTATGTTTACAAATGAGAGCCTTAAATAGGCCTCGAATAAAAACAAATGGACGGCTAAGATTACATGACCTTTACTTTTTCGAAAGGGCAAACGTCTTCTTCTGCTTGAAAGTCCTTTGTCTTGTTCTGCTTTATGTCGCTGTCTTTGGCTCTTTCTTTTCTGAAGAGGCAAATGTCGCTGTCTGCTTTATGGGTTTTGTCCTTTTGCTTTTTCGAAAGGGCAAATGTCACCATCTGCTTTACTTTCGACTCTTGCTTTTCCGGCGGGCAAGTGTCGCCGCTTTATCCGGGGCAAGTGTCCTTTGCTTTTCTGAAAGGGCAAGTGTCACCATCCTGCTTTATGTCCTTTTCTGGAAGGGACCTGCTGTCATTATTTGCTGAGGTACGCATCTGCGTAGGCTTGTGCAATTCCTCGGGGAATGAGCATGTCGCCATTATCTGTTTCACTGTGGTTGGATTCCACTTCTTCTTCATCCTCTAATCTTGCCAGAGCTTCTAACAGCTTCCTTCTGGTTTCTGATTTAGAACGTGAGGTTTCTCCTGAGGAAGATGGACTTCTTCTTTCTGGTTTTACTTTAAGTTCTTCCCTGGGTTTTGGGCTCCATCCTTTAATTCTGATGGTCTTGCTTAAATAACGGATCCTGTTTATCTCCTGGATGTCAAATGACCAATTAATGATATACGAAATTCTTTTATTAAAAAAGAACTTGCATAACTTAATATGTTCTGGTAAAGTAGAGATCTGTTGTTCCTCTTGGAAACTCTTATATTTATCCCGAAGCTCAAGCTACCACCTGTAAATTTCCTCCAAAGATGCTCCACCATTCGTAGAACCATCTGGGAATAACTTTCTCTTTAATCCCTTCTGCATATTTGATGAACCAAGTGTGGGTATTTGGCCTAACATACAGAAAGTTGAACCATGCATCCTTATAATCATACCAATTATAGGCTCATGGTCCAGTGAGTCCTGGATAATGGTATCTGGGTTTGTAGGTGATCTACATACCAATTAAATGGACTTAAAATCTTTTTAATGGTAAACTTGGAATACTCAATTCCGTCTGTTTTATCAAAATACTTGTGCTCGACTTCTATGGAGTCGGTATCAACTAAAATAAACTCATAGTACTTCCTAGTTTTTAGGGAGTCTTGAGTATCTACATACTGGTGGTCTGTATAACAGGGTTTTAGCAAATCTTGTACCCTAAAATTTTCATACTGTTTGTCCAGTGCCATTATTGGCAAGGTCTGGGTATGAATAAATTCCCACTTCTGGATAGGGGCTGGTATCTCCTTTTTAGAGGGCCCTACTGGTTTAACTGCTTCTGAGTATGATTCCGGGGGAACCATTCTCAGAATCGCTTCGCCTGGCAGATCTTTGGTGTAGCCTTGAACGGCTGAATCTGTTCTTTCCCTTTTTTAGAGGAGACTGGTATAATCGGGAGATCTCCCAATATTGTGAACTTATTTTGTCCACTGGGTTTATGAAGAATTGGTCCTGCAGTTTTTTCTGCAAAAGGCTGTTTCATTTTCTCTTCTAATTTATTCTGAAAGGGTGGTCTCATCGGGCGTAAGCCCTGGGAGCCTGGTCTCATTATTTCCCTGCAAAAATTCTCTCGTTAGGAAATCTGGCAGAGAGTTTTCTTCCTTTATAAAATCAATTTTAAAATCGAAACTGGATAATAAGGCTTGCCATCGGGCAAAAATCTGTTTGGAAACCAAATTTTTAACATCTTTTTGCAAAATGTCTTTGGCTGCTTTGCAGTCGACTCTTAATAAAAATTCTTTGTTTACCAAATCATCTTGAAACTTTGTAATACATAGTACTATAGACAAAATTTCTTTTTTAACTGTGCTATAGTTTTTCTGTGCTTGGTTCCAGTTTCCAGAAGTAAATCTTACTAATCGCTCAACCGACTCAAGAGGAATTCTTTGTTTAAGGATACCCCAGAACCTATGTCTAAAACATCGCTTCTACTATCATAAAGGCTTCGGATTAGGATGCCTAAACATGGAAGCTTCGACAATTTCTTTTATCCATGATTTCTAGTCTGTTTCTTCCACCAAGGGACTGGATTTTTCTTTAGCCTTTTATATAAGGGTTCACAAATCTGTCTAACTCTTGGGATAAAATCTGCAACATAATTAAGACTTCCTAAGAATCTTTGTAGCTGAGTTTTATCCGGAATTTCATCGGGGAATTTGGTAGAGAACTCTATGGCTCTGCAAATTGGTTTATAGGTTCCTTGGTAGAGATCATGCCCTAAGAACCTAATGGCTGTTTGAAACAGTTTTATCTTCTTGGCACTTACTGCTAGACCATTGTACTTAACAGTTTGGGTAAAAGTGCTTAAATGCTTAAAATGCTGTTCTATGTTATCTGAGAATACTAGAACATCGTCTATGTATACAATCATGTATTGACTGTAAGGGTTGAATATGTTATTCATGATGTTCTGAAATTCGGAAGGGGCATTCTTGAGCCCGAACGACATTACATTCCATTCATATTGTCCAAAGGGGACATTAAAAGCTGTTTTATACTTATCTTTTTCATCGACTTGAATTTGCCAGAATCCTGACTTCATGTCGAACTTGCTGTAAATATTAGCATTATAAGTTCTTTTTAATAAATCTCTTTTATTAGGAATCGGGTACCTAATCCATTTTAACGCCTGGTTAAGAGGTTTATAATTGATGACGAGTCTTGGGACTCCCCTTTCTTTTTCAGCGTTTTTGTTAACGTAGAAAGCTGAACAACTCCACTGTGATTTAGAATGCCTAATGATTCCTTTTTCAAGTAAATCATTGACTTCCTTTTTACAGTGTTCCATGAGCTCATGGCTCATCCGATCGGTCCGCTTTGTGGGAATGTTCTTCTCACTAAAGTCATCCGTAATGGCAGATCTACAAGATGCTTCTTTCTTTCCGTAAAGCACTCGTAGTTCTGAACATATTTCTTTTTCCATAGAATCTAATAACTTCTTTACTTTAGTAATCACCTCCGGGGTTTTTAAATTAGATTCTATCCTTTTTATTTTAACATCTTCTTTTAGGTAGTTAACCTGATTGGTTAATAACCGTATTTTAAAGATTGTTTTCTGTTTAATATGATTACTGTGACCAGTAGTTAAAGGACTTACGTATGGGAACACAAGGTTTCTTCCCATGGAACTGGTGTAAATACCGTCTAATTTAGCGGTATATGGTTTTATTTGTGTTAGGAATGGGATTCCTAGAATGACTTCTTCAGTTATGTTTCGTGTAATAACGAAATCATTAGTGAAGCAAATACCATTATTACAGACGTGGGCTTTTGAGAGCTTCCAATCTATTTTTATTTTATCTCCTGTAGCAGAGTATAAATTATGTGTACTTTTTCCTAAGTACTTAGTGGGGATTATTCCTTCGCAAATACAATTCTGGTCTGCTCCGGAGTCTAATAACGCTATCTTTTCTAAGATAAAATCTTTATGTATCATCACTTTAATAGGGACATGGTAGCTTAATGCTTTGGCCCTAATTAATTTTAACCCTGATTTATTCTCTGTTGTCAGAGGTTTATCAACTGGAGTTAGTTCTCCGTTAGTCAAGGTTTCAGCCTCTGTGGGACTGAGATTCTTTTTCATACTGAGGATTTCATCCTTTAGGTTTGCAATCTCTTTTAATAAATCCTGAACAGTAGTGTCTGGGTTAGTTTCTTTAATAGAAACTTCTTGGTGGTTATCCGTGATAACACTAATTTTCTGTTTTATACAGGTACCTATTGTCCCTGTATTCCGCTGATTACTCTGATGTTGTATCACTAGGGTGCCCGGGGTAAGGCACCAGTCACGGGCCCGGAATCGGGTCGTGACAAAAGTGGTATCAGAGCAGTTAATCCTCGGAAAGTGTCTACGCATCGATCCAAGAAGTCTTGATTATCGGTGTGTTGTGCACCACACCAATAATCAGGAGGCTATAGGATATTTAGGATTGGTTTCTATTCTTCTCACTCTGAGATCGTGCCTTAGAGCTGTGTTGTAAGTTGGACCCTCTGACGAAATTCATTCCCTTATCGTTATGCCTCCGCGTAGGCAACCCGCCCAGAGGCGCGCAAGGCCAGGAGCCGCGAGTTGAGTTCAGAGGGTTGCGAGGCACAGCCCAATCATTACCTAGGTAGTGCTTCATTCGGGATTTCTGCGACGCCACTAGCCCCAGCAGAGTTTAGCACGCGACGGCAGTTCCATCGCGTCTATGATGTTTGAACCTTCGCCCACGCATCGAACAGTGAATATAGATTGCAAAGAGGCGACCACATTAGCTATGGATTTGGCTACCAGAGATTATACCGATGTACCACGAGTCTTGATGACTACCTAATAGAGGGTTGCAAGAGTAATTCTTCATTGGTTGAGCATGGCACGTATGCGGGCTTATGTACAGCAGTCCGAGAAACGTAGAGATCGACGTTAACCAAGGACAAGCAGGAGAGGCCAGAAAGAAGGTCCTTCGGAACTTTCGTGAGTATACCTTAAGTGCTATGTTCGATAGCGGTGTGTTAGTTGTGATTAGAAATCATGGTGGGTTAACCGAGTAAGATTTTGGGGGATAGAGAAGGTGTGAGCCTTAGAGTGTTATACGTGGAGACCTTAGAGGTAAGGCCATCTCAAGAAAAGGTGTAGTGTTATGTTTGATCCTTATCAGAAGTGCATAGTGCATGTGAGCTATGTTTGGGGATAGGTCCCTAAGTAGTGTGGAATGAAAGGGGGTAGTTGAGCTAAGAAGAGCGCTAGGTTTTCGTAGCGTGATTAGAAAAGTTGTTCCGGACCGGGGAGCAAGTGTTTTACGCGAGAGTGGTCGAGTTGAGGCTACGCGCGTCAACCCGCGCAGTTTGGTAGTCGGTTGTGGTGGTCCCGCTTGTGTTAGGGTCACGAGGTGTTAGGCCCAAGTTTAGTTGACCAAACAGACGAGTTCGTGGACGCATTCGACCGAGGTCGGGCCGATAAGAGCAGCGCCGTGGTTTTTCGATCGAGACCATGTACTTGCGGTGTTGATTATATCGAAAGGTTGTAAGCGTCAGACGGGTGCCTACCTTCACCTTATGACAGCAATGAAGCCCGTGTGGCTATTTTCGTTTTCTAAGAGTTTGACCAGCAGGTTAAGAACTCGTGAGTCTCGACCGCATTCGCCGCCGGGCGGTGGATTTCGTGGTTGTGAGGATTGTTGGTTCCCGTGGAAGGAGCGTTGCTACCATTTCGGTGTTCGGATGTCGCCTTATGAAGCCTTGTAGGGCGGAAGTGTAAGTTGCGGTCGATTGGTTCGATGTTGGCAAGGTTCGATAGTTGGTTCAGCTTGTTCCAGCAGACGGATAGGTAAAGCTCGTCTGAAGAAGTTCGCAGCTCAGAGGAAATCGCGCGGATAATCGGCGACGACGCCAGAGTTCGTGCCGACGGTCGGTCTTCTTGAAAGTACCACCGGATTGTGGTGTGACGAGTTTTGGAAACAGAAGGAACTTAGCCCGAGTTACTTTGGGCTTTTGAGTTCATGTGAAGAATAGCCGGGTTGCATGTGTTAGCAATTGCCGTCCGACTTAGGAGGCAAGACGTCCGGTCTTTCGTATTGTTATGTTCGGGCCGAGCGTATAAAGAGGCGAGCCTCTACCACGGAATGCATCGAACCGTGGCTCCGTATGGCACATCCCGAGAAGGGCCGTAGGCACGCCTCGTGGATCGCAGCACCGGCACCATTTGTCGGGTCGTCGGGCGCGCTCGCGACAAAGTGACAAAAGTGGTATCGGATCGAGGAAGTATATTTTGACCCGGGAATAGGTATTTGTGGTGATATAGAGGTGTTTCCTCGTGGCTTGGATGTAAGTCTCGCAGTGTTTCACGTGGCCAGTGTGGCGATTGTTCTCATAAGTATAGTAGTAGAGACTATATCGACGCTTGTATGTTTGGGGACTTAGAAGGAACATTCGGACGAATGTTTCTAAGGAAGAATGTTATACCCGTAGTTCCGTGGTATGTATGCGAGGACGACGCACGAGAATACATGTAAAGATTGGAAAGGAAGAAAGAGGTGATTTTTCCACGGAAAAGTTTCCGTTTTTGTGAAGGAAAAAGGTTCGTTAATGGGAATTGGATTCCCAGATTTGGTTTGGACTTCTTAGATTATATTAGAATTATGGAATTTTATTTTCTGAAATGGTCACGTGGGCCCAGGAGAAATTTACTGATTGTGGGCCCGCTTTGATTTTGAGATTTTGGCCGTTATGGATATTTTCTAAGACGAAATATTTTGATTTAATCGGGGCGACACGTGTCACCCCACGTGGCACCCTCGCCGAAATATGTTTGTGCACAACACCTTGCTAGAGTCGCCGACGAAACGCTCTACCTAACTTACGGGCGGTAAATTACGGCTATGTCATTTAGTATTTTTGCGGATTTTTCCGAGAGACGCAAACGCTTTGGACCAACGAGAGGCAACACTGCACCTCTCGTTGGCGGACTTGAAGGCGTTAGGCCGAATGGATGAGCAAGTGTTGGTTGATATTTGTGTAGATATTTGTGAGGGTTTTGGGCGAGTAGGGTCTAGGGGCACTTGGCATATCTTGGCCCTCCACTTGCCCCCACTTGGCTAGATTCGCCCTTGGTTGGCCTTTGCTTGGCCTATAAATACCTCCCCTTTGAAGACTTCTTCATCCATTCCATAATTTCCAAGTCTTGAAAACCTCCTCCCTCCTTGTTGGTTTCGCCCTCCCCTCTTCCCTGCGAGGCCTTGGCCGGCGGGTGCACCCTCCTAGAGGCCTTGGCCGAGGGTACACCCTCCTCCCAGTGGTGCCGTGAGGTACCCCTGCCTTGTTGATCTCGTAGAATACACCCCTCTTGGTAGAAATACTCTCAAAAGTATTGTTACTATACCCAAATTACCTTAGCCAGATACCTTGTAGTATTCCAAAGAAACCTCTATACGTAGAGTCTTAAATACTACCAGATGTCCTTTTTGTCTCAAACCAAACCCTAAGGAAATCTTCGTTGAGTGATTGAAGTAATTAAGAAGTTGGTTAGAACTTCTAAGGGTTGTTGGAGCGGTCGAGCACCGAGTAGGAGCTAAGCGTTGCTAAGGATCGACATTTTTACTTGGATAATTATGGGCTTATCGAGGTAATTATCTTGTCCTCTATTTGTAATTGGAAATTACATGTTGTTAGATTATATAGTCAAGTATACTATATATAGAACTAAGCTTAGTATCGCGCAATGTCTTTTGACTTAAGCCTAAAGAATCGAATCGAATCAGAATTACATAGTTGTCAGACATGAGACTTGTGTAGTAATCTTGTGAGTAGAATTGTACCCGTCGTTAGATGTATAACCCCCGGTTGGCTTGGTAGCCTACCGTTAGAGGAGGAGATTTACGCTGTCATGGGGAGGTGTCGCCAATTTTCTCGTAGAATGTTCTACGATAAGATCTTGATGTTAATAAGCGCTGTGGCCTTATAGGTTGAAGTACTACGTGTGGCGCGTTCTACTTGGCTTAAGGAGTAGCCGGTTGGAAGTACTTGAGCGTTTTGCTATTAGTCGATACTGCCGCGAGGTATGTGAACCTCTTCCTATCTCTTCTAGCATGATATGTGTGAACTATGTAGTACGGTAGACGCATATGTACTAAAATGTATTTGATTGGTGTAAAACATAAAGTGTTATAACGGCTTTATGGGAAGTTGGTTATAACGGCTTTATGTTGGTAAGAAAATACATGTGGTTTTTAAAAGGTAAATCAATTGAACTATAATCGCTTGTTATGTGTTAATAAAGAACTTGAAGTATTTCAAAAGAGTTTTGAATCATTTTGAAAGAAGAAGTAATACTTGGTTTTTGAAAACTTAAGAGTTATACTAGCTTTATGGGAAGTTAGGTATAACGGCTTAAGAATGTTTCTTGATTTGGAAATCGTAATGTGTATCGACAAACCACAAAGAATTAATAAAGGGAAATGTTTTGATTAATTAAGTATTAATAAAACCAAGAGCAACTTCCATCCGCATGAAGCTAAGATGAGACAAAATGATATTTCCTAGATCATGGTCATTGTAATAAGATTGTTATAAACAAGAATATCCTACTCACATATAAGGCTTATGTTTCTCGATTGTTTAAAAGAAAATTATATTCTTAAATGAATAAGGCTATGAACCACTAAACCTTTCTAAAATAAGAAACGTGAACATTTGAAATTAGGCAAACTTGACGTTTGGGAAATAATGTTGTTACTTGATTTTACAAAGGTAAGAGTTTTGGTTTTCTTAAAAGGACGGCCACTCTATTTTATACTACGTATTGTGTGACTTATGTGAAAGAAGCAGATCTTTTAAAGATTTAATGTGTGAAATCGTGGGGTTAGATACCGAACTTGTTAGTAGAAAGCACCTTGTGTGAATAACTTGATTGTATCGGTTTGTGATAGCCTTATAATACTTTCTTGTTGATTTGAGAAGTAAACATGTTAGGATGCTACGTGTGTTAGTATCTTGTGATGTTAGTGTAAAGGGGTTTTCCTCGATCGCGCTTTTTAAAGTTGTTTGACTATCACCGTTATGTTGGTATTGTACCACTCACCTTGACTTGTGTCCGAGGTTGCCGCCTCCACGCGGTAGACTCAGCGGTCTGGGACCATGATTCGAGGATACCTACGCGGTCCGTGGATCCATGCGAACTACGGAGTTCGGTGTTAGTTTACGCCCTTGTGGTCACGCGGTTCAGGCTACGCGGATCGCGAGTCCGGGACGACGCCGGGAGTAGCTACCGATGCGGGTTATACCTCATGCGCCTATGAGGTTGGCCTATGCGAGTCGCGGAGAGTTCTGTGGCTAGACGCGCACATTTGATATCGCAGGCGAGTGACCTTTTTATCATGTGACGTTCAGACAGATATCATGACACATTTTATGACCTTGTTGTACCGTGGGTGTTAGTAGTCGGCTATGCCTTCAGACTTACCTGCATCGCTTTATTAGGACACGTGGGACACGTGTTCATGTGTATTCCTTGGTGTTTGTGTATCATAACCGCCAAGTGAGGAAGGTATTCCACGCACGATTGATGTTGGGCGTGAGACCCATTGGTAAAATTGAGTGATGACTTGAGGCGTGAGTCCCGACTTGACATGATCGCTACTTATGGTGAATCGTAGTTTGGTTATCATACATGTCTCTCGCTTTGTATAGACTACTATGATTTCATTTACGATTTATTTTCGCCACATACTTGGTACATTGTCATCGACCTCTGGGCCGCGTTCATGCCGCAGTAAAGGTACACCGCCATTGATCCTCGCTCTTAGGGTCACAGCCAGCGTGTGGAAAGCTCCGCTTCTCGGAGGCTTATCAATGGTATAGTCCTCGTTGTTGTAGGTGTTTACATTCAGGTATGGCGGGCCCCGTCCCGCCATTGTTGTCGATCATTTCAGAGGTCCTGTAGTACCGCCAGGGTGGTTTGTAAAAGGGATTAAAACTGCTCACGCTGGAAAAAGTTGTTATTTATATATATGCCGAAAGGCAAGTTTTTCTCGATTATTGTTTCATATTTCATAATATGTCTCGTATTGTTTTATGTTCTGATTACTCGATGTTGTATCACTAGGTGCCCGGTAAGGCACGATCCACGTCCGAATCGGGTCGTGACAGATATACCAATAGCACACAACCGGCTATTTCCAGCACACATAGGCAATTCTCAACTAATCATGCCAAGTACTTATCAAGGCACACATGGAAATAATTCTCAATTAACCAAGCCAAAGTACTTATCAAGGCACACATAGAATAATTCTCATTTGACAAGCCAAAGTACTTATCAGGGCACAAATAGAATAATTCTCATTTAACAAGCCAAAGTACTTATCAGGGCACAAATAGAATAATTCTCATTTAACAAGCCAAAGTACTTATCAAGGCACTCTTAGACAAATTCTCAATTTATCAAGCCAAAGTACTAATCAAGGCACACTTAGACAAATTCTCAATTTATCAAGCCAAAGTACTAATCAAGGCACACTTAGAAAAATTCTCGATTTATCAAGCCAAAGTACTAATCAAGGCATCACATAGAATTATTCTCAATTAAATAGGCCAAAGTACTCACGTGACGACATTCTTTTCAAAAGACTCATTTTTATGTAAAATCCCAAGATACTAACAATCGTAGTATCAAGGCGTGTCTATTCTTCAAAGTAAGTTACTATACTTTTTTGAAACTCATTTCAAAGCTTGAAACCAAGTAACTTCAAATTTTCACAAACTAGGCAACTTATGCCCTTTAATCAAAATAGACAACTTTCTAAACCTTCCATAAAGCCGTTATAACCAACTTCCCATAAAGCCGTTATAACCCTTTATGGTTTTAGACATATCCATTCCTTTTTATAACCAGGAGACTTATACTTTTAAAACCAAGTATCACATACTTACAAAATCAAGTTCTTAACTTTCAAAATACTTCAAGTCTCTTAACATTTAGAAAACAAGTTTCTTCTACTTTTAAACCTCAAGTAACTCACACCTTTAAAACAAGTTACTTCTCTTAAATCATGTCATTTCTCCTCTCTTAAAACAATTAAGAAAATCACTCCTTTAACTCCCCTAAAGTCATTATAATGACCTTTAGGATTTTGGGACTAAGGCACTAGCCCAAAAGATTTGGAAACCACTTCCTTTTCAAGACTCTATGTACTTCAAGTAAAATACTTTCACTTTTAAGAATCCAAACTTCACTAAGAAAATGGATTTTACAACTTCCAATTTAAACATCAAAGTACAATCAAGGAAGTACATAGAACAAATTCTATTCTAGGCAATCCAAATACAACCAAGGAATGGATCATTTAAGGAGTAGAACATACTTTCTTAATCTTAAGGAATCATGCTAGAAGAGGAGATAGTTCACATACCTTTTCGGCTAAAATCCACAAGCTAAGCCGAATACGCCGTACGTAGAAGTGTCAACCTATAATGGTCACAACAAGACTATCAACTTCTAGTCTCAACGTAGAATAATACTAAGTATACGGTCTCTAATTCTACGGAAAATCGCAAAGACTTCCTTTGTTTCTACTCACTTTGCCACCTTTTCAAGGCCGAATACAATAACCAACACGCCACATTTAAGGCTCCAAACAACAACCAAACAAAGGGGATTACACGCCTTACAATACGTAAAATTCCGCCACAATTCATAACTAATAGTTTAATACTTCACTAGCCATTCTCGGCCTACATATAACCAACAACACTACGTCTTTTCCAATCCTTTTCCAATTCCAAGTTCTTAGGTCAACATGTTATTTAGTCATAAACAACTTCAACAACTACAATTTCCTTGTTTATACAACATGTGACGACTTAACTAATAATCGACTTGAATTGAAATCTTAAAGCTAAACATGCTAGATTTGGATTAGGTTCCAATAGTCAAAATACTTATCAAACTTCATACTATATAACTCATGCTTGCTAATAACCATAGCTACAATCAATAAGTAAACTTAATTGCTAAAACGACAAAATTTATACCTTCCAAGCCCTTAAAAATTCCAAGACTCAAAGTCGCTCCTTAGCAAATTCTTAGCTCCTTTCCTTAGGTTCCAATCCGCCCAAGCAAATTCTTAGAAGCCTATGAAGAACTCATCTTCAAGTTCCAACTTCAAAGTTGAAGAACTCCTTTAGTTTCCGCCATGACTAACGTGAAAACTCCGCTCCAAATCTTTCTATTGAGATAACCTTACAACACCCTTAGGAACATTGGGTTAAAGTCTTGTGAACAAAGGATCAAAACTACAAAATTTTCTTGTGGGTTATAAAGACTAACCCGAGAGCTACTTGTGAAGAACACAATGTTCTCTAATTTTTCTATGTCTTCAAGACCTTGTCTTGCTACTAGTAGTATACTTATAACACAATGGAGGGCTTAGACTTAAACAAATGTGAGGTTAGGATGAGTTTCACTGATCAAGCTCAGTAGACAAGTTGACTTGTCCACAATATCAAGCTTAGAAGACTTATCATCTACATAGGTCAAATGACCATAACACCCTTGAAACATTTCGTCCAACATCATGGAGGGGTGCCACGTGTCTCCCTCTCATTCGTCCATAAAATTTCAGAACCCTGGGCCCCACAAAAATGTAAAATTCCTGTGGGCCCCACGTGACCAAATCCAGAAAAATAAATTTCCATAGTGTTAATAAGGTCCATACTTTACAAATATTGTCTTTTGAGAATCCAATTCTCCACAACAATCATTTTTCCTTTCCGACTTCCGGAAGATTTTTCCGTCGGAAAAACAATTCTTCCTTTCGTACCGAGTTCCAAGTCTTGATTCCTTACGTACATTCTCTCTTATACCCGCCCCGACTTACGGTGTAATAATGGTAACCCATCAGAACGATGTCACCAGATAGCCGAGCTAAGTCATAGCTCAGCCATCTACCGCTAACATCGTCGCTCGCATCGTAGGACCGTCGCGTGAAACGCATAACATGACCAGACGGTAATCCAAAGTGAGCCTAAACTGGTGTCCGGTCCATGTTGACTTGCCCATACTACAGACTCACTTGGTCAGGCGGCACACTTTGCCCTCCAAGATTCGGCGGCAACCATGCAGTGTGTTGGTTGCCAGATGATTGGGCTTGTGTTCTTAGGTGTGCTATCGGTTGTACCTGAGTAGGTGGCTGATGCACATGCGGATGAGGAACAATACCGGGAGTCACGGTCTTATACTAAACAACACCACTCTCGAAATAGATGGTAGAATTATCCGAACATTCTCCCGGGTGCATACGGTTGGCTTACATCTCCCTCATCTTCTGAACCTCATTATGCATCATCGGCTTCACTATGTCAACCAACTATTTAAAAACTTGGTACATAATGTCGTGAATGCCCAAGTCAATCTGTTGTCTAATAAAAGACGTGGTCATTATGGTTAGACCTTCAGATTGACCAGAGTCTTCCACTGCCTGGGTTGATGGAGGAAGTGGAGGGTTATCCACCGTTGTAGGAATACCCGAGGAGGGTGTCGGTTCGTTGTTACTTCTGGGAGGATTTTTTCTAGGATGTGGACTGGACTCGAGGTTCATTTTTTGTTACACCCCATAGTTCTGGGACATGTATATGAGAATGTACGTAAGGAAACAAGACTTTAAGTTTGAACAAAAGAAAGATTTGTTATTCCTAAGGAAAATCTTCCGAACCTCGTGAGGAAAAACGTTTATTAATGAGAATTGGGTTCTCAAATTTGCTATTTAAGACTTATAGAATTTATTAGAATTATGGAATTTTATTTTCGGATTTGGTCACGTAGGGCCCACTCGGGAAATTTTACGTTTTTGTGGGGCCCACAAGGTTTTCGATATTTTGACCAATTATGGAAATTTCGGGAAATGAAATATTATGGACCAATGGGAGGGTGACACGTGTCACCCCCCACATGGACATGTTTGGTCGAATTGACCAAGTCATGAAAGACAAGTCGAGCTGAGATAATTGACCACCATCCTAGCCATCCATTTGGTTTTATCCAAACCCTTGATTGTAGTATATATCACATACTAGTAGCAAGACAAAGTTAAACACTTAGAAAAATTTTGCAAAAACTTTATTTGCTCAAATATGAGCTCTCGGCCAAGCATGGCTAGGAAGAGAAAAAAAATTCTTCATTCATTATTGATAAATCCCAATATTCAAACCAAGGGTCCCTAGAGGTATTCTAAGAATATCCAAACACAAAAATCCTGGAAAAACTACGTTATTACGTTAGTCGCAACATGAAAACCTAAGGGTTTTTTCATAGCTTGAGTTAGAACTTGAAGAGGAGTTCTTCATAAGCTTCTAATGGTTTCTTGGAGTGGATGGGAACGTCGAAAAGATGAGCTAAAGTTGCTAAGGATTGACTTGAAATCTTGGATTATATTTGGGCTTTGTGAGGTAATAATCTTCATCTTCTTAATGTAATTAGAGATTACATATTATAGAAATTGATAAATGATCATGAGATTTATGGAATGAAGATTTGTAAGTGTTATGGAATTTGGAGACCTAAAACCCGAAATTGGCATGTTAGCCATTAAGATTTTAAATCCATTTAGTTGTTTGTTACGATCGTCGCATGTTATATAAATGAGGGAATATAATTGTTATAATTGATTGCGACTATATAACATGTTGGAATAACGATTTGGATTAGAAAGGAATTAAAAAGGGCTTTATGTTGTGTTGAAGTAGTTGTGGCCGAGAATGGCCCAAGAAGTTGGTTAATACCGGATTAATTAAATGGATTGTTTTATATATTAATTGTGGGGCAGAATCTTACACGTCCTGTTAGGCGTGTAATCCCCTTTGGTTAGTGAATTGTTGAGCCTTAAATATGGCATATTGGTTATTGATGTCACGACCGACCTGCCCGCGATCGTGCCTTACCCGCACCCTAGTGATACAACATCGAGAAAATCAGCGGAATTAAAAACTTAAACATATGAACAATATGAAAAGAAACAAAGCAACCAAAACGGTCACCTTTCAAAGATGTATATAAATAAAATCGAACAGCTACATCCTTTACAAACCCCGCCACGATGCATTTCTGCACTTAAGAGTTTTTATAACAACTATGACGGACGGGGCCCGCCATACCCTCAATGTACAAGAACCTACAATCTCGTGGAATCATACCAAAAGATAAGCCTCCGAGAAACGGAGCTTCCCAAACGCTGAATCGTGATCCTATGAGCGAGGATCAACAACCGTGTACTTCTACCATGCAGATGAACGCAGCCCCCCGAAGGAGGTCAGTAGAGCAGGTACCAAGTATGTGAAACTGAAAATACTTTAAATGAAATCATAACAGTCTATATAAAACAGGAGACATGTATGATAACCAAACTACAGTCCACAATATATAAACAGTCATGTCAAGTCAGGGACTCACGCTCTCAAAGTCATCACTCAAATATAACTATGGGTCTCACGCCCACAACACCAATCATGCCCGTGGAATACCTTCCTCACTGCCGGCAGTCTATGATATAATAACACCAAAGAGTACACATGAACACCAGGTCCCACCTGTGTCATAAGAACCGTACGGGGAAAGTACGAAGGCATAGCTACCAGATCCACCCTGCATCATCAACTGACCGGGGCAAGTACGAAAGCCAGCTACCATAACCTACCGTACCAACAATACTAAAAAATATACCACGAAGCTGACTGGGGCAGTACGATAGCCTCTACCAGATGCACCCTGCATCACGAAACTTCGGCCTAAAATCAAAATCGCCACGGCCGATCGGCAAGTACGATAGCCTCTACCAGATCCACCCTGCATCACGTCGCTGACCGGGACAAGTACGTAGGCTAACAACCAGATCCACCCTGCATCACGAGACTTCTTCCTAACACTGACTGGGGCAAGTACGAGAGTCAACTACCGTAATCCACCGCATCAAGAACGACCGGCAAGTACGAGGGCTAGCTACCAGATCCACCCTGCATCAGTAGACCTCATGGAGAGCTAGTCCATGGAATAACACTATCAACAGGGAACGAACCCTCATCATGGCCGCATACCCGTGGACCATCCATCGTGTCGGTATGTCCAAAATGATTAAGAATAACATGATCGGCCCTCCATCGAGAGACGCAGTAGCATAAGGATACAAAACACTTGCACAACAAAGGCTATCACAACAAGCATAGGCAAGTTCAACGTATTTTTATTTTATGTCAACAATCCGGGTTTCAACCCCAAAATACTACATACTTTCATTCTTTCAAAAAAAGACCTCTTTTTACGTAAAAGCCACACGATACCCGTAGTATCAAAATATAGTAACTATCTTTTTAAGTAAACCAAAACAGTTTCCATACCTTCTTTTTAAACCATCTTAAGACAAAAGCATGCCTTCCTTTTAAACCATTTTAAGACAAAACTATGCCTTCCATTTAAACAAAAACACTTTAATTTCTCAAGTCTCTCTCTTTTATAAAACAAGTTCCTTACTTTGGAATTTAAGAAAAATCAATACTTGTTATTAATGATCTTATTGAAGCAGCCATGATCTAGGAAATGTAATACAATTTTGTCTTATCTTAGATTCTATGCAGATGCAGGTTTCTACTGGTTTTAATAATAATTAATTAGTCAATACATTTTCCTTTATTAACGCTGCAGTGGTTTGTTCGATACTTATTCTCATTTCCGAAATCAATATAACTTATTCCTTTTAAAACCCAATTACCCATTTCTCATAAATGCGGTTTCACAACTTTTTAACACAATTCAAGTCCTTAATATATAACAAGTCAAATATAAGTCAAGTCTCTTGCCTTTTAAAGTTAACAAACCATTCTTTTACCTACATAAAGTCGTTATAACTAACTTTCCATAAAGCTATTATAACACTTTATGTTTTAAACCAACCAAATTGCTTAGCACACGACGCTCACCGTATTACATAGTTCACAACAATCATGCTAGAAAGGATAGGAAGAGGTTCACATACCTCGCGACGATTATCGACAAAAAGCAAAACGCCCAAGTACTTCAACTGGCTTACTCCTAAGCCAAGTAGATCACGCCACACGTAGTACTTCAATCCTAAAATGGCCATAGTACTTCTATCAAACCTTACTTACTATTGAAGACTTATACCAAATAATAGCCCTCTAATTCTACGGAAAATCGGGCAGCACTTCCCCTGTTTTTACATACTTTTCCACCTTTTTCAAGGCCCGATAACAGTAGCCAACATGCCACTTTTAAGGCGCAACAATTCAATAACCAAAGAAGGGGATCACACGCCCAAACGGACGCGATTAACAATCTTCCCCTTAACAACAATGTAAATACAGTCCAATGTAAATACAGTCCAAAGTAAATACGGTCCAAAGTAAATACGGTCCAAAGTAAATACGGTCCAAAGTAAATACAGTCCAAAGTAAATACGGTCCAAAGTAAATACAGTCCTTTAGTCCACTAGTTGGTGTTCTTGGCCAACTTTCAATAATCACACTTTATCCAACTTTTCGGTTAGAATGCCGGAATTACTTATTTAATCCTCCAACTTATATTCCAATCTTCATATAAGTTACAGTTACTTTGTTATTAGCTTTTTAACAAGTAAGATACGTTTTTACCATTTTGATGGCTTACTTGCCAATTTCCATTTTAGCAACTTAACAAGTTCCATATCTTTCCAACCTTCATTCCACATATCTCATACTCATATATATACTTCCAATATACATAATATCCAACTTCACAAAGAAGATCAAATTCATTACCTCAAAAAGCCCAAAAATATCCAAGAACTTAAAGTCGCTACTTAGCAAGTTTAGCTCCAAATCCTTACGTTCCAATCCGCTACAAGCAACCCATAGAAGCTCCTAACCAACCTCTCTTCAAGAATCAACTCCAAAAAGTGAAGAACACTTAGGGTTTTCAACTAGCAACTTTCGGCCAAGGCATGAAAAATAGGCTACGGGTGTGAAATCTTGTCTAACTCTTGGTTCACTATCTTCCTAACACCTTAAGGAATAACACTTGAGAGTTTAAGAATTATTGGACAAATTTAGGTCAAGGTATGACACCATGGCCGAGAGCTCAACAAGGGAGAGAGAGGGTTTTTCTCAAGTCTTGAAATGTCTAAGTGTGGAAGATTTCATCAACTAAGGGTGCATACATAGGACAACCAAGGGCTAGGATGAAGGCAGGTGTGTGGTTGAGATTGAGGACAAGTGTGTGTGGGTCCCATAAGCCACTTGTCCACACTAAAATATCTTGCAAGACAAGGCCACTTGTCTTGCCACATGGCACACAATTTCGGCCACAAGGCCACCTAGGGGGGTGACACGTGTCGCCCTCCTACTCGTCCAAAATATTTCATCTTCCGAAAATATCCAAAAAGGCCAAAATCTCGAAAACAAAGTGGGCCCCACAAAATCAGAATTTCTCCCGTGGGCCCCACGTGACCAATTCCGGAAATAAAATTCCATAATTCTCTAATATTCCAAGAAGTCCGAATACCAAATCTGGGAATCCAATTCCCATTAACAGACCTTTTTCCTTCACAAAATCCGGAAACTTTTCCGTCGAAAAAATCACATCTTTCTTCCTTTCCAAATTTTAATGTCGCATTCTCATACGTACGTCCTCACGTACATACCCTGGAACTACGGGGTGTAACAATTGATTTCGAGTCTTGCAAAAGGTGGAAAAGTACGTAGAAACAAAGGAAATGCTGCCCAATTTTCCGTAGAATAAGAGACTTTATACTTAGAAATATTCTACCTTGAAAGCTAGAAGTTGATAGACGTATTATGGTCATTATAAGTTGACATTCTACGTGCGTCATATTCAACTTGGCAAGTGGATTGAGTCGGAGAGGTATGTGGAACTTTACCTATCTCTTGAGCATGAAGTTTTATAAATGTATAGTACGGTTGACGTACAAGCTTTGAATGAATTCGGTTCATTTTGAATTCATTGACTTGATTTTAAATATGCAAGTTTGGTTGAGTTAGGAAGTTAACTCACTTGATTTTAAAGAATGCAAATGCTTAGTTTAACAAGACATAAAGTGTTATAATGGCTTTATGGGAAGTTAATTATAACGACTTTATGGGAAGTTAAAAGAGTGGTTTACTTGATTAATTTCAAAAGAGGATCAAAGACTTGATTTAAAGAGTGGTAACTTATTTAAAGGTATAAGTTACTTAAGTTTTGAAAATGGAAGGATTTGATTTCAAAGCCTTGAAATGAATTTCTAAAGGCATATTAACTTGAATTGAAAAGTAGACATACCTTGATACTACGGACGTTAGTATCTTGGGGTATTTATGTAAAGAGGTTTCTTTTAAAAGAATAAGAAGTACGTAGTACTTTGGGGTTAACTTCCCGGATTTCACATGATAGTGCCTTAAGATTTAATTAATGAGAGTTAACGATTGCTAGCTTATATATGTTGTTCATGATAGCCGGTAGTGCTAGTGTTATATTATTTATTACGGGGTCAATCCCCGGGTCATTTTACATTTTACATTTTACATTTTCGTGGATTTGCTCCCCACGATGCGAGTATGGCGTATATGCTCATGCGAGTCCGTAGGGCTCATACGGGTGAAATAGTCTCATGCGGGTGAAATAGTCCTATGCGAGGAAGTTACCTCATGCGGGTCCATATGACCTATGCAGGTGATATAGTCATATGCGAGGAAATTACCTCATGCGGGTCCATACGGCCTATGCGGGTGAAATAGTCTCAGGAGTAGGATTGCATAATGATACTACGGGAGGATGGCCCTAGGTTAATCATAGGCTTCCTATTTTAAAACCGGCAAAGTTTATCCTTGTTTACTCTCATTATTAATAAGGCACATTGTACTATTAATTTGGTTATCATACATGTCTCCAGTTTTGTTTTAGACTATGTGATTTAAATTACAGTACTTTCAGTTTCACATACTTGGTACATATTTTGTACTGACCCCCTTTTCTCGGGGGCTGCGTTCATGCCGCAGGTAGGGTTAAACAGGTTGTTGATCCTCACTCTTAGGGTCACAGTTCAGAGTTCTGAGAAGCTCCATTACTCCGGAGGTTTATCTTTTGGTTCAGATCCGTATTGTCCATTGTACATCTGTGGTATGCGGGCCCTGTCCCGTCACAGTTGTTATGTCAAAACTCTTAGAGGTCTGTAGTCATGTACGTGGGTCAATTTGTAAAAAGAGGTAAGTTATTGGATTATGTATATACGCAGAAGGGTGGCCTTATCGGCTAGCCGGTTTCTCATTTCTTATGGATTTATGTCAATGTATGTCTATGAGCTTATTTATGTTCCGCTGGTTACCTCGATGATACTGCAGGGTGCCTGTAGGGCACCCGCGTCCGGTCGGGTCGTGACAATTTTCTTATCGGACCTTAGGCGTATACGCCAAGAATTATCCTGACCTGGAGAATCAAACTTCACTATTAATTCACCTGTAGTCCCGCTGAGCGTGCCAAATTTGTTCTCGCCTCGATGTTTTTCTCCTATTGTTTTATCGGCTGATGAAATCGAGAGACAAATTGATTCCTTAACTGAAGCGATTTGAGCTGAAAACAAAACTGTAATTTCCAGCAATGGGTCCCCAACTACTCTAGAAAGCGTTAGGATGGTGTGATTAAACTAAGGGGTAAGAAAATGTAAATACAATCGAGTAAAGTAAAGGAAAAATAAAGGATAAAGTAAAGATTTGATTTGATTTGGATTGTGTCTATAATCTGTACAAAGATGAGTATTTATAGTACAAAAAGAGAAAAACTGTACAAAACGTGCCCCCCATGTCGGCCGTCAAATAACCCACTAAGTACCACGACTGAATATGGGGGAGGTGGTGCCGATTTTCTCGCCCTCTCTCCTCTTTCTCAGATAATGGCCCTTCCATTTAGCTATTGTAGGTCGTTACCGCTTTTGGGGGTCTGCAAACCCTTTTGACTTAGTCGTTGAGGCGTCTGCATTTGAGTGGGTCCTACCATGCCTCTAACTGATAGATTCAGCTAAAATGTCTTAGTAGCCAATGGAGCTCTTGTCGTCGAGGGTTAGGAGTAAATTCGGCCCCTGAATAATTGAGCTGTCAGTGACTTCGACTAAACACTTAAATTATTTTTTAGTGTTAACAGTTATATTATAACATTTCGTGAGATTATTCTGAACCTCTTAACTGATTTTGTTTAATTTATGATGTAGCATATACTTATTTGCTTACAAACCGTTTTACACAGAATAAAGGCAATTCTCCCTTACACATCCTCAAGTCTACCAACATATAATGTAGGAACACTTTAACACACAGTTAACAGAGAAAAACAATATCCCAACCAGAGAAGTAAAACTCCAACAAGGATTTGTGGTCAACTTGAATCGAGAAAGATACCTCCATCAAATTTTAGTTGTGTCATGATAAGGCAATAATGGGTTGAAAAGTTGCAACTTGAAGTTCGGAAGAAGATTAGGCAAGTGGCTTATGTAGGCATAAAGATCAAGTTCAGTGAAGTACATAAGAATGTTGTATTGCAAACACGTACACTCCGCGGTACAAAAGCTTTGTCGATCAGATCGATTATTTTAATATTTCTTCACAATATTCGACAGCGAAGAGTAAGTTCCTAGTGCTGCACTTACAATGCCGATTGCAATAATGGTCATGCTAGAAACCATCTAAAAACATGTCAAACATTGATGATCACTACTCAAGAATACTGTTAAGTATATCCATTACATTTGTGTATATCCCTTCCCATTTATGGTATATTTTGTATTACACTTGTATATTATTTAGTCTTGTAGTCTTACCATAATTGTATGATTAGTCACCAATAGAATAGGAAAATGATCTTCCTATTGTAACTTGTATATATATGTCTTTCATCAATAAGAATAATCAAGAGATTATTTATTTCATGGTATCACAAGTCAAGGTATTTTTTCCTTCCTTGCTTCCGCTTCTCTAACAAATACCTCTCGGTTTTGTGCCACTTTCTCGACCAAAAATAGTACATTCCCTTCAAAATTCTTTCTCCCAAATCCCTCAATCACATAGTGTTCTATCAATATGTCTACATCAAAGAACATATTCCATATTGCCCTTACAGTTTCTGACATCAAGAATCACATCCCTCATGTTCTTGAAATAGAAAACGTCCTATATGCGACGTGGATCGAACGGTTCATGATTCACGCACGCTCGCATCAAGTCATATATCACATAATCTCCGCAGATCCTGAGGATACTAACGTGCCAAAAAGCGAGGATGATCCAAAGGTATGGACGCCGCTTGATGTCATCGTACTTCAGTGGATTTGCTCCACTATCTCTACCGACCTGTTGCAAATTATTATTGAGCCAGATGCTACGACAAAGGCTGCTTGGGATAGACTGCATGACATATTCCAAGATAATCAGAACTCCAGAGTTGTTACACTTGAGCAGGAATTTTTCCACGTCAACATAGAAAATTTCCTGAACATTTCAGCTTATTACAAAAGGTTGAAAGATTTGGCGGACCAACTCCGCAATGTCGTGCTCCCGCTAGTGACGCATCTTCTTATTTTGCAGATGGTTGCCAGCCTCCGAGGCCTCTCGGCATTGGAACTATTCTTCGCCGCAGTAATCCTCTCCGGTTCTATCAGCCCGCCTATGCTTACCTTGGAAGAAGTCACTTGTCTGGCGTGGCCGCTGTGGCTAGTCCCATAGTCATGATGACGCCCACCATAAATTCTCCGGTTTTGTTGAATACCGTGGTCAAAACCGCTTCTCACGGCCGTGGAAAGAACACTGAAAACATAATGGCAAACACCGTGGGAAAACACGCCGTTTCGTGCACGTTAGCAACATCCACAAGAATCGCCACCGCCTCATCGTCCCATCCTCGCCCTTCGTCAGGGCTCGCCGCGGCGTGGCCCAACAAATTTACAATCCAACGACTACGCCCTAGCGAATGGGCTGGCCGCCGCCCAAAGAATGTTATCAGCCCAACAGTGGCCCTTACGATCCTACGACTACAGTGCCAATAATCGGGCTAGTTATCGCATCAACGCGAATTTCACCCAAATTACGGGTCGGGCAAGTCGGCGCGCTTGGGCCCCGACTTCCTCAGTCCATCATGCAATGGGCCCCATCCAACCGATATTGAGGCAAATATGCACACACTTAGAATAAATCCATCGCATCTAAATTGGTACATGGACACCGCGCGACTACCCACACGACGTCCGATCGAGGTACTCTCTCATCTTATTCCAATTTGAGCAAACCTCGTGAAATAATTATTGGTAATGGTAATTCTATTCCGATTCGTGGTTATAGTCATAAAATTTGTCTTCACCCCATCCACCTTTTATCTTGAAAAATACCCTTCATACCCATAAATTGATTAAAAATTGTTCCATGTCCGTAAATTCACCACCGATAATTGCTTTATTAATTTTGATATGTTTGGATTTTATGTGAAAGATTTCAAACGGGAATTCTCCTACGAGGTGTGATAGTACGGGGATCTTTATCCTATCATGCCAAGTTTAGGTCTTTCGAGTAAAGTCTTATAATCTACGCTTTCCGCCTCGCTCCTTCCTCGTGGCATGCTTGTCTAGGATCATCTGCTTTAGATAAAAATAATCTAATCTCTTGTACGGTAAGTGTAGTACTTCAATTATCAATCTTGTTCTTTCAAAAATTGTTACGCTGCCATTTCAGACTCTAATTTTCACACTTTAATGTCATTTGATATTATTCATAGCGATTTATGGACATCTGTTACACCCCGTAGTTCAAGGACATGTTTAAGAGAATGTATGTAAGGAACACAAGACTTGAAAATGGTACGAAAGGAAGAATTGTTTTCCGACGGAAAATCTTCCGAACGTCGTAAAGGAAAAATGTTTGGTGAGAATTAGATTCTCAAAATGCATTAATTAAGGATTATGGAATATATTATCATTATGGAAATTTATTTGTACGGATTTGGTCACGTGGGGCCCACCCGAGGACTTTTACGTTTTATGGGGCCCACGAGGGTTACGGAATTTTCTGGACGACTGGGAGAGCGACACGTGGCACTTCTCTACATGGTGTTGGACGAAATTGTAAGGTTAAAATGGTCATTGACCATCAAGAAGATTAGGCTGGCTAGCATGATATTAATGCCCACAGTCACCTTGCCACTTGTGTATGATCCAAGTGCTTTTCATCCTAGACACCCATATGTGACTAGCTTGCCCCTCCATTGTTTTATATATACACGACTAGTAGCAAGACTTGTCTTCAACACTTAGAAAAAAATTGAGAGAGCTTTGTTCACTTAATGTTGCTTCCTGCCATGTGGTCTTTTGGAAAACAAAATTTTGCAATTTTGGTTCTTTATTCACATGACTTTAACCCAAGGTCCCTAAGGGTATTGTAAGGATATCTCAATAGAAAGATTTCGGAAAAACGACGTTTTCACGTTAGTCGCAAGGCGAAAACCTAAGGCATTTTCATAGGTTTTGTTTGGAAATGGAAGAGAAGTTGGTTGTGAGCTTCTAAAGGCTTCAAATAGCGGATTGGAGCGTAAAGGAAAGGAGCTATGAATTGCTAAGGAGCGACTTTGAATCTTGGAAATTATAAGGGCTTGTAAAGGTATAATTTTGTCGCTTTAGTAATTAAGATTACTTATTATCAGAGCTATGGATATTAGCAAGTATGAGATATATATATTATGAAGTTGATAAGTGTTATGGATATTGGAACCCTATTCAAAACTAGTATGTTTAGCCTTGAGATTTCAATTCAATCGATTATTAGTTTAATCGTCACATGTTATATAAGGAAGGAATTATAATTGTTAAGTTGTTTATGACAATATAAATACGTTAGACCTAAGTTGGATTGAAAAAGAATTGGAAAAGGACTTTGTGTTGTTGTATATGTTTAGTCAAGAATGGCTTTAAATATGGAACTAGTTTCGTAGTAATTTGTGGGGCGGAATTTTACACGTCCTGATTAAGGCGTGTAATCCCCTTTGGTTAGCTGAATTGTTCTACTTAAATGTGGCGTGTTTGGTTATTGAATTCGCCTTGAAAAAGGTGGCAAAGTATGTAGAAACAAAGGAAGTGTCGTCCAATTTTCCGTAGAATTTAGTGACTTTGCACTTAGAATATTCTACGCTGAAGCTAAAAGGTTAATGGACGATATGCCATTATAGTCAAGTACTAAGTATAGCGTATTCTACTTGAAGGATGAAATAGTCGCAAGGTTGAAGTACTTTGGAGCATTTTGCTATTTGTCGATAATCGTCGTGAGGTATGTGAACCTCTTCCTTCTTTTGACATGATTCTATGTATGGAATATACATGTGGTATTATTTCATGATTCCTTCTACACTTAGAAGTTAAGAGGTATGTGTGTGATTTACTTATTTAAAGTTTATGTCAAGGTTATCCTAAGTCCTTACCGAGTCTTGGGGATGTCAAAGAGTCGCAGAGGTACTTTGGAGCCAAGTTGACTTGGATAAGTTACGGCACAAATGAGAATAAGTATCGAACAAGCCACTGCAGCGTCAATAAAGGAAAATGTAATGACAATCAATTAAGTTAAAACAAGTAGAATTCTCCATCCGCATAGAAGCTAAGATAAGACAAAATTGTATTTCATTTTCTAGATCATGGCTACTTGATTAAGATCGTTATAAATAAGTATAACTTATTCACAACGCACCAAAGTATATGTTACTTAATTTATAAGAATTTACGTATGAGGTTTTAAGACTATGACCTCAAATTCTTAAAAGGTTAAGAGACTTTATTTTTCAAGTTATGGGACTTGATTCTTAAAGGAAGAAATGAATTGATTTAAAAGCATAGAATACTTGATTTGGAAAGTATTGATTTCTTGCCATTCTAAGTTTAAGAAACTGGTTTTCTTAAAAGTTAAGAGACTTGAAGTATTTTGAAAGCTATGTAATTCGATTTGAAAGTATAAGTCTCTCGTTATAAAAGGAATGAAATTGTCTAAGACATAAAGAGTTATAACGGCTTTATGGGAAGTTGGTTATAACAACTTTATGGAAGATTAAAAGAATGGTTTTCTTCAGTAATGTAAGCAAAGAAATGACTTGAAATAAAGAAGGGCAAATTTCTTTAAAGGTACCAATTGCTTAAGGTTTTAAATAAAGAAGTCACGTGATTTGTAGCCTATAATTGTATTTCTAAAAGGTATCATGGACTTGTCTTGAAAAGTATATATGACTTGATACTACTGCTATTAGTACCTTGGAAGTTTTATTTGAAAAAGAGTCATTTTAAATGAGTAGAGGTGCGTAGTACTTTGGGTTAAATTCTGGATTTTTATGTGTGAAACGAGAATGCCATGAGTTTATAAAAATTGAAGTCTAAAGGTTTAATGAACTTGCCTATGTTTGCTTGTGATAGCTTGGAGTGCAAGTATTATATGTTTACGCTTGTCGTGACTCACTGAGGGTCGATCGCTCATTGTAAGTTTACTCGGACGCATCGATTGACGTGGGATTCCACGGGTATGCTTCCATTATGATCGATCCGACACGCTTATACGACGGGATTCCGGCACGTGACTGTGAGGCGGTTAGATTCCTGATTTGTTTTATTACCCATGGCCACGCTTATACGATGAGGATTCCGGCACGCGACCACGCATATGACGACTATTACTCCACGGGCTAGCTCCCATGAAGACATGTACCCACGATGAGGATTCCGGGCATGTTATATTCTTATTATACGGGCTAGCTCCCACGAAGACCGCACCTACGATGAGGACGCCGAGGGCACGTTATGGCCACGCTTATACGATGAGGGATTCCGGCACGTTGCGCTATATATATATATATATATGTATTTTATACGCGGTACGCCGACAAATGAGGTAGATGCCACGCGTGTCACCCGGTTATACGTTACACCTACTACGCCGCAGTTGATGAGGATTCCACGCGTGAGGTATATATATATGTATTGTATACGTACGCACGACATGAGGCAGATGCCACGGGCGCATACACGAGTATGATTTATGTCATAAACCGCCGCAGCGAGGAAGGAATTCCACGCACGCTTTGATATTCGCGTGACTTGATCGTGTCCCGCATCGGCCGGTAGTATACGCGCCCCTCCATAAGCGGGCCGGATTATGTTATGAAAGATAAGTAAGTTATATGGTAATGAACTTGACGATTTTCCCTAAGTATGTACGTAAGAAAGTGACTATAACTTTTATTGAAAAATGGGAAATGATAATAAGGTACGATTAAGTTCACGAGACGGTAATGACACTAGGATCCGTATGTACCCTTTTATACTTGCCTCGCCATTCTTTTGTACGCTTATGATTTGTTTATCAGACTTATTTTCCATTCCATATTCGTACATGTTGATCGACTTCGCCGGGGCCGCGCTCACGCAGGTTTAGGTATTACGCTGGATCCGCGAGCTAGGATCCTCGGTTCAAAGATTTTGAGACGGCTCCAATGTTCGGAGTTGTCATGGCTATGTACATTCGTGGCACGCGGCCTTGTCCCGCCATAGTATTTGTTCAAATCTTAGAGGTATGTATTCATCCGTGGACGGATCGACTAGAGTTGTTTTTTACATTGTTAAATGTCAGAGACCCTTTTCGTAATTTTTATGATTATGGCAAACTTTTATCATTGGCCTTGGTTTTTAGTTTTAAAAAAGTGTGTTATTTAGCTTCCGCAGCTTTATTTTGTTGTATGATTGTAGCGGTGCCTGTAGGGCACCGCCGCGCCCTGGCTCGTCATGACAAAAGTGGTATCGCAGAAGTTAGTCCTCTGAAAGTGTCTACGCATCGTGTCTAGCAGAGTCTTTATTATCGCGTGTCAGGCACCACATCTATAATCGTGAGGTCGCATGACATTTAGGATTGGTTTCCATTCTTCTCACTCGAGATCATACGACAGAGCCGTGTTGTTAGGGTCGCTTTCTCCCAACGAGTTATGTTGATCGCAGCTACGAAAGGCAAAGCGACCCGAAGCGACTACGGATCGCGATCCACGCTGGTAATGATTATAGTATAGTTGGTATTGTGACATACATCTATACGGAGTTATGATGAGGGTCGACGCTGTTGCCTAGAATGATTTTAGATTACCGTGAGTTGGTAAAGAATAAGTAGATACCGGGAAGGTATGGAACAGTTAATGAATTCTCGCCAAGATCTTATGTTTTATTTTGAGATAATTGGGAAAGGATGAGTCATTCGATAGGTAGTGAACCCTTAAGAAGCCATGTTAAGGAACTTAACTAATGTCATGTTAATAGATTGTCGCGAGTAGGCTTAAGAGGATTGTACTGACGAGGTCCGATAGAGTAAGTGGCGGTTGTTGTGATCAAGACGACACGACGATTATGGTATTACGCAGTTATCAGACCCGCTACGTGGGACTGTAAGGTAGGCTTCGAGCATGGAAATCGCGAGCCTAAGAATATTGATGACCGCCGAGAACTTAGGTATATATAAGGCCTTCTCCAATATGATTTTATTCGCACTAAGGTAAAAGTTGCGACGGTAGCGGGGAAGTAAGACCTATCGCGGGTCGCCCATAGCCCGGAATAGAGTGGGATCGGCTGGTAGTAGTTCCGCCACGTGACAGGTCACGAGGTGCAAGGCCCAAGTCTAGTTAATTGTTTTACGTTCGTGGACGCTGCTCCACCTAACCAGTGCCGGAGCCTAAATGGCCTTATATTGTTTTATAAAGTGACTCCAAAGATCGGGGCCGTAAACGGTATGGAAGTTATGTATGAATGCTAGTATGAGTTGGAAGTACAAGGAGTACCACCAAAGAAGAAAGATAACAACCAAGTATAAAGCGAATAGAGCGAATCCATAAGAACCTTTCAAGTAACTACACCCGAAAGCGCGTGGTAGATGAATGCGTATACGAGATTTGCCCTGACGATATAGTCGCTGAATTAGTAGACCTAATAGAGATGATTACAACAGACTTTGAGATCATTATGAGTATGGACTAGTTGGTTTCGTGAGTGTCAAGGTTGACATTTTAGTATAAGTATTGTTATGTGGGCCAGCGGCATATGCTGTGTTAAGCAGTGGTGTAAAAAGGAGACTATGTCGCGCTTTAATTAGATCGACTCAAAGAACATTCGAGGACGAATATTTCTAAGGGGGGAAGAATTTTACACCCCGTAGTTCAAGGACATGTTTAAGAGAATGTATGTAAGGAACACAAGACTTGAAAAGGGTACGAAAGGAAGAATTGTTTTTCCGACGGAAAATCTTCCGAACGTCGGAAAGGAAAAATATTTGTTGGTGAGAATTAGATTCTCAAAATGCATTAATTGAGGATTATGGAATGTATTATCATTATGGAAATTTATTTGTACGGATTTGGTCACGTGGGGCCTACCCGAGGAATTTTACGCTTGCTGGCCCACGAGGGTTACGAAATTTTATGGACGAACGGAGGGCGACACACGTGGCACCCCCACATGGTGTTGGACGAAATTGTAAGGTTAAAATGGTCATTGACCATCAAGAAGATTAGTCTTGCTAGCATGATATTATTGACCAAAGTCAACTTGCCACTTGTGTATGATCCAAGTGCTTTTCATCCTAGACACCCATATGTGAATATCTTGACCCTCCATTGTTTTATATATACACTACTAGTAGCAAGACTTGTCTTCAACACTTAGAAAAAAATTGAGAGAGCTTTGTTCACTTAATGTTGCTCTCGGCTATGTGGTCTTTTGGAAGACAAAATTTTGCAATTTTGGTTCTTTATTCACATGACTTTAACCCAAGGTCCCTAAGGGTATTGTAAGGATATCTCAATAGAAAGATTTCGGAAAAACGACGTTTTCACGTTAGTCGCAAGGCGAAAACCTAAGGCATTTTCATAGGTTTTGTTTGGAAATGGAAGAGAAGTTGGTTGTGAGCTTCTAAAGGCTTCAAATAGCGGATTGGAGCGTAAAGGAAAGGAGCTATGAATTGCTAAGGAGCGACTTTGAATCTTGGAAATTATAAGGGCTTGTAAAGGTATAATTCTTGTCGTTTTAGTAATTAAGATTACTTATTGTCAGTAGCTATGGATATTAGCAAGTATGAGATATATATATTATGGTTGATAAGTGTTATGGATATTGGAACCCTAATCCAAAACTAGTATGTTTAGCCTTGAGATTTCAATTCAATCGATTATTAGTTTAATCGTCACATGTTATATAAGGAAGGAATTATAATTGTTAAGTTGTTTATGACAATATAACAAGTTAGACCTAAGAATTTGATTGAAAAAGAATTGAAAAGGACTTTGTGTTTTTGTATATGTTTAGTCAAGAATGGCTTTAAATATGGAACTAGTTTCGTAGTAATTTGTATGGAATTTTACACGCCCGATTAAGGCGTGTAATCCCCTTTGGTTACCGAATTGTTCGGCCTTAAATGCGCGTGTTTGGTTATTGAATTCGCCTTGAAAAAGGTGGCAAAGTATGTAGAAACAAAGGAAGTGTTGTCCCAATTTTCCGTAGAATTTAGTGACTTTGCACCTAGAATATTCTACGCTGAAGCTTAAAAGGTTAATGGACGACATGGCCATTATAGTCAAGTACTAAGTATAGTGTATTCTACTCAAGGATGGAATAGCCGCAAGGTTGAAGTACTTTGGAGCATTTTGCTATTTGTCGATAATCGCCGTGAGGTATGTGAACCTCTTCCTTCTTTTGACATGATTCTATGTATGGAATATACATGTGGTATTATTTCATGATTCCTTCTACTCTTGGTTAAGAGGTATGTATGTTGATTTACTCTACGTAAGGGTTATGTCTAAGTTATCCTAAGTTCTTTCCAAGTCTTATGGGGACGCTGGTAAGAGTCATAAGAGGTATTTTGGAGCTGTTGACTTGGCTAAGTTACGACACAAACGAGAATAAGTATCGAACAAGCCACCGCAGCCACAATAAAGGAAAATGTAATGACAATCAATTGCTAAAACAAGTAGAATTCTCCATCCGCATAGAAGCTAAGATAAGACAAAATTGTATTACATTTTCTAGATCATGGTCATTGATTAAGATCGTTATAAATAAGTAAAACTTATTCACAACGCACCAAAGTATATGTTACTTAATTTATAAGAATTTACGTATGAGGTTTTAAGACTATGAACCTCAAATTCTTAAAAGGTTAAGAGACTTTATTTTTCAAGTTATGGGACTTGATTCTTAAAGGAAGAAATGAATTGATTTAAAAGCATAGAATACTTGATTTGGAAAGTATTGATTTCTTTGCCATTCTAAGTTTAAGAAACCGGTTTTCTTAAAAGTTAAGAGACTTGAAGTATTTTGAAAGCTATGTAATTCGATTTGAAAGTATAAGTCTTTCGGTTATAAAAGGAATGAAATTGTCTAAGACATAAAGAGTTATAACTACCTTATGGGAAGTTGGTTATAACAACTTTATGGAAGATTAAAAGAATGGTTTTCTTCAGTAATGTAAGCAAAGAAATGACTTGAAATAAAGAATGGCAAATTGCTTTAAAGGTACCAATTGCCTAAGGTTTTAAAGAAAGAAGTCACGTGATTTAAGCCTATAATTGTATTTCTAAAAGGTATTGTGACTTGTCTTGAAAAGTATATATGACTTGATACTACTGTTATTAGTACCTTGGAAGTTTTATTTGAAAAGAGTCATTTTAAAGGAGTAGAGGTGCGTAGTACTTTGGGTTAAATTCTGATTTTTATGTGTGAAACGAGTGCCATGAGTTTATAAAACGGAAGTCTAAAGGTTTAATGAACTTGCCTATGTTTGCTCGTGATAGCTGGAGTGCAAGTATTATATGTTTACGCTTGTCGCGACTCTCACTGGAGGGCCGATCGCCTTGTTGTAAGTTTACTTGGACGCATCGACGCTGACGCGATTCCACGCATGCTTCCATTATGATTGATCCGACACGCTTATACGACGCGATTCCGGCACGTGACTGGAGGCGTTAGATTCCTGATTTGTTTTATAACCCATGGCCATGCTTATACGATTTAGGATTCCGGCACGCGACCATGCTATGTACGACTATTACCCACGGGCTAGCTCCCATAAAGACATGTACCCGATGCAGGGATTCCGGGCATGTTATATTCTTATTCCACGGGCTAGCTCCCACGAAGACTGCACCTACGATGAGGGACGCCGAGGGCACATTATGGCCACGCTTATACGATTTAGGATTCCGGCACGCGTCGCTTATATATATATATATGTATTGTATACGCAGTACGACAAGGAGGTAGGATGCCACGCGTGTCACCGGTTATACGTTACACTCACGCCAGAAGTGATGGAGGATTCCACGCGTGAGGTATATATATATGTATTGTATATGTGTACGCGACATGAGGTAGGATGCCACAAAAGGCCACATGAGTATGATTTATGTCATAAACCGCCGGGCAAGGAGAAAGGAATTCCACGCACGCTTTGATATTCAGGTGATTTGATCGCGCCCCAGATCGGGCGTAAGATATGCGCCCTCTATAAGTGGGCCGGATTATGTTATGAAAGATAAGTGTTATATGGTAATGAACTTGATTATTTTTCCTAAGTATGCACGTAAGAAAGTGACTATAACTTTTATTGAAAAATGGGAAATGATAATAAGGTACGATTAAGTTCACGACGGTAATGACACTAGGATCCGGTATGCACTTTTTATACTTGCCCATGTCATTCTTTTGTACGCTTATGATTTGTTTCATCGACTTATTTTCCGCTCCATATTCGGCACATGTTAGATCGACTTCTTCGGGGCCGCTCATGTCCGCAGTTTAGGTATTACAGCTGTGGATCCGCGAGCTTAGGATCCCGGTTCAAGATTTTGAGATGGCTCCAATGTTCCGAGTTGTCATGGCTATGTACATTCGTGGTACGGCGGGCCTTGTCCCGCCATAGTATTTGTTCAAATCTTAGAGGTCTCAGATTCATCTGGGATTGTCACGACCCGATCTTGCCCGTGGATCGTGCCTTACCCTGCACCCTAGTGATAACAACATCGAGAAAATCAACTAAATAAAAACTTAACCAGAAACAAGAGACAACATAAGAAAACAGTAAAACCAAAACGGCCACCTTCATGTATATACATATAATCAATAGCTTAATATCCTTACAAACCCCGCCACAACAAGATTACATGCACTTAAGAATGTAATAACATCTATGACGACAGTGGTCGCCATACCCCGAATGTACAAGATCTACAATGCATGTGGACTATACCAAGAAAAGATAAGCCTCCGAGAAACGGAGCTTCCTAACGAATCGTGATCCTATGAGCGAGGATCAACAATCGTGTACTTACGCGGCATGAACGCACTTCCCGGGCGAGGTCAAGATAACAGTACCAAGCATGTGAAATCAAAATATCAGAATGAAATCACATTTCATCATTTTATAAAACCATTTCGTAATAAATAAGCAGCTAGGTCAAGGCGGTGGACGATATCCCTAGAATAATCACTCACACATAACTACGGGTCTCACGCCCATAATATCAATCATGCCCGTGGAACTCATTCTCATCGCCAAGCATATGATGTGAAACAACACCCATACGTGAACTCGAACACTAGATCCCGCCGGCCATAAAACCGACGCTAAGTAGACGTGTTATACTCGTAGTTCCGCAGTACGATGTGAGGACGCATTTACGAGAATACACGCAATTTTGGAAAGAAAGAGAGTGATTTTTCGACTAAAAGTTTCGGGTTTTATAAGGAAAAGGTTCGTTAACGGGAATTGGATTCTGATTCAGATTCTGACTTTTGGAATATTTGAGAATTATGGAATTTTACTCTTTCCGAATTGGTCACGCAAGTACACGAGAATTTACTGCTTTGGGGCCCACATTATTTTTGGATTTTGGCATTACTGATATTTTCTAAGATGAAATATTTGGATCAACAGAGGGCGACATGTGTCACCCTAGGTGGCAAGGTTGACGAAATTGTTGACATGTTGAAAATGTTTTTGGCATGAAAAAGGCTTAAAACATTTGGTCAAAAGCCTCGCAAGATATTTGTGTAGTAGATAGATGTGGGACCCACACACACATGGCTCAATCTAGACCACACACTTGCTTCAATCCTAGCCCTTGAATGTCCTATAAATACCCCTTAAGTTGCAAGACTTCTTCATCCACACTTGAGAAATTCCAAGGCAAAAATACTCCTCCCTTTGTAGTAGTTCTCGCCCAAACACCCTCTCCTTGACCAAACGCTGTCCAAAAATTCTTAAAGTTTTAAGTGTTCTTCCTTAGTGTATTAGGAAGATTGTTAACCAAAAGTTAGAAAAGATTTCACACCCTAGCCCCTAAAGCCTCACCTTGGCCGAGAGTTGTGAGGACAAGAACCTTAGTGTTCTTCACTGCTTAGGCTGGTTCTAAAGAGGAGTTGGTTGAAGCGATAAGGGTTGCTTCGAGCGGTTGAGCGCACTGAGTAGAGCTAAACGCTGCTCAGATCGACATTATAACTTGGATAATTTTGGGCTTGTCGAGGTAAATATCTTTGTCCTTCTATCAGAATCGAGATTACATATCGTAGTAGTTTAGAATTAAGTATAAGATATATGTAAGGTTGGTAAAGAAGAGAATTGAACTGCATTTACATAGGGTTGTATTTACAAAGAGACTTGTGTAGTTTGACTGCAGGGAAGTGTCGCCTAATTTTCCAGAGAATTAAGAACCTTCTCGCTTAGAATGTTCTACAGAGTAGCCTAGACGCTGATAGACTTATACGACCGCTATAGTCAAGATCGCGAGCAGCGATTCTACTCGGGCGGTGGAAAAGGCCAGCAGGATTACAAGATTTTGGAGCGCTTTGCTATTTGTCGATAATCGCCGCAGGTATGTGAACCTCTTCCTATCTTTTCTAGCATTTATATGTCAGGAACTATGTAAGACGCAGACGCATACGTGTTAAATGAATTTGATTGGTTTAAAACATAAAGTGTTATAACTGGCTATGGGAAGTCGGTTATAACAACTTTATGGGCAAAGAAAAGGTTTGTGGTTTTAAAAGATAAAAGACTGGATGTGAATTAATATGACTGATCAGGTTAAAAAGTCAGAAACCGCTTTAATGAGAAATGGTAATCGTGTTAAAAGGAATAATGTTATATTGATTTTAAATGAGAACAAGTATCGAACAAACCATCGCAGCTGCTAATAAAGGAAAATGTATCGACTAATTAATTATTATTAAAACCAAGAGAAACCTCCATCCGCATGTAAGCTAAGATAAGACAAAATTGTATTACATTTTCTAGATCATGGTTGCTTTAATAAGATTGTTATAAACAAGAATAACCTACTCACACATAAGGCATATGTTACTCAAATTGTTTTAAAAGAGAATTATGTTATTAAGGATTAAGACTATGAACTACTAAACCTTTCAAAATAAGAGACTCGAGTATTTGAAATTAGGCAAACTTGAACTTTGGAAAAGAAGGTTGTTACTTGTCTTTAAAAAGGGGAAACTATTTTGGTTTACTTAAGATAATAGTAACTCGCTTTGAATACTACGAGCGTGGTATCGTGTGACTTCGTGGAAAGAACGGATATTTGTGCGGAATCAAGTATGGTAATTTGCTTCAGGCTTGCTCGTGATAGCCTTGTTGCGTGAAAAGTCAGATTCCTATGCTACCGCGGCTCTCACGAGGGCCAGATATTGTTATTGTTGTTATATGGACATGTCCGCGCCGATGAAGAATTCCGGCATGCGTTACGCGGCGGTTAATCACCCGATATATTGTTATTGTTGTTACACGGACACGCCCGCACCGACGCAGACTCCGGCACGCGGCGCGCGCGGTTAATCACCCGATATATTGTTATTGTTGTTACACGATACGCTCGCACCATGCAATTCCGGGGTACGGGCTACGCGCAGGTTGATTACCCGATATATTGTTATTGTTGTTACATGGATACGTCGCACCGACGCACTCCGGCATGTGGCTACGCGCAGGTTGATTACCCGATATATTGTTATTGTTGTTACACGGACATACGCTCGCACCGACGCAGAATTTCGGCATGTGGTCACGCGCGCAGGTTGATTACCCGATATATTGTTATTGTTGTTATACGGACATGTTCGCACCGGCGAAGAATTCCGGCATGTGGCTACGCGCAGGTTGATTACCCAGATATCGTTATTGCATCCTCGATATGCCTACACCGGCGGAGAGTTCCGGGCGCAGGCCATGATGCGCATGATTGATATCGCGGGCGAGACCTCGGTTATATTTGGAGTGATGACTTCGGCGCGAGTCCTCGCTGACATGATCGCTTATGTCGCGGAATCGTAGTTTGATTGTCATACATGTCTCCTCGCTTTATTTAGATCGCAGGATTTCGCTTATGATTTTCGCCACATACTTGGTACATGCCAGATCGACCTCCTTCGGGCGCTCACGCCGCAGGCAGAGGTACACCGCTTGCTGATCCTCGCCATGTGGATCACGTCATGCTGGGAAGCTCCGCTTCTCCGAGGCTTATTCGTATAGTCCTCGCCGTGCCAGGTACTTACATTCGTGGTATGGCGGCCCCGTCCCGTCATTGTTGTTATAACACTCTGCAGGTCCGTAGTACCGCCAAGTGTGGTTGTAAAGGTTGTAACTGCTCAATTTCTCAGATATACGCAAGAAGGCAACCGCTTGCTGGCCTGCTTTATTATCATAACTCTTGTTTCATGTTTAAGTTTTTATTTCCGCTAATTTTCTCTCGATGTCAGATCACCAGGTGCCCGGTAAGCCACCACCACGCCCGCGGCCGGGCCGTGACGAAAGTGGTATCGAGCGCTTAGTCTCTGAAAGTGTCTACGCACCGTGTCTAGTAGAGTCTTGATTATCGCGCTGTCAGGCACCACATCTATAATTAGAGGTCGCAGGACATTTATCATCGTTTCCATTCTTCTCACTCTAAGATCGTGGCCTTAGAGTTGTGTTATAAGTCGGACCCTCCGACGATTTCGCTTGTACCAAGATGCCTCACGCAAGGCAACCAGAGCCCGGCGGCAAGGCGCAAAGAGGAGTCGCGAGTAGAGCACGTAGGTTACCGTGACAGAGGCCCGCCTTACCCGAGGTGGTGCTACAGACGGCGGATTCTACGATGCCTCCAAATTTCAAATAGAGTTTAGAGCAAAGCAGCAGAGCTACCGAGGTCACGATACCGAGCCTCCACCCCACAACCCGGAGCAGGAGATGGGTTGGCGCGAGACGGCCCGGCTTATTGGCCGTGATCAGGCTGCATACGAGGATAGGCTAGACGCAGCAGCTTCTAGTGAAGACCCGTGGTTCACCCGAGATCGGATAGTTCGAGGCTACGGATTTTCTCGAAGCCGCACCGCCAGAGTTCTACTGGTCGAGGCCTCGAGGATGATCCGCAGGAGTTCATCCGACGCCATGCCGATCATGAGAATGATCAAGGCTTCGAGACCGAGTCGGCGGTCTTAGGGTCGACGGCCGCGTGATACCGCAATGATCGGTTTGATTCGTGGGAGCTGTCCCGGGGAGAGCATGCACTTCCAGCAGTATGGGACGAGTTCTCAGAGGCATTCCTCACTCACTTCTTGCCTCCGCAGATGAGTAGGGCACGAACCGACAAATTTATGATGCTGAGACAGAGAGGATGTACAGTTCGGGAGTACAACGTGGAGTTCGACTCATTGGCTCGATATGTCCCGGCGTTAGTGACAAATATGGAGGACAGAGTACACCGCTACGTCACCGCTCGGCGACTACTTGGCGAGGCTTGTTCGGTGTAGCTCTTCACCGCATGGACATTTCCCGCACGCAGCTTATGCACTTGGATGCGAGCGGAGAGGCCGACGGAACGACCGAGATCAATGTAAGAGGCCGCAACAGCAGGGTCCTTTGGTGACTTTCGAGGCGGACCGTCTCAGCAGCAGGCTAGTTATGCACCTTCGCCAGTACAGAGTGGTCCTCCACAACCTTCAGGGCGTCCATGGTATTCAGGAGCAGGTCAGAGCTCCAAGGGTTTAGGTTTTCGAGTAGGGTATTGCCAGCGCAGCCCACCCTACCCTGTGGTCGATGTGGTAGACCGCATTTTGGGAGTGTCTGGCGCCAAGGAGCTTGTTATTTTGCGACAGCAGGCCATTTTGCGAGGAATCCCGACTGTGGTAGCACGATGTTACGACTCACCTTCAGATCGCTGGTCGTTCATCACCTTCACTAATGCTACGCAGGCGTGTGATCGTGATTAGAGTAAAGCAGAGTTACGTATATCCTTAACCTCTAGAGATTAGTGTGCTTGATATGACGATCTTATTATCAGGTGCTATGTTTGGATAGCATTGTGTAAAATCGTGATCTAGAGAACGGGTAGTTGAAAAGGTAAGATGGGGTATGGAAGGTATGAACCTTAGAATATTACACGCCGAGACCTTAGATGTGCGTCGCCTCAAGTAGAAGATTTCATGGGCGATCCTTGTCGAGAGCATTATATACATAGGGTGTACCATGGGATAATTCCTGGTCAGGTAAGATGAAAGTGGTAGCCAGACTCAGATAGGTAAGATTGTTCCGGATCGGGAACAAGAGTTTGGCGCGACATGGCTCGGGCCGAGGACCATTCGCGGTCGACACGCAGCCCGGCCAGGGGGCCGTTCGAGGTGGTCCCGCCAGCGTGGTAGGGTCACAAGGGTGCTAAGCCTGTGTTTAGGTAACCATCGTAAGAGTTCGTGGAATACGCTCGACCAGACGACCACGAAGACCGGAACGGCCTTGGCGGAATTTGAGGCTAGTAAGATGACCAAGTTCGAGGTAGTGACTCCAAGGTTTTGGAACCAAGTGATGATCGGAGCGGTAAGTATACTAGAAAGAGTTTGGGTACGGTATGGTACGACGAGAAACGGACGGGCGAGTACGTGCAAGAGGATGGAAATGATCTTTTCGCGAGTCCGTAAGTGGCTTACGCGTGAAATAGTCCCATGCGATGAATACCTCACGCGTCCACGCGATCTACGCGGTGAAATAGTCCCGTGAATAGATTGCTTAATGATACAATGCGGGTGGTCCCGCTTGATCGTGAGCTTCCTACTTTATATTGTAAGTATACACCTATTTACTCTCATCGTTAGTAAGGCGCTGTAATCGTTAATCGAAAGTTATCATACATGTCTCCGCTTTATTATTAGACTTATGATTTCATTACAAGATTTCTGGGCCACATATTTGGTACATGTTGTAATCGACTCTTCGGGCCGCGCTCACGCCGCAGTAGTATGTGGCCGATCCTCGCCTAGGATCATTGTTCACCGCTGAGAAGCCTCCTTCATTTCGAGGCTTATCCTCGTATTTGCCTGTTGTACATTCGTGGTACGGCGGCCCCGTCCCGCCAGAGTTGTTATTCTGTGAGGTCCAGAGTCACACCGTGGTTTGGGTCAGAAAGAAAAAATGTAATCGCTCTATTTCTCGATCGGTATATTTTACTGGCGCCTTACTGGCCAGCCTGGCCGTTACCGCCTAAGTGTTTATGTATGTTGTGTATGTTCCGCCGCTATTCTCTCGACGTATACCGCCGTGGTGCCTGTGTAGGGCACTGCCATGCCCGGCCGGGTCCGTGACAAAAGTGGTATCGTGAGCGCTTAGTCCTCTGAAAGTGTCTACGCACCGTGTTCAGTAGTAGTCTCGATTATCGTGTTGCGCACCACATCTATAATCGTGAGGTCGCAGGACATTTAGGATTGGTTTCATTCTTCTCACTCTAAGATCGCGCGACAGAGTCGTATGGTTGTGGTCGCCTCTCCCTAACAAGTTATGATTGCTCGCACCACGGCGGCGCAAAGAATGACCCCGTAGCGATTATGGATCGCGATCCAAAGTTGGTAATGCTTTGTAGATAGTCGTATTGTGACATACAACCATACGGATATATGTTCGGGGGTCACACGGTGTTTCCTAGGATAATTTTAGATTACCGTAATCGGGTAAGGACTAAATAAATACCGCAAGGTATGAAAGCTAAGGAACTCTCATCAAGGTTTTACGTGCTAATTTGAGATAATTAGGTGATGCATGAGGTGTGTGAGAATGTAATGGACCCTTAAGAAGTTAATTAAGAGACTAAGTGGAAGACTATGTTAGCAACTTAAGCCACGTGGTATGCTTATGGAATTGTACGCGAGATCCTGACGAAGAAAGTATAATTGTTGTGGTCAAGACAACACGGCTATGATTTTACGAGAAGTTTTTGTACCCTGCTGGGCTGATAAGTTAGGCTTGAGCATGGAAATCGCGAGCCCGAGAATGTGATAACCGCCGAGACCTTAGGTATATAAGGCCTTCTCGCAGTAAAGTTAAGTCGCATCGAGGGTAAGAGTTACGCGACGCCGAGTCGGGTCAGATCTATTGGCGGTCGCCCATAGCTTGAAATGAAATGGGATTACTTGGTAGTAGTCCCGCCACGCGACAGGTCACGCAGGTGTAAGGCGCCCAAGTCTAGTTAATCATTTTACGTTCGTGGACGATTCCACCGGAACCAGTCATGAGAGCCGAATCGCCTTATGTTGTTTAATTTTGTAACTCCAAAGAGCGAGGCCGTGAGTTAGTATGGAATTTATGATGTAAACCGAATAAGTTTGGAAGTACAGAAAGAGCGACCAAAAAGAGAGCAACCAAGTGTAAAGAAATAAAGCCCGAATCCATGAGAACCTTTCGACGTGACTACACCCGCGAGTTGCGGTAGTGGCAGCAGTAGATAATAATCGCGTGAACGATAAAGTCGCTGACTCAAAGCAGAGTCATATGATAGACAGTGAGGTCATTATGAGTTCGAGCTAGTTGGCCTCTTGTTATGCCAACGTTGACTGCAGAGAGAGATTGACTCGATTCCGCTCGTGTCGATTTTCCAAAGAAAAGGAGAGAAGCCGTAGTAACCAAAGGAATTATCCTTCCTTCTTCGCATCGTTGTTTTCTTTTAAGTCCGTATGACTTGTTCACTGGGGTAAATCGACGCAGAAGTATGTGATAAATGAATTTGAAGGAATTTATGTTAAGTTCCTCAAGTACTTGAGTTGGTGTAGGTGGCCGTACACGACCTTCCTGATAATTTCAGAAATGCGCAAGGCATGAATAAATAAGTACGAGTGTCGCCATGAAAGTCGAGGGCATCTTTGGTAGGTTGGAAAATCTACACGAACTTAAAGGCGCGTGATGATTAGATAATTATCGACCGCAAGAGGACCCCGTGATTAGGGTTTCACTCCAAGGAAAGTTTAAGTAAGGGAGATAAGTTCTCTTCCCACGAAAAGGACGCTTTATGACATGGGTTACGTGTACCCATGTTGTTAGACAAGGATATAAGATGTAAGGTCTTCGATCGCCATGCCATAGGTTACGCTGTAGATAACCGTGGGAAAAGTGTTGTGTTAGGGTAATTAAGAACGACGCATTTAATTGGTCGGCGAAGCATCGAAAGATATTAATGTAAGTCAGACGGTCATGATTACCCCAGACGAGTGTAAAGACCATTAGTTGATAATGGGCAAGAAGAACTTTTCAAGAAAATGTGGTAACACCTAGTTATTAGGCTCTACAAATCGGGAAAGGAAAACCGGTTACTACTTGGCGAGATCAAGGAAACCTCCCCAAAAATGTGATCGACAGAAGTCTTAGCCGCAGGCAAGCAAAGGAATCAAATCTAAGTTTAGTGACCAAGTTTGGTTGCAACAGAGAAAGGGAAACAGAACCATAAGTGAGATTAAGGATACCCGAATATTTCGCAGAAGGAGAAAGGCTTTCAGCTATTGGAAGATAAGTTGACCACGACTACGCTTCTAACCCTCCCGAGACTGTAGGTTAGGCTATATTGATAACACGTCGTGTCAATAGGTTGTAGCCGACGCAACCCGAGAAGGATAGAGCCTATGTTTTCCCGTTAGTTGGAAGCAGAAAGGAATTACGCCACTCACGATTTAGAGACGGCGCAGCTAAATCATGCCTTCAAGATTTGGGGCGTGACGATATACGCACTTCACGTGGATATTCGAGCGCATCACAAAGCCTCCTAGATATCCGCGGCCGAGGCAGAGAATTTGCGACAGGATGGTGGCTAGAGTTACTCAGTGATTATGATATCGATATCCTATACCATCCGGGAAAGCCAAGATACATGTATACTCCTTTGTCGCGACGGCGGGTAGTCCGCCGATGGGCAGCCGACAGATGGATGTAGTCCGTGAGATTCTTCGCCATCGAGCCTAGGGTTCAATTATTTGTTCCAAGGTTAACGGTTTGATCCGAGAGGTTGCCGAGTCTTCCGCCGCTGGCGAGGTGCGAGGCGCGATGAGGATCCAATTATGATACGGATCGAGATACCGCCTCAGAAGAGAAGAGCTCGCTGAGTAGCACCGACGAGGCCGTGAGATGAGGATAGATTGCGCATCCTGCATCGCAGACTAGTCACAGGTTTTGCGAGGCATACAGCCTTATTGTTCACACCGCTCGAGGTCACCAAGCCGCGCCGTGACCTCGCATGTACGAACGGGTAAGATGACCGGAAAGCGGACGAGCGGAGTTTATCGCTTAGTGTCCGAAAGTTAGTAGCAGTCACGGTTAGCACCGTAAGCCCTGGCTATCGCAGCATTGAAATCCCAACCTAGATACGAGAGGTAATTAATACGGATCTTGTTGCGTGGTGGCATCGCACGAGGAAGTGCGACTTCGGGGTCATGGTAATTAGTCCGCGAAACCACCGTGTTCTTTCGGATTGGGACCACTTACTCTACGGAGGTTTATGCTAGCACGTATAGCAGGGGATTTTGAGACCGCACGGGTCCCTACGCTTATGATGTCCGGCGATGAGCTCGACATGCATAACTTCGAGGTTTTTCGTAAGGGTTTTAGGGACACACGCGAAGTCTCTGTTGCATTACACCCTCGCATCGACGGACAAAGTGCAGGCGCATCATCCGTGCACCGAGGATAGGACGCGGCCTGTGTTCTTGATTTCATAAATAGCCGGAGGTTAATTGTCTCTTGTTGGTTGAGTACAATAATAGATACCCTTCCAAAGATTCGGATTCCCCGTATGTAAGAAGCGTAGATCGCCATCGTGGGTTCTTGCATGGGCGAGGTTCGCTTATTTGGTCCGCACTTGATTCACGGGCCGTGGATAAGGCGGCTTATCCGAAAGATTATTTGTAAACTTAGAGTCGCAGGCTTTACGCAGATAACCGACGCGACATACGGGGTTCAGCCGCATTTTAAGATGTACACCGTGGCATTATCGTACGTAGGGGTTGTAAGGAGACTATGTCGCTATCTTTAAGTCGACTTCAAAGAACATTCGGGACTAATGTTTCTGGGGAAGAATGTTACACCCGAAATTCCAGGATATGTTTTTGGCACGCACGCAAGAACTCAATGTTAAGGTTCGAGACGAGTAAAATTTATCTAATTATGGATTTGTTTGAAACTAATATTATGATTAATGGGAGGGCTTACACGTGTCACCCCCTTATGTTGTTCGACGAAAATTAACAAGGACAAAAGGGTCATTTGACCATTGTTAGGAAGACAAGTCTTGCAAATGACTTAGCTTGACATTGTTGACTAAAAGTCCAAGGGCCACTTGGGCAAGATCCATGTGAAACACATCCGAACCATCCATTTGTGCTAATCTAGACCTTCCATATTGTTATATAAGCTTACTAGTAGCAAGACTTTGTGACTCTCTACACTTAGAAAAAAAATTGAAATCTTGTCTTGCTCACTATGGAAGCTCACGGCTTTAACAATTTTCCAAGAGGAAAATTTTCAATTCTTGTCCAATAATTCCCCCACTTTAAACCAAGGTACCTAAGGGTATCAGAAGTGTTTCTCTATAGAAAGATCCCTAAAAACGGTGTTTTCAGATTAGTCGCAAGGCTTAAAACCTAGCGGTTATTCAACTTTGAAGTTGAAACTTCAAGATTTAGTCTTTGTAAGTTTCTAAGGGTTGCTTGGAGTGGATTGAACGCCGAAAGGAGGAGCTAAAGTCGCATGAGCCGACTTGTGATCTCGGATCATAATCACTAATTGAGGTATAATCTTCGCTTTACTTTTGTAATCAAGAATTCCATGTTATTATAAGTTAGAAGTGATCATGTGATTTGTGTTATGAAGTTTGATAAGCGACATGGATTGTAGAAGCCGAGAACCGAAATGACACGATTAGCCTTTTGAAATTGAAATGCAATTTCGTCGTTAATTTAGAATCGCCGCATGTTTACCTACTGAGGATTGTAGTAGTTGTAATCGATCGAGGCTTGATATCATGTTATACTAAACTACTTGGATTAAAAAGGAATTGGAAACGATTTGTATTGCTGCTTAATCACGAATTGACATTATAGTTTAGACTAGTTTGTTATCGTCATGCGAGCCAATCAATGCTTGGTTATTCATTTGTATCAACTACCTTATATATTGTGGTGAGCCAATTGGGGCTGTTTGGTTATTGTATTCGCCTTGAAAAAGGTGGCAAAGTGAGTAGAAACAAAGGAAGTGTCATTGTCCGATTTTCCGTAGAATTTAGTGACTTGCACTTGGAATATTCTACGCTTGAAACTAGAAGTTAATAGATTTACTACGGTCATTATAGGTTGGCATACTACGATGACTAAATGGACTTAGCAAGTGGATTAAACCAAGAGGTATGTGGAACTTTCTTATCTCTTAAGCATGATTAAGTTGTAAATGTATAGTACTTAGACATACAAGATTTTTGACAAATCTAGTCTATTTGATATCCTTGGCTTATTTTAAGAATGCCCAAGTTGTTTGAGTTAGGAATTAACTCACTTGATTAATTATTAAGGATATCTTGATTTTCAAAAGTTAAGAGACTTTAAGTATGTTGAAAGTATTTTAATACTTGTTTGTTGGAAAGTTTAAGTCTCTTGGTTATAAGGAAAATGTAAATTTCTAAAGTATAAAGTTAGTATAACGGCTTTACGGGAAGTTGGTTATAATAACTTTATGGAAAGTTTAAAGAGTGGTTTACTCTAAGTAATTTCAGATGTTAAGGACTCAAGAGTTTTAAAGCATGTGATATTTGTTTCATTTTAAACGATAAGTCCCTCGGATAGGAAATTGTATTGATTAAGGTATAAAGTGAATATAACGACTTTATGGGAGTTGGTTATATTGACTTTATGGAAAGATAAATGACTTGATTTAATGGAAGGCAATTCGATTTTAAGGCATCAATTGCCTAAAGTTTTATAAGAAAACGAGTCACTTGATTTAGAAACTTAACTTTATTTCTAAGGGTGTCGTGACTTGCCTTGAAATGTAATTTGGACTCGATACTAGGATTTATAGTATCTTGGAAGTTTTCTACAGAAAAGAGTCATTGGTTTTAAAGAATAGAAGTATGTAGTACTTTGGGTTAAATTCCCGGACTTTTATAAAGAACATGTTAGTGCTTTAAGTAAACTAAATGAGAGTGTATATGAAATGTAATAATAAGTTAGGGATTTCTTAACTTGCTTATATATTGTATGATGCCGAGTGCTTATGTTATGTGTGATAGCCGGATTTGTGCTAGTAGTTCATCAATAATCGCGGGTCATTCCCTGTTTGTGGCATTGCATATTTCCGCGGATTTGCTACCCACGATGCGAGGAATACCTCACGCGAGTCCGTAGGCTTACGCGGTGAAATAGTCCCACGCGGCGGTCCAAATTTACGCGATAATACCTCACGCGAGTCCGTAGGCTTACGCGTGAAATAGTCTCACGCGGCGGTCCAGCCTATGCGAGGAATACCTCACGCGAGTCCGTGGCGGCTTACGCGGTGAAATAGTCCCATGCGAGGAATACCTCACGCGGTCCACGCGATCTACGCGTGAAATAGTCCCGTGAATAGGATTGCTTAACGACATCGCGCGCGGTGGTCCCGCTTTGATCGTGAGCTTCCTACTTTATATTGTAAGTATACACCTATTTACTCATTGTTAGTAAGGCACTGCATCGTTAATCGAGTTATCATACATGTCTCCGCTTTATTATTAGACTTATGATTTCATTACGCATTTCGGGCCACATATTTGGTACATGCCAGATCGACTTCCTGGGCCGCTCACGCCGCAGTAGAGTATGTGTCACGATCCTCGCCTTAGGATCATTGTTCACCGCTGAGAAGCTCCTTCATTTCGAGGCTTATCCTCGTATTTGCCTGTTGTCAGACATTCGTGGTATGGCGGGCCCCGTCCCGCCAGAGTTGTTATTCTAGAGGTCCAGAGTCACACCGTGGTTTGGGTCAGAAGAAAAAAAAATGTAATCGTTTCTATTTCTCGGATCGAGTATATTTTACGGCTGGTTTTATCTGGCCAGCCCGCCGCTAGTTATCGCCTAAGTTTTTATGTATGTTGGTATGTTCCGCTATTCTCTCGATGTATACCGCTGCGTGCCTGTGTAGTGGCACTGGCCGCGCCCGGTCGCCGTGACAAGTACAACAGTACCAAGTATGTGAAATCGAATTATCAGAATGAAATCACATTTCATCATTTTATAAAACCATTTCGCAATAAGTAAACAAGCATGTTGGCGGTGGACGATGTCCTCGAAATCATCACTCACATAACTACGGGTCTCACGCCATAATATCAATCATGCCCGCGGAACCCTTCCTCACCGCTTCAAAGACATGACGAAAATAACACCCATATGTACCGAACACTAGATCCTCGCCAAGGCTATCAAACCGACGCCAAGTAGAATAGCCAACTACTGATCCAAAGCTAGTCATAAAACTTCACGCCAAGTACTAAGCTAACTACCGTGATCAAAAACTAGCCACGCAAATGGCCGAGGCAAGATCTTGTTAACGCACAGAGCCTACCGCCTCACGAGATACGACCGAGGCAAGTATCTTAAGCTATCTACCGTGAGCCCGCCGATACACGAAATGACCACCGTGACAAGTATCTAAAGCGCGCTCAGAACCACATGTACAAATCAAGCCCGTGATCACTGTCACCGCTGCAAGCTTCATGGATTAGCGGCCCATGGACTAATAACATAACCCGAATTTAACCTCACAACGACCGCACGCCGCAAGATCTTACATCGTATAAGCACGGCCATGGAACCATCCTAGTGACGATACCCGCGGACCATCCAACGGCCGCGATGTCCCAAGGAAATAACAAGATAATACTCAAAGTGACGCGATACCCGGGCCACCCAACGTGGTCAAGATGTCCAAAAGAAACAACAAGATAATACTCAAAGTGGACGATACCGCGGACCATCCAACGCACAAGATGTCAAAGCAATCAATCGATAACCGCCTCCATCGAGACGCCAGAGCATAGAAATACAACACTTGCACAACAAAGCTATCACAACAAGCATAGACAAGTTCAACGTACTTTCATTTTATGTCAACAATCCGGGTTTCAACCCCAAAATACTAATTACTTTCATTCTTTCAAAAAGACCTCTTTTTACGTAAAGCCATACGATACTATCACTCGTAGTATCAAAACACATTTTCTTTTCAACCAAATTACTACACCTTCAGAAAATCTTTACAAGACTTTTAAAATCTAGTACTTTATACTTTTTAAACCAAGTGCTTTACAGTTTTAAGATAACATCAAGTATGATTTTAAAACCCCGTAACTTACTCTTTTCAAAACAAGTAACCCATACTTAAATCAAGTTACTTCTCCTTTTCCGAAATCAAGTCGTTTATAAGTAAAGTCTCTTTATCTTTCAAAATCAAGTCTCTATTTTATCTTCATAAAGTCGTTATAACTAACTTCCCATAAAGCTATTATAACACTTTATGTTTTAAATAAACCAAATTTATTTCACACACGTACGTCTACCGTACTATATAGTTCACAACAATCATGCTCAAGAGTATAGAAAGAATCACATACCTCTTCGGCTTAATCCACAAGCCAAGTCGAGTATGCCGTGCGTAGACAATCCGCCTATAATAACCACAACATAACTATCAACTTCTCGGTCTCTTCGTAGCATATTCTAAGTATACGCCTTTATTCTACTAAAATCGGGCAGCACCTCCCCGTAACCACGTCAATATCCTCCTATAACAAGGCCCGCTACCAAGCCAACAACTCTGGGATTACACGCCATCGGACGGTACAAAATCGCCCCACGAATACTACATAAGTTCATCAGAATACACCCAATGTAAATACAGCTCAATTCTTTTTAAACATCCTTCCATAAATCTTATACTCAATTATAAACTACTACGATACGTAATATCCAATTACAATAGAGGACATAGATCATTACCTCGATAAGCCCAAAATTATCCAAGATTTATAAGTCGATCCCGAGAAACGCTTAGCTCTTATCCCTTACGCCCAATCCGCCCAAGCAACCATTAGAAGTTTCTAAACAACTTCTCTTAACACTTCAACCAAGCTATGAAGATTTTCCTGTGGTTTCATTTTGCACTAAAGGAATAAAGTAGTATTTTCTGCTCTTATGTTGGGATTACTTTAGAATTCTACTAGGGATACTAGGCTAACGATTTGGGATTATACAACAACAATTGAAGTATTTTCTACACGTCGGGGTGGACGAGAGCAACTAAATGGAGGGAGTATATTTTTGCCTTGGAAATCTTTGCTGGATGAATAAAGTCTTGCATCATGGGGGTATTTATAGAGAAATCAAAGGCTGAGAGCAAGCAGTGTGTGAGATCGGGGACAAGCGCTGGTCCCACCCACCACATGTCTACACAAAGAAGACATGTGGTTTGCCATCAGAAGGCCATTTCGCCAAGGTGGCTACACGGGGTGACACGTGTCGCCCCTACTGCCCAAAATATTTCATCTTCCAAAATATCCGTAATGCCAAAAATCTCAAAATAAAGTGGGCCCACAAACCAGAATTTTCCCCGTGGGTCCCACGTGACCAAATCCGGAAATAAAATTCCATAATTCTATTATATTCCAAGAAGTCCAAATACCAAATCTGGGAATTCAATTCCCATTAACGAACCTTTTTCCTTCATAAAATCTGAAATTTTTCCGCTTAAAAATCACATCTTTCTTCCTTTCCAATATTATCGTCAGATTCTCGCACGCACGCCCTCACATACATACTCGAACTACGGGTGTAACATTCTTCCCCTTAGAAACATTTGTCCCGAATGTTCCTTCTAAGTCTCCAAACACGCCAAGGCCAGATAGTCTTCACTACCACACTTACAAACCGATCATGCCACCAATGGCCGAATATAACACGCGCAAGAAACCCAAATCCAAGCCAACGAGGAATCACCTCTAACATCACAAAAGCTCCCACCCATGGGCTAAAGGATACTCCTTCGTGATCTTCACTTCATTAAAAGAAATGATCACTTCCGCTCTCATAACACATGTTCGCTTTTTTCTTACTCGCCGCACTTTCTCGCATAACCCGAACTCTCTATAGTACACGCCCATACTTCGCCATCGCTCAATTTCCACAACTTTGGAGTTACTACCTCCAAACATGGTCATTACTAGTTTCAACTTCCACTTACGGCCATTCCCGTCCTTCACTACCCGCTTCTGGTCGAACTCGTCTACAAAATCATACGATGGCTACCTAGACTTAGGGCCTAGCAAACTCGTGACCCTATCACATAGCGGGACCACCACAAATTTACCTTACTTCTTTTCCGGTCATGGTCGACCCGCAACCGCCTCAACCCGACCCATTTATTGCGCTAAACTCTTTGCTCTCGATCCTAACAATCTTACTAATTCACATCACGAAAGCTACAACTTCTATCTCACACTACTCATGGAATTATCACACTAATACACCCTATGAATATAATGAACTCCGACAAAGATCACCCGCAAAATCCTTTACTCAAGACGGCCTTACATCTAAGGTCTCAACGTAATATTCTAAGGTTCACACCCCGCTCCACACTTACCTTCTCAACTAACCATGTTCTCTAAATCACAACTTACATAATGCTATCTAACATACACTTAACATAAAATTATCATAATACGATACTAACCTCTGCAGGTTAGGAATATACCGTAATTATCGCTTCACTTTCCCCTTTGTCGCCTAAGCATAATCCCGCCCGCTGGGCGATAGCCATGGGCGCGATGAACCCGCCATCGATCCCGGCGCCGAGTCCCTACATCCGCTACCCACTGGCCTGACAATTCTCGCAAATGGCCTTGCTGGCCGCATGTAAAACAAGCCCTCTCAATACCGCGACACTTCTCGCACGGGTTTACCACATCGCCACACCGAGGTCTGGGTGGCTTCATCCGCCCAACACCCTACTCCTCAAAACTCAACCTCAAGCCCCGACCGCCTCCCCAATACCTCGATGCTCAAAATCAGAGACCACTCAGATCGGGCGAGGCGCATAACTAGTCTGCCGGCGCGTCCGCCTAAAGTTAACAAAGGACTCGCTGCCCGCCTTCTTCGCTGGTATCGTCAATCCGCCGCCTCTCCGCTCCTTACACCCAAGTGCATAAGCTCGCATGCGGCAATGTCCATGCCCTACAAGAGCTACTCCCGAGCAACTTCTACTATGTAATCATCGAGCTCGCGGACATAGCGTGCACTCGCCCTCCATGTCCGCCACTAAAGCGGGACGCATCGAGCCTACATTGTACTCCCAAACCGTCCCGCCTGCTCGTCTCAACATCAAAAATCTATCTACCGAGCCCTCCTCATCCGCGAGGCAAGAAATGGTTAAGAAACGCTCGAGAACTCGGCCCAAACACCGGAAGCGCATGCTCCCCGATAGTTCCCATGAATCAAACCAATGATCGCCAGATCACGCACTGACGTGGCACCTAATACCACCGACTGCCTCCGAGGCTTTGATCACTCTACGATCCACAGAACCGCTTGATAAACTCCCGAGGGGATATTTCCTGATGCCTTCTATGTTTCATGTGAGAGCCTTAAATAGGCCTCGAATGAACTATTCGCCCTAACACGTGACGGCTCGCTTAAAACAAACGGACGGCTAAGACTATATGACCTTTACTTTTTCGAAAGGGGAAACGTCTTCTTCTGCTTTAAAGTCCTTTGTCTTTTCTCGCTTTATGTCGCTTTGGCTCTTTCTTTCTCAAGAGGCAAATGTCGCCGCTTTATCGGTTTTGTCTCTTTGCTTTTGCGAAAAGGGCAATGTCACCATCCGCCGACTTTGCTTTTCGGGCGGGCAAGCGCCGCCGTCGCTTTATCTTTTGCTTTTTCGGCGGGCAAGTGTCCTTGCTTTTCCGAAGGGCAAGTGTCGCCGCTTTATCCGCGACTTGTCGTTGGTACGCTATGCAGCGGGTTACCTTTTGACTTTTATGTCATGTCTCTATTATTTTGTTCAAGGCGCTCGAGCCTTCTTTTTGTTTTCACGATTTACCCGCCGCATTAATGCCTCACGCTCTTCCGAGAATCGCTTATGGACGGTCTATGCCAAAAATGTCTATGGAACTTACGGTGCCATAACAAATGTTTTGCAGAATTTCATTAAATCATTATGATCTAAAACCCGGTTTTCAAAATCAATTTTGATAAAAGATTTATACGATCTTTAAAATCTGTTTTGATAAGAGACTCATAAAACTTCAAAATCAATGTTTTGACAAAAGACTTATGAAAGTTACTCATAAAACTTCAAAATCGTTGTTTTGATAAAAGACTTACGAATAATTCCGGATTGTTTCGTTGTTCTAACTAGCAAATTATTTTACCAATGATACTAAGATGTGCCCTTCCAAATTTTCGTGCTTTCTTCAACGGTAGCTTTTACTTATTCTTACTAATGATACGGCATGTGCCATTCCAAATTTTCGTGCTTACTCAAATGGTTTCACCGGGCCGTGTTCTAAAACCACCTTCGCTTATTACGACCACTCGATCCGCTGTTAAAGGATTTATATAAGGAAATACGAGATCTTCTCCCATAGTGGTAGTGTAAATACTGGCCCGGTTTTGCCGTATACGGCAATATCCGCTAGGAATGGTGTTCCTAAAATGATTTCGCTATATCCTCGTTATAATGAAGTTGTTCAGAATGCAATGTTTTACTGCATACAAGTTGCTTTCAAAGTTTATAATTAATTTCTATATCCTCACCGTGGCGGAATATAATCTATACGCATTTTGTTTAAGTACCGGTAGGATTATACCTTCGCTAACGCAGCTTTGATCCGCCTCAATCTAAAAGTGCTATTCTTTCGATAGCAAAATCTTCAATAATTAACTTAATCGGGACACGGTAGCTTATCGCTTCAGCCCTAGATATTAAAGTTAATCCCAATCAAGATTATTATCTGCTTCTTCATCATCTTGATTATCGCAATTATCTGCTTAAAAATAGACGATGTTCGGGGATCTTCTCGCGAGATCCTGACTTCCGGTTTTGACTGTTGTTTCAGCTTTCTAATGAATCGAGCCTTTTATTTATTCAAGGATTTCTTCCTTCGCATTCGAGACTTCTTTATTAAGTCCGCAATGAAGTACCCGATTTAGAGTCTTTAAATTTATCAAAACTCTTTTCATGTCATAGGCTCTATAATCCCTTTTTCTTTTTCTCTCGATTAATGACAAGCTTCGAGCTCTTTTAAGTATTGCTTTAAAATTGTCGCCATCGACGTGATCGACCATGTCAAAGAAAACTCTGGTCGCTATTCGAGATAACGCCAATTGTCTGCTTCGGTACATGTGCAGATTTTCCCAAAGACATTCGCAATAAAGCCGGAAGTGGAACTATCTCGAATCAGAACCCGCATCCAATGATCCATCGCCATCAGAAAAACCGCCTCAAGACTCTTCGTGAGCTTTTATCGATCGTTTCTTCATTTAAGATTGTAAACGCTTATCTTTTATCTTGGGATCAATTCCCAAAGATTAATCTTATCTTTCCTTTTATCGTTCTTTGCATTTATCGCCATGTGGCTCGCTTACCGCAATTCCAAAGAAATTCCTTTTACTTTCGTGATTTTTGATGTTGCTTTCTTTGTTATACTTCTTTTACGAGTATAATTCTTTTATACGCTTGGAGCGAGAAATGTTATGATTCTTTTCACTCTTTTGATGCTCTTGACGGAGCGTAAATCTTAACATAGCCAAGTCTTCGCAGAAACTTCCTAACTCTCCTTCGTGGAGTATTTTTGTATCCGTTATTAAGCTTTATAGAATTACATAATTCTAAGCTCACATATTAATATAGTCGATTAAATCTCCATATGTCATGATCAGACAGTGAGTATCACCATCGTGGCATCTCCTCGATATCGTTCTACCTTCTACAAGAGTTTAGGCAAACCATCGATAAATCTTTCTTTCCAATAATCATGGTTACAATCGGTCGAATACGACTTTGTTAAGAAATATATCTTTATACCATTTAAAATCGTAATTTTGGACACGTTAGATTATTAAGGATCTCTAAACTGCCTTGGAAAAGTTTCGATCACCAACAAATGCTTCCCGATACAAGATAACAGGTCGCCGAGGCATCACCGTGGAACTTCATTAGTAAACCATATCGATGTTCCTTATTTGATCGCGGTAGTAGCATTCACGATGCTTGCTTTTTCAATATCGAATAGGAAGTTATCCCACCAATTTTTAACATTCCAGTTGAAACCGAAATTATGATCGATGCAAGTCGAGCATCATCGCATGTGTTTTTATTTTATAATCGTTAAACAGACTCCCATTTCACGGAGTACTTTAACAACTTGTCCTTCTGACATGCCGCCAATGTTCCATTCATGGATTTCATCACCCAATAAGTTGGTCGTGGAATTCGCTCTTCAAACAACATGTCCGAACGCCGATCGCTTATAAAAATTCTTTTATTATTGGTTAATTTTGATATTTTATTAACCTCGATTTTATTACTCGAACTAACCTTCGCTAACACCTCGACTGATTTGTCGATGTTTCGAGGTTGATCCTTCGAGACTTTCATCTCTTTGAACTTACTATCGATTCTCGCTTCAGCAGATCATCTTCGATTTCCTTCCCGACTTTCGATGGCTTTTTGCCAAAACCGGGAATCTTAAAAAGTGGTTCGATAAGGTTTTCTTCCGACTGCATCGTGTATTCTCAAGGTAGAAACATTACTTGCCTCTCAAATTTGGTTAGAGATAACATGTAACAACCGGGTGTAGTTGTTCACAGTAATCTTATTAATATCATCAACACGCTATGATATCATTAGATCTTTTATATCTCTTTAAAAGGAGCGCGTTAAGACTTCACCGTTAATCTGAATCTTTATCTGTTTCTAAGGGGGTGTTATCGACTCAACAGCTTCTTTCACCGCGAACCATTTTACAATGGTACTCGCATAATCGTCACACATGGAGTTTATCGCTGATTTCAAACCACCAAGAATTCTAGATTTGCTCTAACATCGTTCATGTCTTTATCCAGTTTCTTTAAACACCTTCCTTTCACTAAGTGAAAAGGTGCTTACATACCATTTTCTTTTAATGGCGTGCTCGATCTCTCCATAATTTGTCAATATAAGGCCAATCGATTTTAAAATCGCCGCTTTCTAATCATGCCCAAACTGCTCCACCATGCATTTCACTTCTGGGGTCACAATGCTCTATCGATTGGTCGATAGTAGACTTTGGGTACCGATGACTTAATAGTCTACTCCCGAACTTTTCGCTCGCTATAGTTTCGCACTATCGTAATACTCTTCATCCTCCCGGTTCAGTTAAGACGACCGAAAGAGTATCTTCCATTAGATCTTAAAATTTTAAATCAATTGAACCATCCAAATGCCGGATTATTTGTTCAATATCGTAACTCTCTCGTTCTATCTTTGGTCAGTAATAGCATCAAGTGCCATTCATCTTTTGCTAAAATTTCATTCCATTTTAGCATTCTCGAACAAAGATGTTACTATGTTCCTGGTTTGCTTTCCATAAGTACGGTAGCACCTTTATCGCTAACTAGTTTAGCTTTTTGAGCTAAGGTAGTTTTCATTAGCCCGTAATATACTCAGATATTATAGCTATTTCTCTTGTGTTTATCTTACTGCTCATATTCTTCGCTTTAATGTTTAACGTTAAGGTATCCATAACGCTCGATCATTAATATCTAGAAAAATTTGGGTAATAGCTTAAAATAAATCGACCTCGCTAAATTACTTTGTAGAACTCCCAAGAAGGAATCATCAAAGTTTAATAACCTTGCATCTCTTAGTAAGAGATGCATGGTATCGAGACCCAATCGATACAAAGGCTTTACAAAGAATTTGTACCAAACCTATAAGGAAATTAAATTCCTTTTATATCTGCTTATATCTTCAAGATAGCAATTTAATAATCTCTTTGAGTTATTAATAGCATCGTGGATTCACAAGTTTTGATATTATAATTTTTATAAAATCAAACTTTCCTGCTTTACAAACAGATTTGAAAGATTCTTTCGGAATATTCCAATTCTGTAAATCTTTTTCAACTTTAGCAATCTTTGAAGTTGCTAAGTTTTCACTGTTGATTTCATTCATTCTTACTAGTAAGAGACTGTGTGGAGTCTTACTAAGTATTCTGATATGGACTGTCTACCTGCTAAGTAACTAATCCTTCTTCTTAACCTGCTGACTTCTTCGTCTAGCTCAATTCTTTTTCCAATGATTATTTGCCAGACTATAGTTCTAAGAAGCAGAATCTAACCCCGCTGTCCGGCAAGATATAATATTCTACCTCTCTAAGAGTTTCCTTTAACAGTTTATTAATATCATAACTTGCTATGACTATATCAATTATCTGAGAATTATATTCTCTTATGTAATTAAACTCTGGACGCATCTTCATTTATAAACTACTTGGTTTATAACCAAAGGGTTTGTTTGATAAGCGTGGAGACTACCATCCTTATCCTAGGGCTGTTGTTCTAACTTGTTACTAGGCTTTTAGTCCTACTCTTTTCTTATTCCTTCTACTACTTAATAGTACTCCTATCTTAGTTGTCTACACTAGTTCTTGTTCTTTCTTTACCTAAGTGGTTCTCCTATCCTAGTTGTCAACACTAGTTCTTGTTCTTAATTACTTAAACAGTTCTTCTATCCTAGTTGTCAACACTATTTCCTATTCTTTTTTAATTACTTAAACAGTTAACATATCCTGTTCATCTGACACTTTCTCCTACGATCTTCGGCGACATCCAACAGTATTTTCACGCCCTACGCCTACCTCGGCATAAAGTGTGAATAAAGCGGAATACTAAAACAGATGCGAAAACAGAATCAAAACTTTAAAATATAAGAAAATAACTCTAGTTTAAAATAAACTTACAATTTTATTCAAAGCATAGAGAGAGAGGGATACAAGATCAGGCAAGGAAAGAGAGAGAGGGGGATATTTCCGACGCCTTCTATGTTTACAAACGAGAGCCTTAAATAGGCCTCGAATAAACTATTCGCCCTAACACGTGACGGTTCGCTTAAAACAAATGGACGCTAAGATTATATGACCTTTACTTTTTCGAAGCGGCAAACGCCTTCTTCGCTTGAAAGTCCTTTGTCTTGTTCTCGCTTTATGTCATCTTTGGCTCTTTCTTTTCAAGAGGCAAATGTCGCCGCTTTATGGGTTTTGTCCTTTGCTTTTTCGGTGGCAAATGTCACCATTCGCTTTACTTTCGACTCTTGCTTTTCCGGCGGGCGTGTCGCCGCTTTATCCGCGGCAAGTGTCCTTTGCTTTTCTCGAAGCGGCAAGTTGTCACCATCCCGCTTTATGTCCTTTTCTCGGAAGCGGACTCGCCATTATTTGCCGAGGCACGATTCGCGCAGGCTTGTGCAATTCTGGGAATGAGCATGCCGCCATTATCTGCTTCATCGTGGTTGATTCCACTTCTTCTTCATCCTCTAATCTCGCCAGAGCTTCTATGCCTTCCTTCGCTTCGATTTAGAACGCGAGGTTTCTCCCGATAAGACGGACTTCTTCTTTCCGGTTTTACTTTAAGTTCTTCCTCGGGTTTTGGGCTCCATCCTTTAATTCATGGTCTTGCTTAAATAACGGATCCTCGCTTATCTCCTCGATGTCAAATGACCAATTAATGATATACTAAATTCTTTTATTAAAAAGAACTGCATAACTTAATATGTTCCGTAAAGTAGAGATCTGTTGTTCCTCTTGGAAACTCTTATATTTATCCCGAAGCTCAAGCTACCACCAGAATTTCTCCAAAGATGCTCCACCATTCGTAGAACCATCCGGGAATAACTTTCTCTTTAATCCCTTCTCGCATATTTGATGAACCAAGCGCGGGTATTTGGCCTAACATACGTAAAGTTGAACCACGATCCTTATAATCATACCAATTATAGGCTCATGTCCATGAGTCCCGGATAATGGTATCCGGGTTTGTAGTGATCTACATACCAATTAAACGGACTTAAAATCTTTTAACGGTAAACTTGGAATACTCAATTCCGCCTGCTTTATCAAAATACTGTGTTCGACTTCTACGAGCTCAGATCAACTAAAATAAACTCATAGTACTTCCTAGTTTTTAGGAGTCTCGAGTATCCACATACCGTGGTCTCAGATAACAGGTTTTAGCAAATCTTGCACTTCAAAATTTTCATACTGCTTGTCCAAAGGCCATTATCGCAAGTGTCCGTATGAATAAATTCCCATTTCTCGGATAGGGCCGCATCTCTTTCTAGAGGCCCTACCGTTTAATCGCTTCGAGTATGATTCCGGGAACCATCCTCAGAATCGTCTCGCTCGCAGATCGTGTAGCCTTTGAACTACTGAATCGTTTCTTTCCTTTTTATGAGATCGTATAATCGGAGATCTCCCAATATCAGGAACTTATTTTGTCCATCGGGTTTACGAAGAATTGGTCCCGCAGCTTTTTCTCGCAAAAGGTCGTTTCATTTTCTCTTCTAATTTATTCTCAAAGCGTGGTCTCATCGCGTAAGCTCGGGAGCTCGGTCTCATTATTTCCCCGCAAAATTCTCTCGTTAGGAAATCGCAGAGAGTTTTCTCCTTTATAAAATCAATTTTAAAATCAAATCGATAATAAGGCTTGCCATCGGCAAAAATCTGCTTGGAAACCAAATTTTTAACATCTTTTGCAAATGTCTTTGGTCGCTATAGCCGACTTTAATAAAAATTCTTTGTTTACCAAATCATCTTGAAACTTTGTAATACATAAGACTATAGACAAAATTTCTTTTTAATCAGGTTATAGTTTTTTCAGCTTGGTTCCAGCTTTAAGTAAATCTTACTAATCGCTCAATCCGATCAAGAGGAATTCTTTGTTTAAGGATACCCCGTAACCTATGCTCAAGACGGCTTACTATCATAAAGGCTTCGATTGTGATGATGCCTAAACATAAGCTTCGACAATTTCTTTTATCTGTATGATACTCTAGTCTGTTCTTCCACTCAAGTGGATCGATTTTTCTTTAGCCTTTTATATAAGGGTTCACAAATCGTTTAACTCTCGATAAAATCGCAACATAATTAAGACTTCAAGAATCTTCAGAATGAGTTTTATCCTAATTTCATCGGGAATTTGGCAGAGAACTCTATGGCTCGCAAATCGGGTTTATAGGTTCCTTGGTAGAGATCATGCCCTAAGAACCTAATGGCCGCTTTGAAACAGCTTTTATCTTCGCACTTATCGCTAGACCATCAGATTTAACTTGGGTAAAAGTGCTTAAACGCTTAAAACGCCGTTTCTATGTTATCCGAGAATACTAGAACATCGCCTATGTATACAATCATGTATTGACTGTAGTGGTCAATATGTTATTCATGATGTTCAAATTCGAAGGGGCATTCTCGAGCCCGAACGCATTACATTCCATTCATATTGTCCAAAGGACATTAAAAGATGTTTTATACTTATCTTTTCATCGACTGAATTTGCCGCATCCCGACTTCATGCCGAACTTGTCAGAAATATTAGCATTATAAGTTCTTTTAATAAATCTCTTTATTAGGAATCGTACCTAATCCATTTTAACGCCCGTTAAGAGGTTTATAATTGATGACGAGTCTGGGACTCCCCTTTCTTTCTCGCCGCTTTTGTTAACGTAGAAAGTCGAACAACTCCATCGTGATTTAGAATGCCTAATGATTCCTTTTCAAGTAAATCATTGACTTCCTTTACAAAGGTTCCACGAGCTCATGGCTCATCCGATCGGTCCGCTTTTGTGGGAATGTTCTTCTCACTAAAGTCATCCGGTACGGCATCTACAAGATGCTTCTTTCTTTCCGTAAAGCACTCGTAGTTCTCAACATATTTCTTTTCCATAGAATCTAATAACTTCTTTACTTTAGTAATCACCTCCGGGTTTTTAAATTAGATTCTATCCTTTTATTTTAACATCTTCTTTAGGTAGTTAACTGATCGTTAATAAATCGTATTTTAAAGATTGTTTTCTGTTTAATATGATTACTGTGACCAGTAGTTAAAGGACTTACGTATGGGAACACAAGGTTTCTTCCTGTCACGACCCGAACCGGGGCCCGTGACTGGTGCCTTACCCCGGGCACCCTCGTGATACAACATCAAAGAGAATCAGCAGAAATAAAAACATAAACATGAAATAAGAGATATGATAAATAAACAAAGCAACCAAAATAAATGGCTTCAGATATATTCATAAAACCCAACAGCTTATCCTTTTACTAACTCGCCACAATAAAGATTACATGCACTTCTAAGAAGTGATAATAACTATGACGGACAGGCCCCGCCATACTTCGAATGTACAAGAACCTACTGCACTGTGGTAACATACCAAAAGATAAGCCTCCGAGAAACGGCTTCCTAATACGCTGAATCGTGATCCTATGAGCGAGGATTCACAACCGATGTATTTCTACCGCGCATGAACGCAGCCCTCAAGGAGGTCGCGACAACAGTACCAAGTATGTGAAACAAAAATATCAGAATGAAATCGTAATACTATATAAAATAGAGACATGATGATAACCAAACTACACCATAACATAAAAGGCCATGTCAAGTCGTGGACTCACGCCTCAAAGTCATCCTCACGCCCGTGAACTCCTTCCTCACCGCCGCAGCCTAGGTACAAACCATGTGATACGATAACATGTCTCACCTCATCTCATGGACCCAAAGATAGAAACGTGGAATACATTCTCCTGCTCATCTCTACGAACTCTAGAATGGATGGAATATATTCCTGGCCCATCCTACGGATGCGTAGTCGAGTGAATACATTCCTGCTCATCCTACGAACGCGTAGTCGAGTGAAATACATTCCTGCTCATCCTACGAACGCGGTAGTCGAGTGAAATACATTCCCTGCTCATCCTACGAACCTAGTCGAGTAAAATACAAGATTTGCACAACAAGGCTATCACACGCAAACATAGGCAAGTTACACACAACTTAAGGTACTATCATTTTACGCCAAAATCCTGCTTCGAATTCTAAAGTATTACATACATTAACTCTTTTAAAAGATACGCTTTCTTTCACAAAAGTCACACAATGTTCATAGTATAAAATAGAGTGACTATCTTTTAAGTAAACTAAAACACTTCCTTGTAAAATCAAGTAACACATTATTTTCCAAACGCTCAAGTTTGCCTAATTTCAAATGCTCAAGTTTCTCATTTTCAAAGGTTTCAGAGTTCATAGTTTTAATCACTTAAGAATATAATTCTCCTTTAAAACAAATTTGAGAAACATATGCCTTATGTGTAGTAGTTGTTCTTGCTTATTACAATCTTATAAAAGCAATCATGATCTAGAAATGTAATATCATTTTGTCTCATCTTAGCTTCTACGCAGATGGAGGTTTCTACTGGTTTTAATAACAATTAGTCAATACATTTCCTTTATTAACGCCGCAATGGTTTGTTCGATACTTAATCTCATTTCCAAATCAAGAAACATTATTCTTTAAAACCAACTACTCATTACTCGCGAATGAGGTTTTTACAACATTTTAACAAAATTCATAACAAGTCAAACTAAGTCAAGTCTCTTATCTTTCAAGATCAAGTCTCTTAACTTTCAAAATCAAGTCGTATAAGTCAAGTCTCTTATCTTTCAAGATCAAGTCTCTTAACTTTCAAAATCAAGTCGTATAAGTCAAGTCTCTTATCTTTCAAGATCAAGTCTCTTAACTTTCAAAATCAAGTCGTATAAGTCAAGTCTCTTATCTTTCTACAATCAATAAACCATTCTTTTACCACATAAAGTCGTTATAACTAACTTCCCATAAAGCTATTATAACACCCTATGTTTTAAACCAACCAAATCACTTAGCACACGACGCTCACCGCATCACATAGTTCACAACAATCATGCTAGAAAAGATAGGAAGAGGTTCACATACCTCGCGACGATTATCGATAAATAGCAAAACGCCCAAGTACTTCAACCCGCTGGCTACTTCTTAAGCCAAGTAGATCACGCCACACGTAGTACTCCACTCCTAAAATGGTCATAGTACTTCTATCAAACCTTTCTACCATCAAGACTTATACCAATAAAAACCCTCTAATTCTACTAAAATTCGGCAAAGACTTCCGCTTTTACTCACTTTTCCATCTTTCCAAGGCCTAACAACTGTAATATATATACCATATATATATATATATATATAAGGCGTAATAATTAAACAACATAAAGAAGGGATTACACGCCCAAACTGAACGCGTTTACTATCACGCCCATAATAACAACAAGTAAAAGATGGGATTACGCGCCAAACGGTAACGCGTTTACTATCACGCCTTCAAAACAATACAATAATTAAAAGTGCGGATCACACGCCTAAACTAACGCGATTGAACAATCTTCCTTAATGTAAATGTAAATACACCCAAAGTAAATACAAATTAAAGTAACATCGCCCAAAGTAAATACCCAAAGTAAATATCCAAAGTAAATACAGTCCAAAGTAAATACACTCCTTAAGTTGGGGTCCTTGGCCAACTTTGTCCATTTTACTTATCCAATTACTTCATTAGTCATCCAACTTATATTCCATCTTAATATAAGTTATAGTTACTTTGTTAATTACTTCTTCACAAGTAAGATACGCTTACCATTTTAATGGCAAACGATCAACTTTTCTTTTAACAAGTTAACAAGATCCAACTTTTTCAAACTTTACTCCATATTTTATATACTCCATAATATACTTATAATATATGTATAATGACCAATTCACAAAGAGTTTAAGGTTTACTACCTCAAATAGCCCAAAATTATCCAAGAACTTAATGCTCCAAGCAAGTCTTAGCTCCAAATCTTTCCGCTCCAATCCGCTACAAGCAACCCATAGAAGCTCCTAACCAACTTCTCTTCAAGAACTAACTCCAAAAAGTGAAGAACACTTGTGGTTTCCAACTAGTAAGTTTCGCCAAGGCATGAACAATAGGTTGTGGTGTGAAATCTTTTCCAACTCTTGGTACACAATCTTCCTAACACCTAGGGAAGAACACTTGAGAGTTTAAGAATTGTTGGACAAATTTAGGTCAAGAAATGGGCTAAAAACGAGAGCAAGGTCATGGAGAATGAGGGAATTTCTTGTCTCAAATGGTTAACAGGGAAGTTTTCATCAACTAAGCGGCATATATGTGACAACCAAGGGCTGTGATGAAGGCAAGTGTGTGGTTGAGATTGGGGACAAGTGTGTGGGTCCCACAAGCCACTTGTCCACACAAAATATCTAGCAAGACTTGGCCACTTGTCCACACAAATATCTAGCAAGACAAGTGCCACTATTCGCCACTGTTAGCAAATTTCGCCACGAGGCCACCTAGGGGTGACACGTGTAGCCTCCTACTGGCCCAAAATATTTCATCTTCCGAAATATCCATAAAGGCAAAAATCTCAAACAAAGCTGGCCCTACAAAATCAGAATTTCTCCCGTGGCCCCACGTGACCAATTCCAAAATAAAATTCCATAATTCTAATATAATTCAAGAAGCCTAAATACCAAACTGGGAATCCAATTCCATCAACTAACCTTTTTCCTTCACAAAACCCTAAACTTTTCCGCGAAAAATCACATCTTTCTTTCTTTCCAAAATTTCTCAGATTCTCGCACGCACATCCTCACCTATATACTCGAACTACTGGTATAACATTCTTCCTTAGAAACATTCGTCCCAATGTTCCTTCTAAGTCTCCAAACGATTTGCGCTTGCAGATAGTCTTCACTACTATACTTACAAACCGATCACGCCACCAACGGCCGAATATAACACGTGGCGCAAACTCAAATCCAAGCCAACGAGGAATCATTTCTAATCTCACAACAGCCTCCCACTAGCTTCAATTTACTCTAAGGCCATTCCCGCCTTCACGATCCGATTTTGGTCGAACGATCTACGAACCCGCACGATGGTTACCTAAACTCGGCCTAGCACCTCGCGATTCTACCACCGCTGACCACTCGAACCGACTTAACCCCAAACCGGCTGCGGGTCGACACACAACCTTGCCTCAACCCACCCATTTGTCACGCCAAACTCTTGTTCCCGATCCGAACAATCTCACTAATCAAGTTACGCAAACCCAGGTCTTCTTATCATAACTATCCTTATATAATTCACACCACTCGTGGACTTATCACACAAATTTTTTTTTACCCTCAGATACTATGCACTGACAAAGGTCAATCGTGAACAAATCTTTACTCAAGACTACTCAGATCTAAGGTCTCCACTTATAATATTCTAAGGTTCACACCTTCCACGACTCCCAAACTTGCCTCTTCAACTAGTCATGTTCTCTAAGTTATACTTAACACAATGCTATCTGTACATAGCACACAATAATAAGATCATCATATCGCGCAAACAAAACTCTGTAGAGGGTTAAGGATATACCGCATCTACCGCTTCACTCTAATCATAGCCCACTACAGGCGCATACCGTAGGCGCGGCTTAACCCGCCATCGATCCTAGTCGCCACGCCACGGCATTCTCCTATAAGAACATTCTCTCGCCACATGGCTCTCGACGGCCGCAGTGAAACAAGCACCGCAAAGAAAGACGACATTCCCGACGACGCCGCCACATCGCGTACACCGAGGGGACATTAATCTCGCAAGAACTCACGATATTCGCAACTGTAAGCCCGAGCCCGACTAGCCCCCGAATACCTCAACGCCCCAAGATCGCGGAGGACCACTCAGACCGGGCGAAGGTGCATAACTAGCTCGCCACGAGGCGGTCCGCTCGCAAGTTACCAGCGACCTCATTGCTCGCCTTCTTCGCGATCCCGGCCATTCCGCCGACCTCTCCGCGTTCACATCCAAGTGCATGAGCTCGCATGGAAATGTCCATGCCCTACCAAGAGCTACACCAACAAGCTCGCCAAGTAATCATCGAGCCCTGACGTAGCGTGCACTCGCTTTCCATATCGGCCACTAAGGCGGGACATACCGAGCCAACGAAATAAACTCCACGCCAGACTTCCCTAACCGTGACGCCTTGGCCTCCGCTTTAACGCTAAAAATTGTTGCCCGAGCCCTCTCATCCGCGAGGCAAGAAATGTGCAAGAAATGCCTCGAACTCGCCTAAAATCGCTGGGAGCGCATGTTCCTCGACAAGCTTCCCATGAATCAAAACTACCGATCGGCAAAGATCACGCACTGATGCGAACTCAATACCACCGACTACCTCGAGACTCGATCACTCACGATCCAGAGCTGCTTGATAAACTCTCGAGGGTCATCTCAACTCGATCCATAGAACGCGCGGCTACAACTTAGAAAGTCCCGTAGTCTCAAATCGCTCGCCGGGGTGAACTACGGTGCTACTGGATCTGAACCGCCAGATCCAAATTTCTCTCATATTCGCCACGACTCGCCGCAGAATCGCCATCTCTCGTACTTATCTCATCCGCCCAGCCGGGACCGAGGCTGTGTATTGTAGTCTCGCAGCCACCGCCGCGCCAAACTCGCTGGCCGAGGCGCCGCAAAACTCGCCTGGGAAGCACTATTCGTGTAACGATCGCCTCTCGCCTGTGTAACCCACCGTGTTTACTCAGCCTCGCCGCTTTGCCCTTCTCGGGCCCCGATTGCCTTGCGTGGAGGCATAATCGCACATAAGAATACGCTGAGGAGTCCAACTTATAACACAACTTCTAAGGCACGATCTCAGAGTGAGAAGAATAGAAACTAATCCTAAATGTTCCGCACCTCCGATTATAGATGTGGTGCACAACACACCGATAATCAAGACTTTACTGTGACACGGCCTCAGACACTTTCCGAGGACTAATCGCTCGATACCACTTTTGTCACGACCAACCGGCCCGTGATCGTGCCTTACCCCGCACCCTCGTGATACAACATCGAGAGAATCAAAATAAAACATAAACATGAAACAAGAGATATGATAAATAAACAAAGCAATCCAAAACACTTCTCAGATATATTCATAAAACTCAACAGCTTATCCTTTTTACTAACTCGCCACAACAAGATTACATGCACTCTAAGAAGGATAATAACTATGACGGACAGGCCCCGCCATACCCTGAATGTACAAGAACCTGCTGCACTGTGGTAACATACCAAAAGATAAGCTTCCGAGAAACGGGCTTCCTAATACGAATCGTGATCTCATGAGCGAGGATTCACAACCGACAGACTTACCATGCAGATTTAACGCAGCCTCAAGCGAGGTCGATAACAGTACTAAGTATGTGAAATGAAAATATCAGAATGAAATCATAACATTTATATAAAATAGAGACACGATGATAACCAAACTACACTTCATAACATAAAAGCCATATGTCAAGTCGTGACTTCACGCCTCAAAGTCATCCTCACGCCCGTGGAACTCCTTCCTCACCGCCAGCCTAGGTACAAACCACGTGATACGATAACACGCCTCACCATCTCACGGACCCAGATAGAAACGCAGAAATACATTCCCTGCTCATCTCACGAACTTGAATGGATGGAATACATTCTGGCCCATCCTACGGATGCGGTAATGAGTGAAATACATTCCTGCTCATCCTACTAACGCGTAGTGAGTGAAATACATTCCCGATTCATCCTACGAACGCGTAGTCGAGTGAAATACATTCCTGCTCATCCTACGAACCTAGTCGAGTAAAATACAAGATTTGCACAACAAGGCTATCACACGCAAACATAGGCAAGTTACACACAACTTAAGGTACTATCATTTTATGCCAAAATCCTTGCCTCAATTCTAAAGTATTACATACATTAACTCTTTTAAAAGATACGCTTTTTCACAAAGTCACACAATGTTCATAGTATAAAATAGAGTGACTATCTTTAAGTAAACCAAAACACTTCCCTTGTAAAATCAAGTAACACATTATTTTCCAAACGCTCAAGTTTGCCTAATTTCAAATGCTCAAGTTTCTCATTTTCAAAGGTTTCAGAGTTCATAGTTTTAATCACTTAAGAATATAATTCTCCTTTAAAACAAATTTGAGAAACATATGCCTTATGCATAGTAGTTGTTCTTGTCTATTACAATCTTATAAAAGCAAATGATCTAGAAATGTAATATCATTTTGTCTCATCTTAGATTCTATGCAGATGGAGGTTTCTACTGGTTTTAATAACAATTAGTCAATACATTTCCTTTATTAACGCCGCAATGGTTTGTTCGATACTTAATCTCATTTCAAATCAAGAAACATTATTCTTTTAAAACTAACTACTCATTACTCGCGAATGAGGTTTTTACAACATTTTAACAAAATTCATAACAAGTCAAACTAAGTCAAGTCTCTTATCTTTCAAGATCAAGTCTCTTAACTTTCAAAATCAAGTCGTATAAGTCAAGTCTCTTATCTTTCAAGATCAAGTCTCTTAACTTTCAAAATCAAGTCGTATAAGTCAAGTCTCTTATCTTTCAAGATCAAGTCTCTTAACTTTCAAAATCAAGTCGTATAAGTCAAGTCTCTTATCTTTCTACAATCAATAAACCATTCTTTTACCTACATAAAGTCGTTATAACTAACTTCCCATAAAGCTATTATAACACCCTATGTTTTAAACCAACCAAATCACTTAGCACACGACGTCACCGCACTACATAGTTCACAACAATCATGCTAGAAAAGATATAAGAGGTTCACATACCTCGCGACGATTATCGACAAATAGCAAAACGCCCAAGTACTTCAACCCGCTTGGCTACTTCTGCCAAGTAGATCACGCCACACGAGTACTCGTAACGCCCAAAATCGGGCCCGCCATCGTGCCTTACCCCGGCACCCTAGTGATACAACATCGTAGAAAACCAAATGAAATAAAAACTTTACACATGAAATGCAGAGATATAGTAAATAAACAAAGCCAAAATAAATCTTTCAAGATATACATAAAACCGAATAGCTTTAATCCTTTTACAACCCCGCCCACAACAAGATTATGCACTTAAGATTTATATAACAACTATGACGATTGTGGCCCCGCCATACCCCGAACGCACAAGAACTTACATGACTGTGGTAACATACCAAAGATAAGCCTCGACGAACGAGCTTCCCAAAATAAATGAGATCCTAAACGCGGATCGACAAATGACGCACTCTACTCGCAGATGAACGCAGCTTCCGGGCGAGGTCAAGATAACAGTACCAAGTATGTGAAATCAGAATATCAGAATGAAATCATAATAGTCTATATAAAGCAGAGACATGTATGATGACCAAACTACAAGATATAACATATAACCAAGCATATCAAGACAGGGACTCACGCCTCCAAATTATCACTGCGTTCGCGAATTTCTTCCTCACCGCAGCTTATGATATAACAATACTAAGGATTATACATGAACACCATGTCCCACTCAGGTTATAAAACCAGACAGACAAGTATAACTACCGATCCGACCGTACTCAATAATACAATGCAACCAAAACACGGCCGATACGGTAACTGGTGAGCCGATCATCGGATATCAAGGCCGGCCACGCACCGATCGGCAAGTACGAGGGTCGACCACTGTGGACTAAGGTCAGATCACGAAACTTCGCCACTATAATCGAACGGCAAGCCATGAGGGTCGACTACCGATACCAAGGCCGAATCACCACGAGATCGGGCAGCACGCAGAGCCGACCACCGATACCTGTGCCGAACAAGAAGAACCTCAACTACCAACCTACTCTATCGAGACGCAGAATACGTAAAACACCACACTTGCACAACAAAGGCTATCATCACAAGCATAGGCAAGTTTCACAACAACAAGCATAGGAATGTTTCACCACAACAAGCATAGGTAAGTTTCACATCACTCAAAGTACCTTCATTTTTATGCCAAAGTCCTGTTTCAACTCCTAAAGTACTACGACGTTAAATTCTTAAAAGAGATCCATTACTTATCAAAGTCACCCGATACCCGTAGTATTAGAATGACCAACCTACATTCCTTTTCAAAATCAAGTAACAACATTCTTTCCTAAGTTCCAGCTTCTTGGCCTAGTTTCAATTACTCTGCTTCTCATTTTCAAACGGTCTCATAGTTCATAAACTTAATCACTGATTCCTTTTAGAACAATCGAGTAATATACGCCTCACGTGAGAGTAGGTTATTCTTGTTTACAACATTCTTATTACAAAGAAATGCATGATCTAGAAAATGTAATATCATTTTGTCTCATCTTAGTTTCTATGCATGGAGGTTTCTACCGGTTTTAATACGATACATCATTATTCAATACATTTTCCTTTCTTAACGCCGCAGTTGGTCCTGTCGATACACATTCGATTTCCAAATCAAGAAACATTATCCCTTTAAATAAAACCAAGTACTCATTACTCACGAACGAGGTTTCACACAAACATCCACATTAAAACAAATAAGTTAAGTCTCTTATCTTATAAGATCAAGTTCTTAACTTCTAACATCAAGAAACCATTTTCTTTACCTCTCTAAGACATTATACCTAACTTCCCATAAAGCTAGTATAACTCTTTTAAAACCTTTTAAAACAAAGTGTTACTCTCCCTTCCAAAACGATTTATAAATCTTTTGAAATACATCAAGTTCTTTATTATAACAAGCCGCTTATAATTCACATCGCTACCTTTTAAAACCACAAAGTATTTTTCACCACATAAAGTCGTTATAACCAACTTCCCATAAAGCCGTTATAACACTTTATGTTTTAAGAACAATCAAACACAGCTTAACACATGTACGCCTACCAGACTACATAGTTCACACATATCATGCTAAGA
>CM056723.1:92359362-92491880 GCA_029844215.1 Przewalskia tangutica
CTGCGCCTACGATGAGGGATGTCGAGGGCACGTTATGGCCATGCTTATATGGTGATGGATTTCGGGGCATGCGGCCACGTTATATATATATGTGTGTGTTGTATATGTGTACGCCGACAGTGAGGTAGGGCGCGCGGGCGCGTCACATGGTTATATGTTACACCTACGGTGTCATCCGGCGATGATGTGGGATTCGGGCGGGAGATATATATATGTATTGTGTATATGTCTGTGGCGGTGAGGTAGGATGCCGCAGGTAGCGTCACGTGGTTATATGTTACGCTTATGACTATCGACAGTGATGGGGGATTCCACGGGCACGCTTTGATATTTGTGTGACTTGATCGCGTCCCAGATTGGGTCGGGTAGTATATGCGTCCCTCCATAAAGGGCTGGATTATGTTATGAAAGATAAGTAAGTTATATGGTAATGAACTTAATGATTTTCTAAGCATGCGTAAGAAGGTGACTATAACTTTTATTGAAAAATGGGAAAAGATAATAAAATGCGATTAAGTTCACGAGATGGTAATGACACGGTGGATACGGTATGTACCACTTTTTATACTTGCCTGTCATTCTTTGTACAATTATGATTTGTTTGTACGCTTATTTTAGATTTATTTTCGGTTCCATATTATTGGCCAGCCTCGGAGGCTGCGTTCATGTCCGCGAGTTTAGGTACAGATTGTGGATCCGCGAGCTTAGGATTACGATTGGCATTTTAAGATGGCTCGATGTTCGGAGTTATCATGGCTATGTATATTGATATTCGAATGCGGCGGGGCCTTGTCTCGTCATAGTATTTGTTCAAATCTTAGAGGTCTGTATTCATCGTAAATGCGGGTAGCTAGAGTTGTTTTTACATTGTTGCGATGTAGACCTTTCGGGTAATTTTATGATTATGGCGCCTTATCGGCGCCTTGGTTTTAAAAAAAAAGTGTGTTATTTATCTTCCGATTTGTTATGTTGTATGATTAGAAGGGTGCCTGTGTAGGGTACGATGCCCGGTGGTCGTGACAAATAGTCTCACTGATAAGCTTCACCTTATCCACAGCCTGCTGAATCAAGTCTGGTCCAACTAACTGAACCTCGCCCACGTCGAACCAACCAATCGTCGACCTACACTTCCTTCCATACAAGGCCTCATATGGCGCCATCTGAATACTGGAATGGTAGCTGTTGTTATATGCAAACTCAACAAGAGGTAAATGATCCTCCCAGCTACCCCTGAAATCAATAACACGGGACCGCATCATATTCTCAAGTGTCTAGATAGTACGCTCTGCCTGTCCGTCGATCTGAGGATGAAACGCAGTACTGAGACTCACCTGTGTCCCTAACCCCTTCTGGAAAGACCTCTAGAAGTTAGCCATACACTGGGCTCATGCATGCGATATAATAGATGTAGAAACTCTGTGCAGTCTCACAATCTCCCTGATATAAAGTCTAGCATAATCCTCAGTCGAATAAGTAGTCCTGACTGGAAGAAAGTGGGCTGATTTCGTCGACTGTCTCTGATAACCGGATGGAATCACACTTCCTCCGAGTATGAGGTAACCACGTAACAAAATCCATGTTGATCACCTCACTTCCGTGCCGGACTCGATCGCCTGTAATAGCCCAGCGCTTATGGTGCTCAACCTTGACTGACGAATTGGACACGAGAAACAAACTGCGCTCGTCCTCTTCAGGCCATCCCACCAATACATACATCTGAGTTCATGGTACATCTTAGTCGACCCCGGATGAATAGACTAACGAGCACTGTGTGCCTCCCCTAGAACCTGCTGACGAAGTCCTGTAACATCGGGAACACACAATCTGCCCTCGTATCTTAGCACTCCATCAGGTGCTACCTCAAACAAACTTTTCTCCTCCCGAAGAGACGTATCTCGATACCGTGTCAGATCCAGATCCTCATACTATCGCCTCTTCACCTCCTCAATAATGGAACACTCGGCAACTTCTCGAACCCGAATCCCGCTACCCTCGGTACCAACCAACCAAACCCCAAGGCTCGCTAGCTGATGAATCTCTCGGACCATATCCTGTCTATCTGGTTGTACATCTGACAGATTCCCCATAGATCTACGACTCAGAGCATCTGCCACTACATTGGCCTTCCCCGGGTGGTATAGGATATCAACATCATAATCTTTCAGCAACTCTAACCACCGTCTCTGTAGCAAGTTCAACTCCCTCTGCCTGAAGATATATTCTGGAGGCTCTTGTGGTCTGTATAAATATCCACATGAACTCCGTATAAATAATGTCTCCAAATCTTCAAGGCATGAATAACTGCTGCCAACTCTAAGTCGTGGGTAGGGTAATTCCTCTCATGCTTCCTGAGCTGTCGGGACGCGTAAGCTATAACCTTACCATGCTGCATCAACACACAACCAAGTCCGACACCCGAAGCATCACAATAAACCACATAACTCTCTAATATAACATAGGTTTGTCGTCAACTTCTCCTTCAGTAACTGGAAGCCCTGCTCACAAGCATCCGTCCACTGGAACTTGGCTGCTTTTTTAGTCAGCCTAGTCAAAGGTGCGGATATCGAAGCGAACTGCTCCACAAACCTATGATAATAACTCGACAGCCCTAAGATGCTGCGCACCTCCGTCGGAGTAGTAGGTGTCGGCCAAGTCTTGACTGCCTCAATCTTTACCGTATCAACCCGAACACCGTCGGCCCTGATAATGTGCCCCAAGAATGCCACTGAGGCCAACCAGAACTCACATTTAGAGAACTTAGCATACAACTGCGGCCTCTGGAGGACTCTAAGTACCATCCTGAAATGATCCGCATGCTCCTGCTCCGTGCGAGAATAAACCATGATGTCATCAATGAATACTATAACAAACGTATCCAGAAATGGCTTGAATACCGGTTCATCAAATCCATAAATACCACTGGAGCGTTAGTCAAACGAAAGACATCACCTTAAACTCATAATGCGTCACGGGTCACGAATGCAGTCTTCGGTATATCTGCCTCTCTGACTCGTACCTGATGATAACCAGATCGCAGGTCTATCTTGGAAAAACACTTCGCACCCTGCAACTGATCAAACAAATCATCAATCCTGGGGAGGGGGTACCTATTCTTGATGGTTACCTTGTTCAACTGTCTATTGTCAATACACATACGCAGCGTCCCATCCTTCTTCTTCACAAACAATATCGGCGCTCCCCAGGGAGAAGTACTAGGCCTAATAAAGCCTTTTTCTAGCAAATCTTTCAGATGGTCCTTCAATTCCTTCAACTCAGCAGGTGCCATCCTGTACGGAGGAATAGATATAGGCCGAGTATCTGGCAGCACATCAATACAAAACGCTATCTCCCTCTCTGGAGGAATACCTGGGAGATCATCTGGGAATACATCCGGAAACTCTCTAACCACCGGAACTGACTGAAGAGTTGGCACCTCAGCCTCTGTATCGAATACCCGAACCAGATGATAGATGTACCCTTTTTGAACCATCTTCCTAGCCTTGAGGTAAGAAATAAACCTACCACTCGGCGATGCTGTATTGCCTTTCCACTCAATAACCTGCTCACCGGGAAACTGGAATCGGACCAACCTGTCTCTACAGTCAACATTGGAATAACAAGAATTCAACCAGTCCATACCCATAATGACATCAAAATTTGTCATCTCCAACTCTATCAAGTCTGCTAGGGTATGACGACTGTATATGAACACCAGGCAGTTTTTATACACCCGCTCAACTAACACCGAATCACCCACTGGCGTAGCTACCTCAAAAGGCTCTATCGACACAGGCTTTATTCCTATTCTACCAGCAATAGGAGAGATACATAGGACAAAATAGAACCCGGGTCTATCAAAGCATAAACGTCACAACATGAAATCAATAATATACCTGTGACGACATCCGGCGAAGCCTCCTGGTCCTGCCGGCTGGCTAAGGAATATATGAGGTTCTTTGGACCGCTAGAACTAGGACCTCCACTATGACCTCTGTCGCGGCCTGTCGGCCCGTGAACACCCTGCCCTCCGGGGCGCATAACCACAGAAGATGAAGACCCAACAACTGACCCTGTAGGCTGAATCATACTACCCATGCTGCCTCTAGTCGGACAATCCCTCTTCAAATGGCCCTGCTGACCGCAAGATTAACAAGCTACTGAAGAAATACGACACTCCCCACGATGGGACCTACCACATCGACCACACCGAGGTAAAGGTAGCGTCATCTGACTAGGACCCCGGTTCCCCTAAACCAGAAGCCTTGGAGCCCTGACAAGCTCCCGAATAACCCGGCTGGTCAAACCTCCTGCCAGAAGACTGGGAAGGAGCACTCTGTGCCGGCTGAAATGTAGACCTAGCCTGTTGCTGAGGCTGTCCGCCTCGAAAGTTACCCTGAAACTTTGCCGTCCTGGCCCTCTTGGGCTGGCCTCGATCTGGCTGGTCCTCTCTCTTCCTGTTCTCAATCCCTTGTGCATATGCCTGCATCATGGCAATATCTATACCTGGCTAAAGGGCCACTCCCAGGCATGCAGTAACCATATAGCGGTCTAGCCCCATCACATAGCGATGAACTTTATCAGTCATGTCAGCCACAATTGTCACGACCCGACCCCGGGCCCGCGATTGGTGCCCTACGTGGGCACCCTTACAGGTATACATCAGAGATAATCGGCGGAACATACAAAAACTTAACAAGAAATAAATAACAGGTTAGCCGATAAGGCTACCTTCCTGGATGCATATAACTACGTAAAACCAAAAGCAGTCACCTCTTTATTTTATTTATTTACAAAGCGTTCCACAAGATATGACTACAGACCTCTAAGAGTTTTGACATAACAATTGTGACGGGACTGATCAGTGTATTTTATATACACTTTTTGAGTCATTTTTAGTTAGTCTTTTATCCATTTTTGTACAAATACGTGTCGTCTTAGGATAGATTTTTCTTTCTTTTGAGCCATATTGGTTAAAGTGGCTCATTGGCGGAAAAGGAGCAAAGAGAGGGCAAAAACGGAGGTTCCAGAGCTCGAAATGCGAGAAAGTGGCGAACCAGGCACAGACACAGTCGCCATGCGCCTCGGCCAGCAGAACCACGCGCCCGCGGCGCTAATTTCCGAGGCTTGCGAAGTTTGGCGCGCGACACGATTTGCGAGGCAGCGGCCGCGCTGAAAAATCAGATTTTCGAATGAATGATGGGCCAGGCCTAAAGGAAAACCCTGCACTCGTTTTTGAAACTATAAAAGGAGAACCCTAGAGCAGTTTTAAGGGTTCACTTTCTTGGCAATTCACACATTCTTGGAATCAAGATTGGAGACCAATTTCTTAGTAATTTTCTTGTTCTTATTTATTTATTTTCAGTTTATGTTGGATGTTAAACTAGTTCTTATCATGTCTATGGCTAGGAACTAACTTTAATATAGGGTTTTCCATGTCAATTCACTTGAACCTTTTCTTTATGAATTAATGCAAGTTCTTGGTTCTTCTTCTTATTGTTGAGATTTATTCAATATATGTTTTGATTGCTTGGTAATTACCTGATCATTAATTATCATAATTCTTATGATTTCTAACCGAAATCCGAAAGGGGAGGTTGTAAATATGATGTAGTTGGATAGACATAGGTTGAATCGTGGATGAAGATACCCCGATTACTTGTGTAGCATTAATAAGGTTTTTGTTCTTAATCCTCCTCTAGAATCAACCTTATCACCAAAAGGTAGAAATGTGTTGTACTGGAGTTGAGTGTTTATATAACCTTAACAGGAGTATAAAACGACTTAGTAAACCTGCTATCTCTAATAGAAGAAGAACCATAGTCAATTGCATTAATAAGTAAGTTAAGCGGATAGTTGAGGAGATTTGGAAGCCCTATTTCCACATTACTGAAGTAAAACACATTAGTTTAATTAGTTTTCATAATTAGAATCATAAATAACAAATCAATTATCGGTCACCAAATAGATAACAAGGAATAGAATTTGGTACTTGAGCACTAATCCCTGAGGACGATAACTCGGTCTTCTAAGACTATATTACTTGATACGACATGTGCACTTGCGTTTAAGTGTGTGCATAAATCGCGCACCAAGTTTTTGGCGCCGTTGCCAGGGATTGGCGTAGTTCAATATCAATTTTATCTATTCTTAATTGCTAATTTGGTTTTTATTTTAGTTTTTAGTTTTTTTTTTGTGAAACCCAGTGCGCCGTGATCCGTTGTTGGTTTTTATTCATCTTAGGGATCCTGAAGACATGGATTACTACTATAAACAAGGTAAATCTCCAACCCCACAAGAAAAGAGGGAAGGGTTACGAGCAACCATACTCAGTTTGACTAGGCACCAAACTCAGTTCATGGATGAAACGAGAGCTTCCTTGAAGAATTTGGAAACACAAATAGGACAACTCGCGGGCATGCTGAGCAGCGGAATGCAAGAAAAGCACTCTGCACATATGGGAGGAAATATAAAAAAGCAATGTCAGGCGATTGACCTGAAAAATTTCGAATCTGTGGAAGCAGAAAATTCGCAGAAGTTGTAGAGCCGCGGCGCCGTCGAGCAGCGCCGCCAAGATGCAGGAATTTGCAGAACTTCAGGCGCCACGGCGCCGAGTTGCAGGGCCGCGGCGCCCAGAGCCCAGAAGCTGAGAAAAGGGTGGAAGATGTTGTGAACGCACCCCAGGTGAAGATACCATACCCCCAGAGGCTAAAAACATGTGCTCTTGACAAGCAATTCTCTAAATTTGTGGAAATCCTCAAACAATTGCAACTCAATATCCCGTTTGCTGAAGCACTAGAGCAGATGCCGAGCTATGTAAAGTTCATGAAGGATATTCTTAGCAAAAAGAGGAGGATAGAGGACTACGAAACAGTGGTGTTGACTGAAGAATGTAGTGCCATCCTACAGAGAAAACTACCTCAGAAATTACAAGATCCAGGGAGCTTCACCATCCCATGCACTATTGGGAAGTTTGAATGTCAGAAAGCGTTGTGCGATCTAGGAGCATAAATTTGATGCCCTATCTAGTTTTCTGCAAACTTGGAATGGGAGAAGTCAAACCTACAAACATCACTTTGCAGTTAGCTGACTGCTCCATAGTCCACCCTAGAGGAGTCATCGAGGATGTGTTGGTAAAGATGGACAAGTTCATTTTTCCCGCTGATTTCGTTATCTTAGACATAAAAGATAACGACATAATCCCCATCATACTTGGCAGACCCTTCTTAGCCACAGGACAGGCTCTCATCGATGTTCACAAAGGGGAGTTGAAACTTCGGGTGGAAGAAGAAGAGGTGATTTTCAATGGTTTTGGGCAGCAACCTTTCCAGATGCAAGTGATAACTGTTCGACCATTGATATTATCGAAGATGCAGTGTCAGACATAGGGTTCAGAAATGATGATACGCTTGAAGAAGTACTGACCAAATGGGATGATAGTAGTGGAAACGACCCAAGGCTGATGAAGTATGCAAATTTGATGAATTCTTATGAAAAATGGGATAGGAGGAGGTATGAAGAGCTTGGGCAGATGCCAGAAAGATCAATACCATCCATGAGAAGGCTCGAGTTAAAGTTAAAAATCTACCCAATCATTTACAATAACAATATCTAGGTGAAGATCAATCCTTACGGTGATCATTTCATGCCACGTATCCACGATGAGGCGATAAGTGAGAGTATTGAGGGCTCTGGCGGGCCATTGGGTGGACATTAGCGGACATAAAGGGGATAAGTCCATCAATGATGTCATAAGATTAAATCTAGATGAGGAAGCGGACCATCCATTGAGAGCCTGGCGACTAAACCCAAACATGAAAGAGGTAGTCGAAGGAAATCATGAAATAGCTCGATCTTTGGAGTAATTTATCCTATATCCGGTAGCATGGGTGAGTCCGACAAGTGGTACCAAAAGGGTGGAATGACAGTAGTGACCAACGAAAGGAACGAGCTCATTCCTTCTAGAACAGTTACTGGGTGGATAATCTGCATTGACTATCGCAAGTTGAACAAGGCAACCAGAAAAGACCACTTCCCGCTGCCATTTCTAGATCAGATGCTGTATAGACTTGCGGGGCACAACTACTACTGTTTTCTGGATGGTTACTCAGGGTATCATCAGATTGCGATAGCGCGGAAGATCGAGAAAGGCGGCGTTCACCGCCTCTTTGGTACATTTGCGTTCAGAAGGATGACATTCGGGCTTTGCAATGCACCTGCGACCTTTCAGATGTGTATGATGGCAATTTTCTCAGACATGGTGGAGAGGACTATAGAGATTTTTATGGATGATTTTTCGGTCTTTGGGGCATCGTTCGACGAATATTTGAGGCACTTAGGCGATGTTAAACCGATATGAAGAATCTAACCTTGTGCTAAACTGGGAGAAGTGTCATTTTATGGTAAAATAAGGGATTGTCCTGGGACACAAAATATCAAACCAAGGTATTGAGGTAGACAAAGCAAAGATTTCAGTAATCGAAAATCTACCACCTCCAGTATCAACAAAAGGAGTCAGAAGTTTCCTTGGGCATGCGGGTTTCTATAGAAGATTCATCAAGGACTTTTCAAAGGTTTCAAAGCCCCTTTCCACCTTGCTAATGACGGGGGTTGCTTTGAATTCAATAAGGAATGCATGACCGCTTTTCAGACACTCAAGAAGAAGCTCATTTCAGCACCTGAATAATACTTACGGCAATGCCTCACGGCTTAAGCCTGAATAATAAAGATCTGAAAGCATTTCAAAAGAATACTGAATCATTTTTAACAGAAGAGAACTAATCGGTTTTTAAAACAGAAGCTTAAAGAGTTATACTAGCTTTATGGGAAGTTAGGTATAACCACTTAAGCATAATAAAAGAAACAGTTCGCCTATGTGTTTATAACAGACTTATATTGATTTGTGAAAAGAATAAATAAGAAGGTTTGATAAGTAGACATGATATGATGCTATGTGTGTTAGTGTCTTGTAACGTTTGTATAAAAGGGTATTCTTGTTGTGCTTATGTTGTTTAAACGATAAGCTGTTGTGTTAGTATAATATCACTCACCTCTTGACATATTGCAGGGGTTAAGCGCCTCCGTCGCGGGTAGACTCGGTGATGCAGGACCGTGATTCGAGAATACCTCATGCGGGTCGAGGACCTATGCGAGCTACGGAGTTCCGTGTTAGTGATGCAGGTTATACCTCATGCGGTCTGTGGCCATACGGACTACGAGTCGGGGCGATGCCGAGGAGTAGCTACCCTCGATGCGGGTTATGTACCTATGCGGGCCTATGAGTGGCCTATGCGGACTACGGAGTCGAGGATTAGGCTTGCATGGTGATACTACGGGCAATTGGCCTGCTTCGATCATTCGCGACCTAGAAAAGACCATTCTGATTTACCTATTGTTGCTCTTGTTTGTGATGTGGCACTATGCGGTTTCCTGGTTGTTTCATACATACTTGCAAAACTGATTTTTAAATGATATGTTTTCATTTAAGTACTTTACGATTTCATATACTTAGTACTGTTAGATCGACCTCCTTCGGGGCTGCGTTCATGCCGCAGTGGCAAGCAGTGCTAGATCCACATCCTTAGGATCTCTACGTTGGTGTCGGAGCTCCATCTTTTCCGAGGCTCTACTTTTGGGTATGATCTCCTTGTAGATAGTTTTGTACGATCGGTATGGCGGCTACCTTCCGGACATACATATATACAACCAAGCGATTGCCTCATTTCTTTACAAGCGACCCACAATACGTGACTACTGGACTCTAAGAGTTTTAACATAACAACTGTGGCGGGACAGGGCCCCGCCATACCCCTGAATATACATGAATCTACTACCTCAGGGAAAACCGTACCAAGAAATAAGCCTCCGGAGCAAATTGAGCTTTTTCCCAAAAACAGAACCGAGATCCTAAGAGCAAGGATCACCAACCTGGGTACCTAAAACCTGCGGGCATGAACGCAGCCCAGAAGTCGGTCACAACAGTAAAATATGGAACAGAAATAACGTCGAGAAATGGATCATAAGCGTACAAAGAATGACAGGACAAGTATAAAAATACATAACAGATCCTGCCGTGTCATTACCACTTATGAACTTAATCGTACCTTTTTATCTTTTCCCATTTTCAATAAAAGTTATAGTCACATTCTTATGCACATGATTAGGAAAAATCATTAAGTTCATTACCATATAACTTAATTAACTTTCATAACATAATTCGGCCCCTTATGGAGGGACGCATATACTACCCGACCCAATCTGGGCGCGATCAATCATACAAATATCAAAGCGTGCGTGGAATCCCCATCACTGAAGCCTATAAGTGTAAATATAACCATGTGACGCGCCGTGGCATCCCACCTCACCGTCGGCGTACATACACAACACGTATATATATATATCTCCTTCCGTGGAATCGCATTACTTGCCGTGTAGATGTAACATACAACCGTGTAACGCGCCGTGGCATCCCACTGCGTCGGCGTACATACACTACATATATATATATATATATATATATATAACGCGGCCGCATGCCCCGGAATCCCACATCGTATAAGCATGTCTATAACGTGCCCTCGACATCCCTCATCGTCGGTGCTGGTCTTCATGGGGCGCTAGCCCATGGAGTAATAATATAACATGGTCGCGTTCCCGAATCCACATCGTATAAGCATGGCCATGGAGTAATAAAACACGCGGCATCTTACGCGTCTGCCGCATGCCCGGCATCCCTCATCGTATAAGCATGGCCAAGATCAATCACAATGGAAGCATACCCGTGGAATCCCCCGTCAATGCCGGTACGTCCAATAAGTTGTCCGGGCATCTAACCCGCATCCTGGTCACATGCCCCGGAATCCCACATCGTATAAGCATGTCCAAGGATCAATCATGATGGAAGCATACCCGTGGAATCCCACATCACTGTCGGTACATCCAAGTAAACTTATAACAAGACAGCCGGCCCTCCAACCGAGAGTCACGACAACGTAACATATAATACTTGCACTTAAAGCTATCACAAGCAAATACATGCAAGTTCATTAAACCTTTAGACTTCCATTTTTATAAACTCATGACACTTCCGTTTTACACATAAAAATCCGGGAATTTAACCCCAAGTACTACGTACTTTCATTATCTTCAAAAGATCCCTTTTTTTCATATAAAACCCCAAGATACTAACACCCGTAGTATCCAGGCTTGTGTACATTTCACATAAGTCACGATACTTTTAGAAATACATTTCTCGGCTTCTAAATCAAGTGACCCTTACTTTAAAGCTTTAAGCAAGTGATACCTTTAAATCAAATGGCCCTTCCTTAATACAAGTTATTTCTTTGTTTACCTTATTAGAGAAAACCATTCTCTTAACCTTTCATAAAGCCGTTATAACCAACTCCCCATAAAGCCGTTATAACCCTTTATGGTTTTAGACAAACCCATTCCTTTTATAACCAAGAGACTTATACCTTTTTGAAACCAAGTATTATATATTTTCAAATCAATTCTCTTAACTTTCAAATTACACTTAGTCTCTTAACCTTTAGAAAATAAGTGACTCCTTTTATTATAAAACCTTAGAAAATTGATGCCTTAAAAATCAAGTTGCCTTTTCATTAAAATCAAGTCATTTATCTTTCCATAAAGCAAATATAACCAACTTCCCATAAAGCCGTTATATTCACTTTATACCATAGCCAAAATACAATTTCCTATCCAAGGGACTTATACGTTTAAAACGGAACAAGTATCACATACTTCAAAACTCTTCAAGTCCCTTAACTTATAAAAACATTAGACATCCTTAATACTTTCAAAGAAGTGAGTTAATCTCCTAACTCACCCGACTTGGCTATTCATAAAACTAGTAAAGGATATCAAGGTCTTGTACGTCTACTGCATTTATGTCGTGCAACTAGTCATGCTCAAAAGATAGGAAAAGTTCTACATAGAGTAAATCACACAACTACCTCTTAACTTCTAAGAGTAGAAGGAAACATGAAATGATACCACAGGTATATTCCATACATAGAATCATGCCAAAGGAAGGAAGAGGTTCACATACCTCGCGACGATTATCGACAAGTAGCAAAATGCTCCAAAGTACTTCAATCTTGATAGCTAATTCATCCTTCAAGTAGGATACGCTATACTTAGTACTTCAACCTATAATGGTCACAATACATCCATTAACCTTTCACTTCAAACGTAGAATATTCTAAGCGCTAAGTCACTAAATTCTACGGAAAATCGGACAGCACCTCCTTTATTTCTACTTACTTTGCCACCTTTTTCAAGGCCGAATACAATAACCAAACACGCCACATTTAAGGCCCAATCAATGCAATCAACAATAGGGGATTACACGCCTACTAGACGTGTAAAATTCTGCCCCACAAATGATATCAAATTAATACAACTTACAAGGCCAATTCGGCTAACTTGAAGTACTACAACATCAATTCTTATCCAATTTCCATTACAATCCAAGTTATTATCCTAACGTGATATCAAGTCGCAATCGATCATAATTACTATAATCTCCAAGTAATTAACATGCGACGATTCTAATAAACGACCAATTAGTAATCCAACTTCAAGTGGCTTATATAACATTTCGGATTTTAGGGCTACAAGCAATCCATAATACTTATAAACTTCAACACACATACTTCATGCTAGCAACATGTAAAGCTAACAACAATATAACTAATCTTGTAACACTTTTAAGGGACAAGATTATACCTTAACGAATCTCAATCCAACTCCAAATCCGAATTTGCTCCCTAGCAACTTAGAGCCTCTTCAAGACACTTCAATCCGCTACTTGAGACCCTTAGAACCATACCAACAACTTTCCTTCAACTTCCAATCCAAAACCTAGAAAAGCAACTACGTTTTCGCTTTGCGACTAACCCGAAAACTATCTTTTTCCGAGATTTTTCTATTGAGATATGCTTACAATACACTCAAGAACCTTGGTTTATAGTGTGGAGCTTAATGGATAACAAACAAAAAAAATTCTTATTCTTGTGCCTTGAACCCGAGAGCAAATGCTCTAGTTCTTCAATTCTTTTGTAAATTTGGCTAAGTGTTGGACTCTCTCTTGCTACTAGTAGTATTATATAGGGACATGGAGGGTTAAGATGTGAACAATTGGGTGGCTTGGATGAACTTCAATTAAATATCAAGACTTCTGGGACCTTTGACTTAGTCAATTTTCTCAAGCTCACACTTGCAAGACTTTGTCATCTTAAGACTATGGTCAATGACCATTTTGGCCATGTCTATTTCGTCCAAGGCATCACAAGGGGGGGGGTGACACGTGTCGCCCTCCCATTCGTCACCATATTACGTTTTTCCGACAATTCCATAATTCCGATAAATTTTTACAAGTCTCAAATCTTAACACTTGTGAGTCCTTTCGTACGTTCTTAAAACATGTCCTGTAAATACGGGGTGTAACATTCTTCCCCCCTTAGAAACATTCGTCCCCGAATGTTCTTTAGGAGTCAAACTTATAATTAGCGACATAGTTTCCTTTCACAACCCCGACATACCAATAATGCCACACATGGCCCTAATACCTCACACACGCATATTTGTCCATCATAAGCCCCAAAGAGATTATTTTTTCGTACTTCCAACTCCTTCTAACATATACCTAGTCTCAATACAATCTGTTCATGAAACTGAAACATACCACAACTTTATCATGTATACAAGTTTCTAAAGGGCCAAAGACATACCTGAAATCATATAGGCGGTTCAAAGGACCGCTAAAACTGGGAACTACCACTACGGCCTCTGTCACGGCCTGCCGGTGCATAAACATCCTGCCTAGCTATGGAAGGCGAAGAACCTGCAACTAACCCAGTAGACTGTGTTATCCCACCAGTGCCACCTCTGGTCGGACAGTCTCTCACGAAATGGCCCTGTTGGCCGCAAGCATAACAAGCTGTCGAAGTAGTACGACACTCCCCAAAATGGAATCTACTACAGTGACCACACCGGGGCAAAGGTGGCTTCCCCTGGCTACTATTCTAGAACATCTGTGAACCTGTAGCCCTAGAGCCCTGACCTTCTCCCGAATATCCCCGGCGACTAAACCTCCGGCCAGAAGACCGGGAAGGAGCACTCTGTGCCGGCTGAGATGTAGACCTAGTCTGTTGTTGAGGTTGTCCGCCTCGAAAGTTACCCTGGAACCCTGCCGTCCTGGCCCTCTTGGGCTGGCCTGAGTCTAGCTGACCCTCTCTCTCTCTGTCCTCTATCCCCTGCGCATAAGCTTGCATCCTGGCAATATCCATACCTGGCTGAAGGGCCACTCCCAGGCATGCAGTAATCATATGACGGTCTAGCCCCATCACATAGCGGTGAACTCTGTCCGCCATATCAGCCACAATAGTGTGCGCATACCTGGACAACGAGTCAAACTCCAGGTTGTATTCCCTGATGGTCCTCCCATTCTGCCTCAATGACAAGAACCTATCAACACGGGCTCTCCTCATTTCAGGAGGCAAAAAGTGATCAAGAAAGGCCTCCGTGAACTCATCCCAAACTGTCGGACGAGCACCCACACCTCTCGGCGGCTCCCGAGACTGAAACCGTTCAACGCAATATCGCGCAAACGGTGAAGCTAACACAACTGACTCTGTCTCCGAGGCCCTAAGCACCTGCATAGTCCGCTGTAGCTGCCGAACGAACTCTTGAGGATCATCCTCAGATCTCGAACCATAAAACTCGGGTGGACTACAACCCAGAAAATCTCGAATCCTCAAACTGTCGGCTCTAGGGTTAGCTACCTGCTCCTGTCGGCGCTGCCCTACCACTATGCTAGTCAAAAGCCTGATCTGCTCTCCATAATCTCTAAACTACGCTGGCTGCGGGTGGAGGCTCGGTCACGGAACCTCTGGAGCTGCGCCGCCTCGCCTCTAATATCGCCGGCATGGCTGAGCTCGCCGATCCGCCTACTACCTCAGGAATAGTCTGTGCCCGAGTCCTGATAACCCTCTGCGTACCCCTAGCAGCTCCTGCTGTTGCCTTGCCCTTCTGGGTCCTGGTCGCCTTCCGTGGAGGCATAACTGTTACATAAGAAGGGGTCAGAGAGGATTCAGCCTACTAGGACAACTCTACTGCACGATCTCAAAGAGAGAAGAATGGAAACCAATCCTAAATGTCCTACAACCTTCTGATTATAGATGTGGTGCACAACACACCGATAATCAAGACTCTACTAGACACGGTCTGTAGACACTTTCCGAGGACTAACTGCTCTGATACCACTTTTGTCACGACCAGGCCAGCTCGCGATCGTGCCCTACACAGGCACCACTTACAGTATACATCGAGAGATAATCGGGAACATACATGAAACTTATAAATAAATCAACAAAAGTAAAACAACAGGATAGCCGATAGGGCTACCTTCCTGGACATACATATATACAACCGAAGAAGTTGCCTCCTTTCCATTACAAACTGACCCACAATACGTGACTACAGACCTCTAAGAGTTTTAACATAACAACTGTGGCGGGACAGGGCCCCGCCATACCCCTGAATATACATGAATCTACTACCTCAGGGAAAACCGTACCAAGAAATAAGCCTCCGGAGCAAATGGAGCTTTTCCCCAAAAACTGAACCGAGATCCTAAGAGCAAGGATCACCAACCTGGGTACCTAAAACCTGCGGGCATGAACGCAGCCCCCCGAAGGGGGTCAGTACAACAGGTACCGAATATGGAACAGAAATAACGTACAGTAAACAGATCATAACTGTACAAAAGAATGACAGGGACAAGTATAAAAATACATACCAGATCCTGCCGTGTCATTACCACTTATGAACTTAATCGTACCTTTTTATCTTTTCCCATTTTCAATAAAAGTTATAGTCACATTCTTATGCACATGATTAGGAAAAATCATTAAGTTCATTACCATATAACTTACTTAACTTTCATAACATAATCCGGCCCCTTATGGACGGACGCATATACTACCCGGCCCAATCTTTGGCGCGATCAAGTCATACAAATATCAAAGTGTGCCCGTGAAATCCCCCATCACTGCCGACAACTATAAGTGTAAAATATAACCATGTGACGCGCCCGTGGCATCCCACCTCACTGTCGGCGTACACATACACAACACATATATATATATCTCCTGCCCGTGGAATCCCACATCACTGCCGACAACCGTAGATGTAACATACAACCATGTGACGCGCCCGTGGCATCCCACCTCACTGTCGGCGTACACATACACTACACATATATATATATATATATATATATATATATATATATATATATAACGCGCCGCATGCCCTAATCCCACATCGTATAAGCGTGGCCATAACGCCTCGGCGTCCTCATCGTAGGTGCAGGTCTTCGTAGAGCTAGCCCGTGGAGTAATAATATAATATGGTCGCATGCCCGGAATCCCACATCGTATAAGCATGGCCATGGAGTAATAAAACACGCGGCATCTAACGCGTCACGGTTGCATGCCCCGGCATCCCTCATCGTATAAGCATGGCCAAGATCAATCACAATGGAAGCATACCCGTGGAATCCCCCGTCACTGCCGGTACGTCCAATAAGCTGTCCGGGCATCTAACCCGCATCCTGGTCACATGCCCCGGAATCCCACATCGTATAAGCATGTCCAAGGATCAATCATGATGGAAGCATACCCGTGGAATCCCACATCACTGTCGGTACGTCCAAGTAAACTTATAACAAGACAGCCGACCCTCCAACCGAGAGTCACGACAACATAACATATAATACTTGCACTTAAAACTATCACAAGCAAATACATGCAAGTTCATTAAACCTTTATACTTCCATTTTTATAAACTCATGACACTTCCGTTTTACACATAAAAAATCCGGGAATTTAACCCCAAGTACTACGTACTTTCATTATCTTCAAAAGATCCCTTTTTTTCATATAAAACCCCAAGATACTAACACCCGTAGTATCCAGGCTTGTGTACATTATACATAAGTCACGATACTTTTAGAAATACATTTCTCGGCTTCTAAATCAAGTGACTCTTACTTTAAAGCTTTAAGAAAGTGATACCTTTAAATCAAATGGCCCTTCCTTAATACAAGTTATTTCTTTGTTTACCTTATTAGAGAAAACCATTCTCTTAACCTTTCATAAAGCCGTTATAATCAACTCCCCATAAAGCCGTTATAACCCTTTATGGTTTTAGACAAACTCATTCCTTTTATAACCAAGAGACTTATACCTTTTTGAATCCAAGTATTATATATTTTCAAATCAATTCTCTTAACTTTCAAATTACACTTAGTCTCTTAACCTTTAGAAAATAAGTGACTCCTTTTATTATAAAACCTTAGGCAATTGATGCCTTAAAAATCAAGTTGCCTTTTCATTAAAATCAAGTCATTTATCTTTCCATAAAGCAAATATAACCAACTTCCCATAAAGCCGTTATATTCACTTTATACCATAGCCAAAATACAATGTCCTATCCAAGGGACTTATACGTTTAAAACGGAACAAGTATCACATACTTCAAAACTCTTCAAGTCCCTTAACTTATAAAAACATTAGACATCCTTAATACTTTCAAAGAAGTGAGTTAATCTCCTAACTCACCCGACTTGGCTATTCATAAAACTAGTAAAGGATATCAAGGTTCAGACGTCTACCGTACTATGTACGTGCAACTAGTCATGCTCAAAAGATAGGAAAAGTTCTACATAGAGTAAATCACACAACTACCTCTTAACTTCTAAGAGTAGAAGGAAACATGAAATGATACCACAGGTATATTCCATACATAGAATCATGCCAAAGGAAGTAAGAGGTTCACATACCTCGCGACGATTATCGACAAGTAGCAAAATGCTCCAAAGTACTTCAATCTTGATAGCTAATCCATCCTTCAAGTAGGATACGCTATACTTAGTACTTCAACCTATAATGGTCACAATACGTCCATTAACCTTTCACTTCAAACGTAGAATATTCTAAGCGCTAAGTCACTAAATTCTACGGAAAATCGGACAGCACCTCCTTTGTTTCTACTTACTTTGCCACCTTTTTCAAGGCCGAATACAATAACCAAACACGCCACATTTAAGGCCCAATCAATGCAATCAACAATAGGGGATTACACGCCTACTAGACGTGTAAAATTCCGCCCCACAAACGATATCAAATTAATACAACTTACAAGGCCAATTCGGCTAACTTGAAGTACTACAACATCAATTCTTATCCAATTTCCATTACAATCCAAGTTATTAGCCTAACATGATATCAAGTCGCAATCGATCATAATTACTATAATCTCCAAGTAATTAACATGCGACGATTCTAATAAACGACCAATTAGTAATCCAACTTCAAGTGGCTTATATAACATTTCGGATTTTAGGGCTACAAGCAATCCATAATACTTATAAACTTCAACACACATACTTCATGCTAGCAACATGTAAAGCTAACAACAATATAACTAATCTTGTAACACTTTTAAAGGACAAGATTATACCTTAAAGAATCTCAATCCAACTCCAAATCCGAATTTGCTCCCTAGCAACTTAGAGCCTCTTCAAGACACTTCAATCTGCTACTTGAGACCCTTAGAACCATACCAACAACTTTCCTTCAACTTCCAATCCAAAACCTAGAAAAACAACTAGGTTTTCGCTTTGCGACTAACCCGAAAACTATCTTTTTCTGAGATTTTTCTATTGAGATATGCTTACAATACACTCAAGAACCTTGGTTTATAGTGTGGAGCTTAATGGATAACAAACAAAAAAATTTCTTATTCTTGTGCCTTGAACCCGAGAGCAAATGCTCTAGTTCTTCAATTTTTTTGTAAATTTGGCTAAGTGTTGGACTCTCTCTTGCTACTAGTAGTATTATATAGGGACATGGAGGGTTAAGATGTGAACAATTGGGTGGCTTGGAGTAACTTCAATTAAATATCAAGACTTGTGGGACCTTTGACTTTGTCAATTTTCTCAAGCTCACACTTGCAAGACTTTGTCATCTTAAGACTATGGTCAATGACCATTTTGGCCATGCCTATTTCGTCCAAGGCATCACAAGGGGGGGTGACACGTGTCGCCCTCCCATTCGTCACCATATTACGTTTTTCCGACAATTCCATAATTCCGATAAATTTTTACAAGTCTCAAATCTTAACACTTGTGAGTCCTTTCGTACGTTCTTAAAACATGTCCTGTAAATACGGGGTGTAACAAGAAGGATCCCGTAGAAGGAGTGTCCTCAAGTCCGTGGGCCATTCTGAATTCTCCGAGGTCCCTAAGTGCATGAGGCGTGAGTGGAGGACCACCGGCCTTGTCTTGAGGGTAGCAATAAGTATTAAAGTCTCCAATGATCATCCAAGGCATGACAATACCCGTGCCCAAGCTTGTGAGATGATGCCAAAGTTTCCTTCTTTCCGGAATGCTATAGACCGGATACACAAACGTAGCATGGAAGGATACTTGAGATATGTTACACCGTGCTTGGACATGGATATGTTGAGAGTCCATTCCAAGCACATCACAACTAACTCTGGAGGGGTCCCATAGTATTATCATTCTTCCACCATCAATGAAATCTATGTTTGAGCAAAATTTCCAAGCAAGGAACCTTTGAGAAGTGAAAGAGTCCATCCGCTCTCGGCTGAATTTAGTTTCTATTAAGCAAACTAATGACACATCATGTTGTTTTGCAATCCTACACACAAGGGTTTGTGTGGCTGCCCTATCTCTTTGTCCGCAAAGACCACAGACATTCCAACAAAGAATTTTCATTAGGAAACAGTGGAGGATTTAGTAGCACCTCCGCGCTTCGCATTTTTCATCAAGTTGGTATTCTTTCTTGAAATAACTTCTTTCCATCCTTCCTCCTTGTTGTTGGAAGCCAAGGCAGTGGTCCCAACTAGGCTATGTTCTCCGCGCTCAAAGTTTATGCAACGAGATGCGTAGAAAAGCTCATCCTTAGTATTTCTACAGGTTCCCACATCAAGAGGAGCCTACGGGTCAGTTGGTATGCTCTTTTCAGTATGCATTATCTCTGTACTCAGCCTCTCATGTTGCGCAAGACCAGTGTAGGGGTGTTGGATTGAGGACCCCTCAAGTAAGACCCGTAAGCATGAAGAGCCAGGCTGACCCGCAACCGGAGGGATTTCAAGGTTCAATGCTTCTCCAACACTTCCGGGAATATGCGGCAGAGATTGCACACTATTCTCAAAGTACATCAAGTTATCACTACCCATGGGATGATGAGGGGGTGGTGGATCAGTGTTTGAAGGACCCACATGACCCGCAACCAAAGTAGCTTCCGGGCTAGAAGAGACTCCTCCATTGCTAGGTGGTATCAATGGGTTGTCGGGTTTTCTTGCTTCTACAGTGTTGTTGTCTTGCATCAACTTCTTACACTTCAAATGGTTGTGACCAAAAGAGGCGCAATGATAACAAAAATCAGGGTAGTTCTCATATTTCACCTTTTGTATATATCTTCGATTGTCGGGGAGTTTAACCCCAAATTCTGTGACCGGTTCTTTACTTACATCAACTTTCACCAAGACTTTTGCATAGTTCATCTTAGACCTCTCCTTAGTAAATTGATCTGTGTATAGAGGCTTCCCCACACGAGATGAAATCTTACTAAGGCCTGATGCACTCCAAACCGAAAGAGGGATGTCATGAAAGGTGACCCATATCGGGATATCCATGAATAAGTCATCCGTTAGTAATACTCCTTTATCAATGGGTTTTAACATCATAGTCTTGCCAAAGACCATGTAAGGACCTCCGTGGAGCACGTTCGTGCGTTCCTCTTCCGTCATGAATTTGAAGATTGTCCATCCTTTTCCATATGGGATGATACGACACTTCACTCCCCATCCCTTAACAATAGAATTCAGAGCTTCTCTTCTCGGGAAAGGACCCGTGAAGCAGCCTATAAGACAATACCCCCAGGTTTCAATGAAGGGGACTTCATCCGTGGCTTCTAGTTCTACATCTTCTCCTTGTTGTTCAATGAATTGAAGTTTCATTCCTTTTGCTTCAAGTCTGGAACCCGCAAAGACTCCCGCATAAGTTTTCCTTTGTGGATTGGAACTATTGCGATGAGAAGGGGGTACTTCTCCCTTTGATGCATCACCGGATGGATGCGCATGATGAACTCTAGAACTGTCAGTGGGAAAGTTGCCTAATGTCATTCTTGGTAATGTAGATTGAGGGGTATGGTTAGAAGGGGTAGATCTTGGACCCGCATCTGGAGATAGTATGCGTGTGCCATTTGGAAGGGTAGGGAAATTATTGGGTAATTCGGGTGAGAGTGGAAGTTTGGAGGGGGTGGGGGTGTGTTCTTATGAAATCTGGGAAGTGATGAAGAAGTGGAGGAGGAGAGAGGTGGAAAGTTCTTAGCGTTTCCAAAGTCTAAGGAAGAAGTAAATGAAAATGGGATATTGGGATTCTTTTGTGGAAGTCCGTTTAGAAAGCTGGTTAGGGTGGGGAAGGATTGATTAGAGATTCTAGATGAAATCAATTAATGTTGACTATTAGGATGTAGTGCCTCATAGGTTCCCGCGGATGAAAGATGTTCATTAAAGGCAAAAGACTCTTTGGCTCCCGCACTAATTAAGGTTTGAGAGTTACAAGGCTCATTGGGATTAGGTGACTCTTTGGTATCCACAACTTGCATTGTTCCACGAGCATCAGTAGTAATTATAGACCCATGAATACCCTCCTGACCCACCTTGTCCATATGACCCGCCTCCTGACCCGGATTAGACCCGCCCGTGCTAATTAAGATACGGGAGTTACAAGGCTCATTGGGATTAGATGACCCTTTGGTATCCTCAACTTGCATAGGACCCTGAGCACTAGTAGTAATCTCAGACCCATGGATATCCTCCTGATCCGCCTTATCAATATGACCCGCCGCCAGACCCGGTTTAACTCCAAGGATGCCTTCATGCACTGATTTGCCGATAACAATTCTAGTCCCAGAACTTCTAACTTTTCCGGCCAGCCTGGGCAATCTACCTCTAAGAGAAGGGATTGTAGTGCTCCCGTGATTGCCATAATCTTCCGTTGTAGTCCCGGAGTTAACCAATTGCCCCGCGTCTATATTGCCATTCCTAGGGGAGGATGGAGTGTCTATAGTTGACTGAACTTCTAGAGTGATGCCGGAAACATTGGAGGGAGTATTTTCATTGGGCTTGTGGACAATGTTAGGAGTTTCCTTCGTAATTCCTTCACCTACAATCATGTTTCTGTCTGGGCTATAATCTTCTATACTTTTTCCCCAATCATGGATCTTTTGAAGCGTAATATCGTCCACCACATGTTCTAGTGGCATACGCATATCAGGCGTGACATGAACTAACACCGTGGGGTCTGAGATGGCCGGAATTAAGTTTTCTTTGACTATGGATGGACTTCTACCATTCTTTTTCTTTTTCTTGGTTCTAGATTTCGAAGAGCCTCCCGAACCACCGGAATCATTACTAGAGCGTGTGAAACGTTTTGTTTTTCTCATGTCATGAACTCTAAACTTTGATTATTGAAGAATCAATTGTGAGTGTGAGTTTAGGAAGAGAGGTAAGAACCGAAACAGTAAGGAGCAACCAAGGCAAAACGTTGAGAGCGTTTTCCTTAGTGAGAGAAACTTCTCTCTAACTCCTTTTTCTAAAAACAACAGCACACTGAACCTTGCAAACATGAGAGTAATGCATGTGATCAACATTTGAGATGAGTATAATTGGGGAATTAACTTATTTCTTAGGCCTACAGATAAAGCAAAGTGAAGATAGAACTTTCATCTCACAACCCAAATAACCAAGAATCTACTTAGAAGATTTGGATTGGAGAATGCTAAACATATGAAAACTACAATGGACTTCTCGCAAAAAGGTATGTAAAAACGATGTTGGCGAAGATGTTGACCCAACATTGTTCCAATCCATGATAGGTAGTCTTTTGTATCTTATTGCTAGTCGTCCAACATTATGTTTAGTGTATTTGTGTGTGCATGTGTTCAAGCCTGTCCCAAAATATTTCACTTAAATGTCGTGAAATATATTATTCGATATGTTGTTGGCACATATGAGTTGGGAATTTTGGTATTCCAATGACACTAATCCTAACTTAATAGGATTTAGTGACTTGGATTGAGCTGGAGATGTGAATGATAAGAGGAATACAAGTGGAGGATATTGTTTACCTTGACAACAATCTTATTTATTTGATATAGTCGTAAACAAAATGGTAAAGAATATATATATATATATATATATATATATATATATATATATATTCAAGCAACACTATTATTTTGTACTGTGATAATTTGAGTGTTATTAATATTTTTTTAAAATCATGTTCAACACTCTCGTACAAAATACATAGATATACATCATTTTTAAGGGACTTAGTTGAAAACAGTTAGTTCAGATTGAACATGTTGATACATTTCACCAGCTAGCTGACATTTTTACCAAGGCTCTAGATAATGAAAGATTTTCTAGTTTGAAAAAATCTTGGTCAGTGTTTTCTATAAATAAGGTTGTTATTGGTAGATGTTGCCTGAAACATTTGCACAATATTCTGAACAACATTTATTGGTTTGTCAATATACTCTGACGATGTTACAGTATTGTGCATGCATTTGGTCATTCAAGTATGATGCTATAAGAACAAGAACTGAAATATGATATTGTTCTCTGTGATGGTGTATATAAATTAATTATATATATCATAAAAAAAGAGTATCAAAAGTAGGTGAAGCCTCAACTAAAGATTTGGCAATGTTTAAAAAAAAAAAGAGCAAAGCTCTAAATTGGTACTGTTCCTATTGTATAGGAGTACCATGTGCTTAAAAGAAGGTTGAAAATACCTCAAAATTAGTTTTATTTTTTAAAGACATAGAGTATTCTGCATATGTTCAACTAAGTTTGATTAAGGACACGATGGGAAAATGTTACATTGGTCTAGGGATCAAACTCATAGGGAAAATATACAGAATATGTCTAATGTTAATGCAAAATCTAGAATTTCATGTGGTGTCATAATACTTGTGTTGCCCAAAATATTGTTCAACATTACTGACAACATCACCATTCAATATATTGATTGTTCTTTCGGAAAATTATTTTTATGTTGTTTAACATGCCTTATTTATTCCTGTTTATTTTTTAAATTTAAATCATTAACCTCAAATCCCGTTTAATACTGGACAATTTTTGCTTTTAAATTTAAAAATCAGTTTTATGTCGTTAATTTCTTAATTTGAGGAGTGTAGAATCCTAATTAATCTACACTACCTACTTTTTAGGAAATATTATTGCTAGTTGCTTAAAGAAATGTTGTCTTGTATATAATACTCCTCTTATTATTATTTTTCATGTCTTCAAGAGTTTTCCCGTGAAAAAAAAAATATTTTTTTTAAATGAAAAAAAACAAAAAAGGGGGGAAAATCATTTCCTCGGGTTGTTTTTGTATCTATCCGATGAACTCATCATCATTTCACACTCCAATCATGGATGGTTGTTATATATATATATATATCCTCTTATTATTATTTTTCATGTCTTCAAGAGTTTTCCCGTGAAAAAAAATATTTTTTTAAAATGAAAAAAACAAAAAAGGGGGGAAAATCATTTTCTCGGGTTGTTTTCTATCTATCCGATGAACTCATCATCATTTCACACTCCAATCATGGATGGTTGTTATATATATATATATATATATATATATATATATAAATGTATCCTGATTAATTCCCAAAATCCTCTCCTACATATTCACCTATAGAATATTTCTCCAATGTCAACACAACTGTAAGATAACTCTCCATCCAATACCCCAAAAATATTAGCCATTCGTCGAATACGAAGAACCCAAGCTCAATATCTCTCAGCAAACCGGTATAATAGTCTTTCTCTAGGATTAAAACATTGACTTGACCTGGAAGAAGGAAGCAGGAAATGACGATGTTGCCAGGAATGTTATCAACGATCTAGGAAACACTGGCTCAGGACAGTTCACATTGTTTTCAGACTGGCTTGTGGGCCAAATTGCAGAAATCTACCAACACAATTGTGAGGTTGATGCTGCAAGAAGTGCTTTGATTCTAGCCAATAGTTCATTTCATGATACTGTTTTCTCCACAAAAAGGGGAGAAAATGTTGTTATCTATGCAGGGAGAAGAAGTTATCTATGCAGGAGGAGGAAGCTGAAGTTGTACAAGTTTTACCTGTACTGTGCATAGGGAGACTGCTACTACTGATGTTGCTTCTCAGACTGATGCTGTTGTTGCTAAATAAAGAGCAAGGCGGAGATTGATGATGCTGAGCCTAAACTGTGCATGTTTGGTTAACGTGTGAGTTTTGTGAAGAAAGACAAAAAGGAGGAGATTGTTAATGTTGGAATTAGTGTTGCAACATTTGTAACAACATATCATATACATGTATGGAGATATGTTGGGACAAATGTTATGCAACAATTTGACCAACATTTATTCTAAACTGGTTTTGCCTTACTTCACGCTGATGGATATTGATTTGTGTGGACAATGAGACAATAATATTTTTGGTCTGTAAATATATTTGTATATATTTTATTTATAGATGATGTATGGATATAGTCTTTGACTACTTACAACCATGGTGTATGTGAGTTATGACTAATAGACATATGTTTTTACTAACCCAATTACAATAGACATCTCTGTAAACGATTTTGTCTATTCTTCCGACCAAAACATTGTTTGTTACTGTTAGTTAAAAATGACATAGGCAAGCTGAATATGGAGTTGTGTTTAAAACGTGGGAATTGAAGGAGTCAATCTTGGAATCGAAGCAACTTGAAGACCAAGTCAAAGTTGTTGAGATTTTCATAGAGGAAGAATTGGTCCAAGTTGTGGCCTACTTTCTCTCAACTCCCGCAGCCAACCAGTGAGAGTTTCAAGGAAGTTTCACACTATAAATAGAGGAGGAAATTCAGAGTATTGTTATCCAGAATCAAAATGTAAAAATACCAACAGAGCTCTCGGGATTTCGCTTGAGAAATATGGATCAAACCACCCTAGCCTTGTCACGCCCCGAACCCCGGGCCCGCGACTGGTGCCCTACCTGGGCACCCTTCTATTCATACAACATAATAAACCGCGGAAGATAAATAACACTCATTTTTTTATTCTTAAAACAAAGTCAAAGCCGATAAGGCTGCCATAATATAAATCACCCAAAAGGGTCTACACTGTTCAATAATGTAAATATAACTCTAGCCAGTCCAGTCCACATATGAATACAAACCTCTAAGAATTTGGACAAATACTATGACGGGACAAGCCCCCGTCGTACCTCTGAATATAACTAGCCATAATGACAAGCTCCGGAACATTGGAGTCATCTCAAAATGTTGAACCATGATCCTAATCTCACGGATCCACATCTGAGTACCTAGATCTGCGGACATGAACGCAGCCCCCCGAAGGGGGTAAGTACAACAGGTACTAAGTATGGAACGGAAATACAAAGGCAAGAAACAAGATCATAATCGCATAAATGTAACGAGGGCAAGTATGAAAATCGTTACGATCCAACCGTGTCATATAAAATAAGAGCCAATCAGACTTTTATCATCGTCATCAGTAACACCGTACCACTTTCACATATGAAAGCCATGTCAAAATCAGGGACACCTGCCCTTATCATATAATATCACAGAAGCATGCTCGTGGAATACAACATCACTGTCAGCATGTAACAAGTATAATATACAACCATCATCAGATAAGCATGCCCGTGGAATTCCAACATCACCGTCGGCATGTAAAAAGTATAATACTCAAATATCAGTACACTGTGCCTTTTTAAAAAGTATAGTAGACTTTACCGCTTTAAAATAGGGAGCTTATGATCAATCTAGGGCCACCCGCCCGTCGTATCATTATGCAATCCTACTCCTGGGATTATTTCACCCGCATAGGTCTTGTGGACCCGCATGAGATAATTTCCTCGCATAGGACTATTTCACCCGCATAAGCCCTACGGACTCGCATGAGGTAGTTTCCTCGCATCATGGGGAGCAAATCCACAGAATATGTATAATGACTTAGGGTTTTACCCCGCAATTATACTCAGGAGATGTATAATGTCTTGGGGGTTTACCCCGCAATTATACTCAGGAGATGTATAATGTCTTGGGGGTTTACCCCGCAATTATACTCAGGAGATGTATAATGTCTTGGGGGTTTACCCCACAATTATACTTATAACACTAGCACTAATGGCTATCATGAACAACATATGCAAGTTAAGTAATCTTTAACTCTCATTAGTCAAAAGGAATGCACCATCTTTCTGAATAACCAAGGCAATATCATGCCTTCCTTTTAAAACAAACAAGACAATACCATGTCTTCCTTTCTAAAATAACCAAGACAATACCATGCCTTCTTTTCTAAAATAACCAAGACAATACCATGTCTTCTTTTTAAAACAAACAAGACAATACCATGTCTTCCTTTCTAAAATAACCAAGACAATATTATGCCCTCCTTTCTAAAAATAACAAAGACAATACCATGTCTTCCTTTCTAAAATAAAAGTCTTTCATTTTATAACACCAAGGCACTATCACACCTTGCATCACTAAGGATTAAAGTTCATTACAACAATTATACGTCCGCCGTACATTCACTTTATAAACTAAATTTCCATTTAGAAAAAAAACAAGTACTACATGTATCACTAGGAAGTAGGATCCAATAAATGTATCATTTTGAAACCATCATTTAGAAAATCAAGACACATATCATACCAAGTATCTTTCTAAGACATGGCTTTGGAAAATCAAGGCACTAGACATCACGTATTACATTAAAACATCTTTAAAAGTCAAAGTGTCACATATCATGTAATATATTAAGGACTTAATCATGGACATTCTCACATGATTTCCTTAAAACCCCTTTTTTTTAAACCATCCCTTGACTTTCCACAAAGCCTGTTATAACAAACTTCCCATAAAGCCGTTATAACCACTTTCACTTTTAAAACCAAGTTACTTACCCTTTTAAACTCAAGTAACTTACACATTTAAAACCATGTAACTTATGCCTTTAAATCAAGTCACTTCTACTCTTTAAATCAAGTACCATATACTTTTCAAGTCAAGTTACTTATTCTCTTTGAATCAAGTAACATATACTTTTCAAGTCAAGTTACTTATTCTCTTTGAATCAAGTAACATATACTTTTCAAATCAAGTTACTACACCTTTTTAACTTCAACTCAAGGCTTTAGATCAAGTAACTTCTACTTTCAATATTAATACAATTATTCCTTTCACTCAAGTAACTTATTCTTTTCAAATAACGTTACTCCTATCTTTTAACATCAAGTCATGCATTCTCTTTAAACCAAGTAATCTATACATGTTACAATAATTCTAGTCTCGTGACCTTCAAATAACTCTAGTCTCATAACTTCAAAACAAATCAAGTCTCTTAACTTTAGAAATCAAGTCCCATAACTTGAAAATAAAGTCTCATAATCTTTAAAGAAATCAAGTCTCATAACTTGAAAAATAAAGTCTCATAATCTTTTAAGAAATCAAGTCTCATAATTTCAAATCAAATCTCTTAACTTCAAATCAAATCTCGTAACTTTTAAAGTACTTCAAGTAACTTATACTTTCATGATCAATTTACTTACTTCAATAAATCAAGTCACATAGACTCACCAAAATCAAGTCACATAGACTTACCAAAATCAAGTCACATAGACTTTCCCAATAATCATGTCAAAAGAAGGAAGAAGTTCACATACCTCGTGACGACTAACCCATACGACAAGTAGCAATACGCTCCAATGTGCTTCAACCTTATTAGCTATTCCACCCTCCAAGTAGAATATGATACACGTAGTACTTCAACCTATAATGACGATAGCACTTCTATCAATAACATACTTTCTAGTATAAGACTTATACCAAATAATGCCCTCTAATTCTATGAAAAATTGGGCAGCACTTCCTTTGTTTCTATGTACTTTTCCACCTTTTCCAAGGCCCGTATTCATCAACCAACACGCCACATTTAAGGCACAACCAACAGTTAACCAAAGGGGATTACACGCCTAACTTGACGTGTACAATTCTGCCCACAATTATACAAAACAGCCCACAAATCAGCCCATAAAACAGTCCATAATCCAACAAATAACGAGGTTAAAATGTGAGGCGTTTCAACACCTTTCCACACCCCTATTTTCTTAGGAATTTCATTAGAAACTACTACACTTAAACATGCATATTAGGGGATTAATTTCCAGAATTTTACACACCCAAAACAATCCATAAAATGACACGACAACGTCTAACAGTTTTGGGCAGTTTTTCGGCTAAAACAACTACAATCCGATAACTCTTTCCTTAATCCATTTTATTCCAATTCAAGTTTCAACACTTTCATATATGACATACCAACTTATAAATAACCATATTACCTTATTTTAACATACGACAAGTGTGGATAACCACAACCATATAACAAACGAAACCAAGGGCACAAAATTGCCTCAAATCGGCCAACAACATATCTACCTCATACACATCTTATTTTCCATTTATTCCTTAAAATGAATTCATATATACATTATAAAAATAAGTAATATCCAATTACTTTAATTTAAGAAGAACTATTACCTCATTTTTGTGCCAAAAAACGTCTCCCGGGCAGAATGCTCAACAATGGCCCGTAGTTTTCGTTTCGCTCCACTTCTTTAAGATCCAATCACATATATATGAACCATATGAGCTTATACACAACTTCACTTTGTATTTTGACACCAAAAAGTCGACGGATACCCCTAGGGTTTCAAGCTCATTTTCGGCCCACATGAGGATTAGGGGTTAATGGTGGTTTATCTTGGTTAATCACTTGGTTAGGGACCTTAATATTGTATCAACAAATTAACTTGGAAGATTTTAGGAATTTTTGGTCTTCACAAGGCCCTATGGCCGAGAGCCTTCATGGAGAAGAGATAGATGGAATTTTCTAACTGTTGTCTAAGTGTAGAAGTCTTGCAAGACCAATCCATATATAATGTATCTCTATGTGTGGATGCTTGACAAGTGTATGGCCTTATGTGTAGCAAGACAAGTGGAGTGGGACCCACCTCCACTTGTCTCCAAAATATATTCCAAGACCAAGTCAAATAATCAAAGGGGGTGCCACGTGTCACCCTCTCATTGGTCAAAAAAATATTTCATCTCCCAAAAATCCATAATTGGCCAAAATATCTCAAAATATCGTGGGCCCCATAAAACCGTAAAATTTTCCGGGTGGGCCCCACATGACCCAAATCCGAAAATAAAAATCCATAATTCCAATAAATTCCAAAAGTCTCAAATACCAAATTTGTGAACCAAATTCCAATTAATAAACCTTTTCCTTCACAAATTCCCGAGATTTTTCCTTAAGAAAAGTAATCATTCTTTCCTTCCGAAATTCAAATCTCAATTTCCTTCGTACGTTTTCATCTCATTGCCTTGGAAATACGGGGTGTAACAAGCCTAAAGTAGTATAACAACATCTAGTCCAACATTACTATTGTTGCCCAGATTCTAGATTAAGATTATTGTTGAAGCAATTGTAATAAAGATGTTGTATTTTTCTTTATAAATATTTTATCTTTAGGCTGAAGTCATCTGCGACTTCATATTGTAATTTTTTTTATTTTGTTACGATCCATTGTAATTGTATATAATATATACATTACTTATGTCATTGACCATCAATGGCTATTTTAATATATACCTTTGAAAATATAAACCTTATGTCGTTTACTTTTCCGCTGCATTTACTCTTTAAGGTTTATTCTATTTTTATCAGGTGTTGCCACAAATGTTGTCTCAACATTGTAGGCAACATTAGAAACTGTTTCAGCATTTAATTTTGAATTTAATCTTGCTTTTACGTTCTAATCCGTAGCCTCGGTCCCCAACATATATTAATCATACAATTATGGTAAGACTACAAGACTAAGTAATATACAAGTGTAATACTAAATATACCATAAATGAGAAGGGATATACACGGATTTTATGGCTATATTTAACACACCCCGCAGTCATAGCGGGTGGTCTTCGTACGCTGAGACTGTCTCTAAAATCTTTAAAAAGGACCGAGGGAAGACCCTTTGTAAAGATGTCTGCAATTTGATATCTGGAAGGAACATGGCAGACACGTACTTGTTCTCGAGCTACATTTTCTCGAACAAAGGGAATGTCCATCTCTATATGCTTAGTGCGCTAGTATTGAACTGGATTACCAGAAAGGCAGATGACACTAATATTATCACAATACACCAAGGTAGCTTTCTGAATAGGACAATAGAGCTCTAAAATAAGATTATGTAACCAACATGACTCAGAGACCACATTGGCTACCCCTCGATACTCGGTCTCTGCATTCGAACATGAAAGCGTGGATTGACATTTGGCAGACCATGAGACCAAATTATTACCAAGAAACATACAATATCCAGACGTAGAACGGTTGGTATCCGGACAATCACCTCAATCACCATCTATATATGAGACAAGCATTGCCATCATCGAAGGATACAAATGCAAGTCATAATCAAATGTGCCCTGAACGTACTTAAGAATGCGTTTGAGCGCATTCATATGTTCAATCATAGGGTCATTCATAAACAAACACACTTGTTGTACGACATATATTGTCACGACCCGACCCCGGGACCGCGACTGGTGCCCTACCTGGGCACCCTTACAGGTAAACATCAGAGAAAATCAGCGGAACATACACGAAACTTAAAAATAAAACATCGTAAGTAAAACAACAGGTTAGCCGATAGGGCTACCTTCCTGAACATATATAAAAACAACCGAAGCAGTTGCCTCATTTCTTTTTACAAACTGACCCACAATATGTGACTACTGCACTTAAGAGTTTTAACAACCATCGTATGACAGGCCCCGCCATACCTCGAATGAACATAAACGTGACAACTCCGAACACCGAGCCATCTCAACTTGCGAACCGATCCTAAGCTCGCGGATCCACAATCGTGTACCTAAACTCGCGGCATGAACGCAGCTTCGGCGGTCGATAACAAAAATTAATATGGAATGTAATATAACGTGATGAAACAAATCATAATCAGACAAAAGAATGACAAGGACAAGTATAAAAATTCATACGAGATCCTGCCGTGTCATTACCACTTATGAACTTAATCGTACCTTATTATCCTTTCCATTCCCAATAAAAGTTATAGTCACATTCTTACGCATTATTAGAAAAAGAATCATTAAGTTCATTACCATATAACTTACTTATCTTTCATAACATAGTCCGCCCACTACGGAGGGACACATATACTACCCTACCAACTGGGACGCGATAAAGTCACACTAATATCAAAGCATGCCCGTGGAATCCCCCATCACTGTCGACAGCTATTAGTGTAAAATATAACCATGTGACGCGCCCGTGGCATCCCACCTCACTGCCGGCGTACACATACACAATACATATATATATATCCTGCCCGTGGAATCCCACATCACTGCCGACAGTCCAGGGTATAATAATACACCAATAGGCATACATGAACACCAAGTCCCACCGGTGGTATAGCGTCTGGGTCTACCCTCACTTATACTCTACCCGAGAGTATGGTAAAGCGGTGGTATAGCATCTGGGGTCTACCTCACTTATACTCTTACCCCGGAGAGGTGGTAAAGCGGTGGTATAGCATCTGGGGTCTACCTCACTTATACTCTTACCACGGAGAAGGTGGTATAACGCCTGGGGCTTGCCCTCATTTATACTCTTACCCTATCTGGAGCGGTCTTCAAACAACACATAAAGGTGGTACAAAGATTCGGGGTTTACCTCACTTATACTCTTACCCCGGAGAAGGTGGTATAACGTCTTGGGCTTGCCTCATTTATACTCTTACCCCATCTCGACCGACCATCAAACAAGACATAAGCACTACCATGTCTTTTATAAAATCCGAATTTAACCCAAGTGCTACAAATAACGGAAGCATACCTGGAATCCCACATCCTCGCTTGCACGCCCAAGTAACTTATAACAAGACAGTACCCTCCAACCGAGAGTCGCGGATCGTAATAAAACATAATACTTGCACTCAAAGGCTATCACCAAGACACATAGGCTAATTCTCAATTAACAAGCCAAAGTACTTATCAGGCACAAATAGAATAATTCTCATTTAACAAGCCAAAGTACTTATCGGGCACAAATAGAATAATTCTCATTTAACAAGCCAAAGTACTAATCAAGGCATCACATAGAATTATTCTCAATTAAACAGCAAAGTACTACGTGACGACATTCTTTTCAAAAGACTCCTTTCCAAATAAACTTCCCGATACTAACAATCAGTAGTATCAAGTCCTATTCACCTTCAAGACAAGTCACAATACCTTTTAGAAAATACAATTACCGCTTCTAAATCAAGTGACTTCCTTATTTAAAACCTTAAGCAATTGGTACCTTTAAAACAATTTGCCCTTCCTTAACACAAGTTATTTCTTTGCTTACTCTATTAGAGAAAACCATTCTCTTAACCTTCCATAAAGCCGTTATAACCGACTTCCCATAAAGCCGTTATAACCCTTTATGGTTTAGACCAACACGTTCATTTTATAACCAAGAGACTTCTACTTTTTGAAACCAAGTATTAAATACTTTCAAATAAATTCTCATAACTTTCAAAAATACAAATAGTCTCTTAACCCTTAGAAAACAAGTGACTCCTTTTATTATAAAACCTTGGGCAATTAATGCCTTAAAACAAGTGGCCTTTTCACTAAAATCAAATCACTTATCTTTCCATAAAGCAAATATAACTAACTTCCCATAAAGCCGTTATATTCACTTTATACCTTAGCCCAAAAACAATTTCCTATCCAAGGGACTTATACGTTTAAAACGGAACAAGTATCACATACTTTAAAACTCTTCAAGTCCCTTAACTTTAATAACACTTAAGACATCCTTTATACTTTCAAAGAAGTGAGTTAATCTCCAACTCACCCGACTTGGCTATTCACAAACTAGTAAAGGATATCAAGGTGTCAGACGCTCATCAGCATCGCATACGCAACTAGTCATGCTCAAAGATAGGAAAAGTTGCACATAGAGTAGATCACACAACTACCTCTTAACTTCTAAGAGTAACAGAAACATGAAATGATACCACCGTATATTCCATACATAGAATCATGCCAAAGGAAGGAAGAGGTTCACATACCTCGCGACGATTGTCGACAAATAGCAAAATGCTCCAAAGTACTCCAACCTTGATAGCTATTCCACTCTCCAAGTAGGATACGCTATACTTAGTACTTCAACCTATAATGATCACAATATGTCCATTAACCTTTCACTTCTAACGTAGAATATTTTAGGTGCTAAGTCGCTAAATTCTACGGAAAATCGGACAAAGACCTCCTTTGTTTCTACTCACTTTGCCACCTTTTTCAAGGCCGAATACAATAACCAAACAGCCCCAATTGGCTCACAACAATATAGAAGGTATTCCAATACAATGAATAACTAAACAGCCCCAATTGGCTCACAATTTAGAAAGTAGTCCAATACAAATGAATAACAAACTAAAAGTCCAAATTCGGCCACCTTGAGTTCAACCATACCAATTCTTATCAAATTTCCATTTCAATCCAAATTGGTAGCATAACATGATATCAAGTCGCATTTGATTATAACAATCCATAATCTCTAAGTAGGTAACATGCGACGATTTCTAATAAACGACCAATTAGTAATCCAATTTTCAAGTGGCTTATATAACATTTCGAATTTAGCTACAAGCACTCCATAATACTTATAAACTTCTACATACCAACTTCATGTTGTCAACGTGTAAAACTAACAACAAAAATATATAATCTTGTAACATCTTAAAGGACAAGATTATACCTTAACGATTCTCAATCCAATCTTCAAATCCAAGTCGTTCCTTAGCAACTTGTAGACTCTCCAAGATACTTCAATCCGCTACTGAGACCCTTAGAACCATACCAACAATTTTCCTTCAAACTTCCAACCAAAACCTAGAAAAGCCATTAGGTTTTCACCTTGCGACTAATACGAAAACTCTCTTTTTCCGGGATTTTTCTATTGAGATATACTCACATAACACTCATGAACCTTGGTTTAAAGTGTGGGGCTTAATGGACAAGAAACAAAAAAATTTCCTTCTTTGTAATGGGGAACCCGAGAGCTCACAATGAGTGTCTTCAAATTCTTTGTGATATTTGGCTAAGTGTTAAGCCCTCTCTTGCTACTAGTAGTAATATAAAGGGAAATGGAGGGTCAAGGTGTCTACAAATGGGTGGCTAGGATGAGGTATTGCTAAATATCAAGTCTAGTGGGACCTTGACTAAGTCAACTTTGTCAAGCTAAACAACTTGCAAGACTTGTCTTGCTAACAAAGGTCCAATGACCCTCTTGCCCTTGCAATTTCGTCCAAGGCATACTAAGGGGGGGGGGGTGACACGTGTCGCCCTCCCATTCGTCATAATAATACGTTTTTCGACAATTTCATAATTCCCGATAAATTTTTTTACAAGTCTCAATTTTCAACACTTGTGAGTTCTTTCGTACATTCTTAAAACATGTCCTGTAAATACGGGGTGTAACATATATAATATCAGATCGTGTGAACGTAAGATACTGAAGGGCCCTTGCAAGACTACGATAGCAGGTCGGATCCTCATAGGGGGAGCCAGCTGCAGCACCCAACTTGGGTTTAGTATCAACTGAAAAGAAGTGGACTTACAGGATGACATCCCAACCCTCTCAATAATCTCAGATGCATACTTCCTCTATAATAAGAACAGTCCACCTGCATGACTAGTGACAATAATACCCAAAAAATAACTCAATGGCCCCAAGTCTTTCATGGCTTGCGTAATGCGTCAAAAGAGGCAGTCAGGATAATATCATCCATATATAATAGTATATAAGTCATCGAAGAACCCTGGAGATATATGAATAATGAATTATCAGACCTGCTGTGATAGAACCCAATAGTCGAAACATAGTCAGCAAACCTCTTATACCAAGCCCGTGAAGACTGCTTAAGCCCATACAAGGACTCCTTCAACAAACAGACATGATGAAGATATCGAGTATCCCTAAATCCCAAGGGTTGATGCATATAAATTGTCTCTTTGAGATCACCATATAGGAAAACATTATTCACGTCTAGCTGATGAATGGACAATATTTTTGAAAGAGTCAAGTTGAGCATAGTGCGAATGGTAGCCGGCTTGACCACCAGACTAAATGTCTCACCACAATCAACCCCAACCTACCGGGTCTTACCATCACCTACAAGACGAGCCTTATGCCTTGCAAATGAATCGTCAGAATTATCTTTATGAGCAAAAATCCACATAGACCGAATAATATTAACACCAGATGTATGAGGTACCAACTCCCACGTCTTATTATCAATAAGAGCATTATATTCATCGGTCATGTCAATCTTCCAATTTGGGTTATTTAAAGAAGACATATGATTCCGGGGTAACGGTGATTTAAGAACATTAGAATTTAAATTAAAATATCTTTTTGGTTTAAAAATACTCCGTTGACTGGACCATGACTCGGGTCTGATTGGGTGAATTTTGGGAATTTTTGGGATCCGTGACCTGCTGACCCATGACTGGAAACAATAAACACGGGAAACAGTGGACCAATTCCAGAATTGGGCTGAACTGGCCCAATCCCAGAAGCTAGCCCAGTGACGACACTTGGGTCAGTTTGTTGTGGCAGTGGGGTGGGACCAGCGGGCAGTGGGCACGCTTGAGATGTTTGGGTGCAGGACATATCCGAAAAATGGTGAATAATATATGAGAATATATCATCATCCAAAAAATTATACGAAATAGGCACGGGATTATCTACCTTAGAAAACGGAAATTAGGACTTATAAAACATAACATGACGACTAATATTAATTCATTTGGATGACACATCAAAGCATTTATAACCACAGTGATTTGACGGATAATCCAAAAACACACAAGGGGTAGAACGGGCCTGAAGTTTGTTAATTGTGATGGATGGAAATAGTGGATAATATAAACACCCAAAGACCCTAATATGTGAATACAAAAGAGTCTTATTATATAAAATATGTAGAGGGGACGAATATGTCAAACCTTTGGAAGGAAGAATGTTAAGAATATATGTAGCCATTTGTAGAGCATGATGTCAAAACGATGGGGGTACGGAAGCATGGATCAATAAAGTGCGGATAATATTATTAATGATGCGAATTTTACTTTCGACTTTCTCATTTTGTGAAGACATATGAGGACAAGAAAAATGAAAATTGATCTCATTTTTAGCACAAAACTCCCGAAACTCCCTATTGTCATATTATCACATTGAATATTTATTATTTTCCTTTCGAATTGAGTTCTAATGAATGCTCTAAATTTTAAGAAGATGGAAAAACTTGAGATTTCTTCGCTATTGGAAAAATCCATAAAAATTTAGAATAATCATCCAAGAATAGAGCATAATACTGATGACCCATAGAACTAAGAACATACGATGTTGTCACGACCCGACCCCGGGCCGCGACTGGTGCCCTACCTGGGCACCCTTCTAATCATACAACATAATAAACTGCGAAAGCTAAATAACACACCTTTTTTTTTTAAACTAAAAACTAAGGCCAAGCCGATAAGGCTGCCATAATCATAAAAATTACCCGAAAGGGTCTACACTGTTTAACAATGTAAAAAAACAACTCTAGCCAGTCCATTCCTGTTATACCCCGTAGTTCCAGGGTATGTATGTGAGGACGTACGTACGAGAATACGACAGAAATTTTGGAAAGAAAGAAAGATGTGATTTTTCGACGGAAAAGTTTCCGGGTTTTGTGAAGGAAAAAGGTTCGTTAGTGGGAATTGGATTCCCAGATTTGGTATTTGGACTTCTTGGATTATATTAGAATTATGAGATTTTATTTTCGGAAATGGTCACGTGGGACCCACGGGAGAAATTTCCGGTTTTGTGGGGCCCACTTTGTTTTTGAGATTTTCGGTATTTTGGATATTTTCGGAAGACGAAATATTTTGGACGAGTAGGGGGGAGACACGTGTCACCCCCATGTGGCCACCTTGGCCGAATTGGCCTTACAAGTGGCAAGCCACTTGTCTTGTTTTTTGTTGGCCATGTGGTGTGGTGGGACCCACACACACATGACCCAATCTTGACCATACACTTACATTGATCTTGGCCCTAGATTCTTCTATAAATACCCCATAGTGCAAGACATAATATTCATCCACACTTAAAGACTTTCCAAGGCAAAAATATCCCTTTCCCTTTGTATGGTTTTCGTCCCCCTCCCCCCACTTGTGTAGAAAATACTTCAAGTATTGCAGTATTATCCCAAATACCTTAGCCTAGTATCCCTAGTTGTATTCCAAGATTATTTTAATACTAGGAGCCCGAAAATACTACTTTTTTCCAAATAGTCGCAAATGAAACCCTAGAAAAATCTTCATAGCTTGGTTGAAGTGTTTAGAGAAGTTGTTTAGAAACTTCTAAGGGTCGCTTGGAGCGGGTTGGAGCGTAAGGATTGAGCTAAACGTTGCTCAGGATCGACTTATAATCTTGGATAATTTTTGGGCTTATCGAGGTAATGATTTATGTCCCTCTATTGTAATTGGATATTACATATTGTAGTAGTTTAGAATTGAGTATAAGATATATTGGAAGGATGATTATAAAGGTTTGAATCAGATTTACATTGACCGTATTTTACAGAGTTGTGTAGTATTATTGTTAGGCAGAATGTGCACGTCAGGTTAGACGTGTAATCCTCGAGTTGTTGGCTGGTAGCAGCCTCAGTGGGAGGTTATGTATGAGATCATGTGTGGGGAGGTGCCGCTGAATTTTCCGTAGAATAGGAACTGTTTGCTTAGATTATGCTACAAGAGAACTAGAGATTGATAGATATATTGTGGTTATTATAGGTGGATCTTCTACGCGCATACTTGACTTGGCTTGTGGATTAAGCCGAAGAGGTATGTGATTCTTCCTATACTCTTGAGCATGATTGTTGTGAACTATATAGTACGGTAGACGTACATGTGTGAAATGAATTTTGTTTAAAACATAAAGTGTTATAATGGCTTTATGGGAAGTTAGTTATAACGACTTTATGAAGATAAAAGAAAGATTTGATTTTGAAAGATAAACGACTTGATTTTGAAATTTAAGAGACTTGATCTTGAAAGATAAGAGACTTGACTTATAAACGACTTGATTTCGGAAAAAGTAGAAGTAACTTGATTTAAGTATAGGTTACTTGTTTTGAAAAGAGTAAGTTTTTGGGTTTTAAAGAGTATACTTGATGTTGTTTTACAAGAAAAGCATTTGGTTTAAAAAGTATAGAGTACTTGATTTTAAAAGTCTTGTAAAGATTTTTACGAAAGTGAAGTAATTTGGTTTGAAAAGAAAACGTGTTTTAATACTACGAGTATTAGTATCGTGTGGCTTTTACGTAAAAAGAGGTCTTTTTGAAAGAATGAAAGTATGTAGTATTTTGGGGTTGAAACCCGGATTGTTGATATAAAATGAAAGTACGTTGAACTTGCCTATGCTTGTTGTGATAGCCTTTGATTGGCAAGTGTTTTGTTTCTGTGCTACCGTGACTCTCTGGGAGGGCCGGCTATCAGATTGATTGCTTGGACATACTGACACGTTGGATGGTCCACGAGTATGCGTCCACTTTGAGTATTATCTGGTTATTTCTTTTGGACATACTGACACGTTGGATGGTCCACGAGTATGCGTCCACTTTGAGTATTATCTTGTTATTTCCTTTGGACATACTGACACGATGGATGGTCCACGGGTATGCGTCCAGTAGGATGGTTTCATGGCCATGCTTTCCGAGGTAAGATGTCGGGGCATGCGGTCATTGTGAGGATTATGTTATTTGTCCATGGACCGCTAATCCATGAAGCTTGTCGCGGTGACGAGCGATCACGGGCTTGATTTGTACATGTGGTTCAGGCACACTTTAGATACTTGTCCTGGTCATTTCTCGTGTATCGGTAGGCTCTGGTAGATAGCTTAAGATACTTGCCTCGGTCATATCTCGTGAGACGGTAGGCTAGGGTACGTTAGCTTAAGATACTTGCCTCGGCCAGTTGCGTGGCTAGCTTTTGGACTGGTAGTTGGCTTCCGTACCTTGCCCGTGAAGGGATATGACTAGCTTTTGGACTGGTAGTTGGCTATTCTACTTGGCCCGATCGGTTTGATGACGCAGGCAGGATCTAGTGTTCAGGTTCACATATGGGTGTTGTTTCACATCATGTACTGCCGGCAGTGAGGAATGAGTTCCACGGGCATGATTGATATTATGGGCGTGAGACCCATAGTTATGTGTGAGTGATTATTCTGGGGATATGCGTCCCCTTACTTGACCTAACTGTTTACTTATTGCGAAATGGTTTTATAAAATGATGAAATGTGATTTCATTTACACGATTTTCACATACTTGGTACTGTTATCGACCTCGCCTGGGGCCGTTCATGCCGCAGGTAGAGGTACACCAGTTGTTGATCCTCGCTCATAGGATCACAGTTCAGCGTTGGAAAGCTCCGTTTCTCCGGAGGCTTTTTTTTTTTGGTATAGTCCCCTGTCATTGTAGATACTTGTACATTCAGGGGTATGGCGGGGCCCTGTCCCGTCATAGATGTTGTTACATTCTTAGAGGTCTGTAGTACTGTTGTGGGCAGGGTTTGTAAAGGATATTAAATGTTCAGTTATATGTATATACATGAAGGTGACCATTTTGGTTAGCCTGTTTTCTTATGTTGTCTCTTGTTTCCTGGTTAAGTTTTTATTTCCGCTGATTTTCTCTAATGTTGTTATCACTAGGGTGCCCGGGGTAAGGCACGATCCACGCCCGAGATCGGTCGTGACAAAAGTGGTATCAAAGCGATTAATCCTCGGAAAGTGTCTACGCATCAGATCTAGTAGAGTCTTGATTATCGGCGTGCACCACACCTATAATCAGGAGGCTATGGGATATCTAGGATTGGTTTCTATTCCTTCTCACTCTGAGATCGTGCCTTAGAGATGTGTTGTAAGTTGGACTCCTTCTGACGTATTCTTTTATGCCAGTTATGCCTCCACGCAAGGCAACCGTGAGCCCGGCAAGGCGCAGAGGAGTCGCGAGTAGAGCAAAGAATGGCCGGTCTCATCGAGGCCATAGTACCTGAGCCTCCAGTCCCATGGCCAGGAACAGAAGATATGGGTTATAAGGAGATGGCCCAGTTACTAGCTAGGATTGTGGCTAGACACGAGGGCAGAGAGTCGAGGTTCCGCAGCACCCATAGTTCACCCTGCAGCGTATAGTTTGAGACTACGGACTTTTGAGCCGCACCACCCGAGTTCTATGGGTCAAGGCACGAGAATGATCCGCAGGAGTTCATCCGACGATTCACGGATCGCGAGGGTGATCAAGGCTTCGGAGACCGAGTCGGTGGTCCTAGGTTCGCATCGGCTGCGTGATACTGCAATTGATTGGTTTGATTCGTGGGAGCTGTCCCGGGGGGAGCATGCGCCTCCAGTTGTGTGGGACGAGTTCTCGGAGGCATTTCTCAACCATTTCTTGCCTCCGCAGATGAGGAGTGCACGGGCCGACAAATTTTTGATGCTGAGACAGAGAGGGCGTACGGTTCGGGAGTACAATGTGGAGTTCGACTCGTTGGCTCGATATGTCCATGCGTTAGTGGCAGACATGGAGGACAGAGTGCACCGCTATGTCATAGTGGCCGACGACATTTAGCAGAGAGTTGCTCGTGTAGCTCTTCACCGCATGGACATTGCCCGCATGCGCAGCTTATGACTGGGTATGAGAGCGAGAGGCGACGGATTGACCAATACCAGCAGAAGAAGGCCAGGACGACAGGGTCCTTTGGTAACTTTCAAGGCGGACCGCCGCAGCAGCAGACTAGTTATGCGCCCGCCAAGACTGAGTGGTCCTCTACGCCTTCGTGACATCCAGGTATTCGTGAGTAGGTCGTGGCTCCAAGGGTTCAGTTTTCGTGAGCGAGTGTTGGCGGAAGCCACCCCAACCTCGTGGCTGTAAGTAAACCCATGCGTGAGTGTCACAGATTCGAAAGTTTGTTTTACATGCGCCGCAGGGCCATTTTGCGAGAATTGTCCAACCAGAGGTAGCGGATGTAGAGACTCGGTCTTCGGATCTGCTATGGTTCTTCGCCGATAGCTAGCAGGTGTTCATGCACCGGCAGGTCGTGGCAGGGGTCGTGGTGGAAGTTCCCAGTTCTAGCGGTCCTTGGAACCGCCTATTTTGATTTCAGGTATATCCTTAACCCTCTAGAGATTAGTATGTGTGATAAGATGAGGATATTTTAAAGTATTATGTTCTGATGGCATTGTGTTAGTTGTGATTTGAAAACATGGGTAGTTGAAAAGGTAAGATTGGGGACAGGGAAATTGTGAGCCTTAGAATATTATACGTGGAGACCTTAGACGCGAGGCTCTTGAGTAAAAGATTTTGTTTACGATTGACCTTTGTCGGAGTGCATAGTATACGTGGGGTATATTTGTGTGATAAGTCCCTGAGTGGTGTGAAATGTAAGAGGGTAGTTGAGCTAAGAAGACCACTAGTTTTTTTTCGTGACTTGATTAGTGAGATTGTTCCGGATCGGGGAACAAGAGCTTGGCGCGGTAAATGGGTCGGGTTGAGGCAAGATCGCGGGTCAACCCGCAGCCCGGATTAAGGTGGGGTCGATTTGTGGTGGTCCCGCTTTGTGATAGGGTCACGAGGGTGCTAGGCCCAAGTTTAGGTAACCATCGTACGGGTTCGTGGATACGTTCGACCAGAATCGGATCGTGAAGGCCGGGGATGGCCTTAGAGGAAATTGAAGCTAGTGGGAGCTTTTGTGAGATTAGAAATGATTCCTCGTTGGCTTGGATTTGAGTTTTGCGCACATGTTATATTCTGGCCATTGGTGGCATGATCGGTTTTGTAAGTGTAGTAGTGGAGACTATACCGGCGCAGGTACGTTTGGAGACTTAGAAGGAACATTCATGACGAATGTTTCTAAGGGGGGAAGAATGTTATACCCCGTAGTTCCAGGGTATGTATGTGAGGACGTACGTACGAGAATACGACCGAAATTTTGGAAAGAAAGAAAGATGTGATTTTTCGACGGAAAAGTTTCCGGGTTTTGTGAAGGAAAAAGGTTCGTTAGTGGGAATTGGATTCCCAGATTTGGTATTTGGACTTCTTGGATTATATTAGAATTATGAGATTTTATTTTCGGAAATGGTCACGTGGGACCCACGGGAGAAATTTACGGTTTTGTGGGGCCCACTTTGTTTTTGAGATTTTCGGTATTTTGGATATTTTCGGAAGACGAAATATTTTGGACGAGTAGGGGGGCGACACGTGTCACCCCCATGTGGCCACCTTGGCCGAAATGGTCCCTTGGCAGAATTGGCCTTACAAGTGGCAAGCCACTTGTCTTGTTTTTTGTTGGCCATGTGGTGTAGTGGGACCCACACACACATGGCCCAATCTTGACCATACACTTACATTGATCTTGGCCCTAGATTCTTCTATAAATACCCCATAGTGCAAGACATAATATTCATCCACAATTAAAGACTTTCCAAGGCAAAAATATCCCTTTCCCTTTGTATGGTTTTCGTCCCCCTCCCCCCACTTGTGTAGAAAATACTTCAAGTATTGCAGTATTATCCCAAATACCTTAGCCTAGTATCCCTAGTTTTATTCCAAGGTTATTTTAAAACTAGGAGCCCGAAAATACTATTTTTTTCCAAATAGTCGCAAATGAAACCCTAGAAAAATCTTCATAGCTTGGTTGAAGTGTTTAGAGAAGTTGTTTAGAAACATCTAAGGGTCGCTTGGAGCGGGTTGGAGCGTAAGGATTGAGCTAAACGTTGCTCAGGATCGACTTATAATCTTGGATAATTTTTGGGCTTATCGAGGTAATGATTTATGTCCCTCTATTGTAATTGGATATTACATATTGTAGTAGTTTAGAATTGAGTATAAGATATATTGGAAGGATGATTATAAAGGTTTGAATCAGATTTACATTGACCGTATTTTACAAGAGGCTTGTGTAGTATTATTGTTAGGCGAATTGTGCACGTCCCGGTTAGGCGTGTAATCCTCGAGTTGTTGGCTTGGTAGCAGGCCTTGTTAGGGGGAGGTTATGTATGTGATTGCGGGGGGGAGGTTCTGCCGAATTTTCCGTAGAATAGGGAACTGTTTGCTTAGATTATGCTACGAAGAGAACTAGAGATTGATAGATATATTTTGGTTATTATTGGTGGATCTTTCACGCGACATACTTGACTTGCCAGGATTAAGCCAAGAGGTATGTGATTCTTCCAATACTCTTGAGCATGATTGTTGTGAACTATATAGTACTGAGATACATGTGTGAAATGAATTTTGTTTAAAACATAAAGTGTTATAATGGCTTTATGGGAAGTTAGTTATAACGACTTTATGAAGATAAAAGAAAGATTTGATTTTGAAAGATAAACGACTTGATTTTGAAAGTTAAGAGACTTGATCTTGAAAGATAAGAGACTTGACTTATAAACGACTTGATTTCGGAAAAAGGAGAAGTAACTTGATTTAAGTATAGGTTACTTGTTTTGAAAATAGTAAGTTTTTGGGTTTTAAACAGTATACTTGATGTTGTTTTACAAGAAAAGCATTTGGTTTAAAAAGTATAGAGTACTTGATTTTAAAAGTCTTGTAAAGATTTTTATGAAAGTGAAGTAATTTGGTTTGAAAAGAAAACGTGTTTTAATACTACGAGTATTAGTATCGTGTGGCTTTTACGTAAAAAGAGGTCTTTTTGAAAGAATGAAAGTATGTAGTATTTTGGGGTTGAAACCTGGATTGTTGATATAAAATGAAAGTACGTTGAACTTGCCTATGATTGTTGTGATAGCCTTTGATGGGCAAGTGTTTTGTTTCTGTGCTACCGTGACTCTCTGGGAGGGCCGGCTATATGATTGATTGCTTGGACATACTGACACGTTGGATGGTCCACGAGTATGCGTCCACTTTGAGTATTATCTGGTTATTTCTTTTGGACATACTGACACGTTGGATGGTCCACGCAGTATCGTCCACTTTGAGTATTATCTTGTTATTTCCTTTGGACATACCGACACGATGGATGGTCCACGTACGCATGCCCCGAGGATGGTTTCATGGCAATGCTTTCCGAGGTAAGATGTCGGGCACGCGTCATTGTGAGGATTATGTTATTTGTCCATGGACCGCTAATCCATGAAGCTTGCCGCGGTGACGAGCGATCACGGGCTTGATTTGTACATGTGGTTCAGGCACACTTTAGATACTTGTCCTGGTCATTTCTCGTGTATCGGTAGGCTCTGGTAGATAGCTTAAGATACTTGCCTCGGTCATATCTCGTGAGATGGTAGGCTAGGGTACGTTAGCTTAAGATACTTGCCTCGGCCAGTTGCGTGGCTAGCTTTTGGACTGGTAGTTGGCTTCCATACCTTGCCCATGAAGGGATATGACTAGCTTTTGGACTAGTAGTTGGCTATTCTACTGTCACGACCCGACCCCGGGTGTTACACCCCGTAAATTCAAGAAGATAAGATAAGAACATACCAAGATATATAAGATTTGAAAGTGGAAATATAGGTGGGCAAACATGTGTTGGACGGATTTTGAGTCTACCTTGGAGTGTTGTACCCCAGTTGTTAAGAATTTCGAGGTGGTTAAAAAGCCTAGTGTGTAGTCCGTTAAATCTAGTTCCCAACGCAACAAACCGTTCGTCGATATGACATCGGAGTCAAAAGTTATGGAAGTTTCAAGTTATGTGCGCAGTCAGGCAAAGCGGCTTGTTCAGGTACAGTGCGCGCGCCGACGCAGGTCATGCGCCGGCCAGATCCGGGAGTCTCATGGTTTCAGTGCCGCGGCCGAATCGAGGGCATGGCGGGATTTTTCACGGTAAAGACGAAAATCAGGGGATACTTTGTTAAAAGCCTATGGGAGGGTGACAAGTGTCCCTCCCATCCTTTTGACCAGAATAGGGTCCTATTTTAGGGCCAAGTCTTGGAAGACTTGGCCATTTCATCTTGGAAACCCTCCTAAGAAAATCCTCTCCCTTTCTCTCTAGTTTTCTTGAAGAAACCTAGCCTTAGGAAATTGTTGGAGCAGCGGCAAGAAGGAAAAGTGTGGGTAAACTTGTGGGAAGCGCTGGTGGACGAGTTTTGACGGAAAACAAGTGGAAGAAAGGGGCTTTTGTGGGCTTCTCCAAAGGTAAAAATTTCCCCTTCTCTTGGATATGGGTTAATACTTGTTATAGTAGTTTAGAAATGAGCCTGAGGCTGTTTTATTTAAGTTGAATAGATTTAGATCTTGTTGAAACTAAAATGGGCATGTTAGCCTTAAGATGATAACTTCAATTTGGTTACTAATTTGGTCGTCGCATGTTGTAAAGGGGGATTGTAGTTGTTGAAGATGTCTAGGGCTAGATATCATGTTAGACCTAAGAACTTGAATTGGAAAAGAGTTGAAAGGGGTTAGTATTGGTTATATTGTTGGCCAAGAATGGCATGGAAATTATTGGTTTATTTTGTATCATTGTGGGGCGGAATTTTACGCGTCCTGTAAAGGCGTGTAATCCCCTTTGTGGTTAGCTGAATTGTGTGCCTTAAATGTGGCGTTGGTTGTTGAAATTCGACCTTGAAAAAGGTGGCAAAGTTAGTAGAAACAAAGGAAGTTCTGTCCAAATTGTCGTAGAATTTAGGGACTTTGCACTTAGTTTATTCTACGTTCGAAGCTAGAGTTTGATAGACGTTTTATGACCTTATTAGGATTGAAGTACTGCGAGTAGCGTATCCTACTTGGAGGATATAGTACTGTGGAGCCTTTTGCTAATTGTCGACAATCGTCGCGAGGTATGTGATTCTTCCTATCCTCTTCAGCATGATTATTTGTGAAATATATAGTGCAGTAGATGCACGTGTGTTAAAGGAATTTGATTTCCCTTGTTTTGCCTTGACTTGATATGAAGTGTAAAGGTCTTGATTGTTTGAAAAAGTAGGAAAATCTTATTCGTTAGTAATGGGTACTCGGTGGTTAAAGAATAAGCCCTTTTGGTCTCATAAAGGGCTTATAGTTGTAATTGGTTGGTTTAAAACATAAAGTGTTATAACAGCTTTATGGGAAGTTTGTTATAACCACTTTATGTAGCTAAAAGAATGGTTTGTTGATTTCAAAAGGTAAGAGACTTGACTTGAAATTGACCTAAATGGTGTTGAAAAGTGTGAAACCTCATTCGTGAGAAATGAGTACTTGGTTTTTAAAAGAGTAATGTTACATAAATTTCGGAAATGGGAATAAGAATCGAACAAGCCAATGCAGCGTTAATAAAGGAATTAGTAATGACAATTAATTATATTAAAACCAGTAGAAACCTCCATCTGCATAGAAGATAAGATAAGACAAAATTGTATTACATTTCCTAGATCATGGCTGCTCTAATAAGAATTATTGAAATCAAGTTTCGATCTTCTTGAAAATCCCAAAGTAAGGAACTCGTTTTCTAAAAGAAAGAGACTTAAGAAATTGAAGTGTTTTGTTTTAAAAGAAAGGCATGGTTTTGTCTTGTATTGTCTTAAAACATAAAGTGTTATAATAGCTTTATGGGAAGTTAGTTATAACGACTTTATGGAAAACAAAGAAATGGATTCATTATTGGATTTAGAATGGTAACTTGATTTTTTGGAAAAAGAGAAGAAACTTGTTTTCAAATATTGAACTCTTTGTGATGGAAAAACATAACTGCATTGGTTATAAAAGGTAGGAGTAACTTGATCCTAAAGGGGTTAGATACTTGGGTTTTAAATGGTATAATCGACGTTGTGTTAAGGAGTGTTTAAGGTACCTTGAGTTGTGTGTAACTTGACTGTGCTTGGTTGAGATAGCCTTGTTGTACAAGGGTTTGATTGTGCTATCGAGTCTCTCAATGGAGGGCCGGTTATTGGTTATGTGTTTGGACATACTGACACGTTGGGTAGCCCACGGGTATGCTTCCATGGTGAGTATTCTCTTGTTATTTGTTTGGACATACTGACACGTTGGGTAGCCCACGGGTATGCTTCCATGGTGAGTATTCTCTTGTTATTTGTTTGGACATACTGACACGTTGGGTAGCCCACGGGTATGCTTCCACAGTGAGTATTATCTTGTTAGTTGTTTGGACATACCGACACGTTGGGTGGCCCACGGGTATGTTTCCACAGGGATTGTTATCTTGTTATCTCCTTTGGGCATACCGACACGTTAGATGGTCCACGGGTATGGGCCCACTAGGACGGTTCCAGGGCCATGCTTATACCGAGGTGAGATGCCGGGGCATGCGGCCATTGTGCGGGTTAAATTCCCGGGTTGTATTTGAGTGATGATTTCACGGGCATGAGTCCCTGACTTGACATGACTGCTTATATGTTGTGTACTATAGTTTGGTTATCATACATGTCTCCAGCTTTATATAGACTATTATGATTTCATTTCTGATATTTTTGATTTCACATACTTGGTACCTGTTGTACTGACCTCCTTCGGGGGGTTGCGTTCATGCCGCAGGTTGAGGTACATAGCTTGCTAATCCGCACTCTTAGGATCGCTGTTTAGTTCTCGGAAAGCTCCATATCTCCGGAAGCTTGTCCTGTACTGCGGTTCCACAGTGGTAGACTTTTGTATATTCGGGGCATGGCGGGGCCTGTCCGTCATTATGGTTTTAAAATTCTTAGAGGTGCAGAACACTGTTGTGGCGAGTTTGTAAGGGATATGCTGTTCAAGTTTTCATTTATGTACAAAAGGTAACCGTTTGGGTTGCTTTGTTTTCTTATTTCACTGCTTTCTTTCATGAGTTTTTATTTCCGCTGGTTTTCTCTCGATGTTGTATCACTAGGGTGCCGGTAATGCACGATCCACGGGCGAGTCGGTCGTGACAAAAGCGGTATCGAGCGATTAATCCTCGGAAAGTGTCTAGACCGTATCGATGGAAGTCTTGATTATCGGTGTGTTGTGCACCACATCTATAATCGTGAGGCTATAGGATATTTAGGATTGGTTTCCATTCTTCTCACTGAGATCGTGCCTTAGAGTCTGTTATAAGTTGGACTCCTCCGACGTATTCTTTGTATACGGTGATGCCTCCACGCAAGGCAACCAGAGCCCAAAAGGCAAGCGCGAGAGGAGGCTGCGAGTAAAGCGGCGGTCTCTGCGAGACCACGACACGAGCCTCCATCCGCGGCACAGGCGAGGAGATGGGTTACAAGGAGATGGCCGATTGCTAGCGAGTTGTGGCGGCATGCGAGATAGGATGGATGCGATTCGATTCAGATTCGGTAGTACCCATGGTTCACCCGAGGTCAGATAGTTTGAGACTACGGGATTTTCTGAGTTGCAGCCCACCTGAGTTCTACGGGTCGAGGCCTGAGGATGATCCGCAGGAGTTCATCCGAAGCGATTCTGACGGATCATGAGAGTGATCAAGGCTTCGGAGACCGAGTCAGTGGTCTTAGGTTTACATCGGCTGCGTGATACTGCAGTCGACTGGTTTGATTCGTGGGAGCTCTCCCGGGGGGAGCATGCGCCTCCAGTTGTGTGGGACGAGTTCTCGGAGGCATTTCTCAACCATTTCTTGCCTCCGCAGATGAGGAGTGCACGGGCCGACAAATTTTTGATGCTGAGACAGAGAGGGCGTACGGTTCGGGAGTACAATGTGGAGTTCGACTCGTTGGCTCGATATGTCCATGCGTTAGTGGCAGACATGGAGGACAGAGTGCACCGCTATGTCATAGGGCTGGACGATTACTTAGCAGAGAGTTGCTCGGGTGTAGCTCTTCAGCCGGGCATGGACATTGCCTGCATGCAGACTTATGCACTTGGGTGTGAGGAGCGTAGAGGTCGACGGATTAACCAAGATCAGCAGAAGAGGGCCAGGAAAGCAGGGTCCTCTGGTGACCTTCGAGGCAGGCAGCCTCAGCAGCAGACTAGTTGTGCGCCTCCGCCAGTACGGAGTGCTCCGCCATAGTCTTCAGGACGTTCGGGAGATTCCGGAGCAGGTCAGGGCTCTAAGGTTTCAGGTTTTTGGGGGAGCAGGGACGTTAGTCAGATGGGACCACCCCTACCTCGTTGTGGCCGTTGTGGTAGGCTCCATGATGGGGAGTGTCGTGCTGGAATGGGAGTTTGTTTTGCATGCGACAGCGAGGCCATTTGCGAGAAATTGTCCAACCAGAGGTAGCGCGGATGTATAGACTCAGCCTTCGGGATCAGTGGCTGATTCATCTCCTCCTTTTGTGCACCGTGCAAGGAAGGAACATGAGTAGAACGACAAAAAGGGAAGTGAAGTAATAGTTACAGGTATATTCTTAACCCTCTAGAGACTAGTATGCATTGATGTTATGGTGATGTGTTAAGTGTTATGTTCAGATAACTTTGTGTCAAAAATGTGATTTAGAAGCCTGATTAGTGAAAAGGGTAAGTCTGGGGATGAGAAAACTTTGAACCTTAAAATTTATAACAATCAAGACCTTAGAGGTAAGGCCGGCTAGAGTAAAAGCTTTTACAGTGATCTTTGTCGGAGTACATAGTATGCGGGGAGTATATTCGGGTGATAAGTCCATGAGTGACATAACTGATTCTTTTGTAAGTGCAGTGGTGAAGACTATACCGGCGTCTGCGTTTTGGAGACTTAGAAGGAACATTCGGGACGAATGTTTCTAAGGGGGGAAGAATGTTACACCCCGTAAATTCAAGAAGATAAGATAAGAACATACCAAGATATATAAGATTTGAAAGTGGAAAGATAGGTGGGCAAACATGTGTTGGACGGATTTTGAGTCTACCTTGGAGTTTTGTACCCCAGTTGTTAATGTCACGACCCGAACCAGGGCCCATGACTGGTGCCTTACCCCGGGCACCCAAGTAGACATACATCAGAGTAATCAGCGGAATATAAAACAAGACATGAAATAATAAGAAGTGCGAAACAGTTTATCTGAGGAAAATTGCCCTTCGGCATATATATATAAAAACTTAAATCCGAACAGTTACATCCCTTTTACAAACTCGCCTGCATTACTCTGCACCTCTAAGAATGATATGACAACAATGGCGGGACAGGGCCCGCCATACCCCGAATGTAAATACCTACAACGACGGGGACTATACGGCGATAAGCCTCCGAGAAACGGAGCTTCCCAACGCTGAATCGTGATCCTAGAGCGAGGATCGACGATCGTGTACCTCTACTGCGGCATGAACGCAGCCCGGCGAGGTCGGATCTAACAGTACCAAGTATGTGGCCCGAAAATCGTAAATGAAATCATAGTAGTCTATATAAAGCGGGAGACATGTATGATAACCAAACTACGATTCACAACAATATAGCGATCGAGGACTCACGCCTCAAAGTCATCACTCAAATATAACTATGGGTCTCACGCCCACAACATCAATCATGCGTGGAATACCTTCCTCACCGCCAGCGATCTATGATATAGAAGCACGAGGAATACACATGAACACCGAGTCCCACTGTCATAATAAAACCGTACGGGGTAAGTACGAAGGCATAGCCGACTACTAAAACCCACAGTACCAACAAGGTCATAAACTGTATCATGAGATCTGTCTAGACCGCCACATGATCAAAGCTGGCCACTCGCCCGCAGTATCTAATGTGCGCGTCTAGTCCTGGAACTTCCCGCAGCTCCTCATAGGCCACTCCAATGGCCCGCATGAGGTATTCCCCGCATCGAGGGTAGCTACTCCCCGGCAACGTCCTGGACTCGCAGTCCGCATGGCCACATAGACCGCATGAGGTATAACCCCGCACACTAACCTGGAACTCTCGTAGCTCCGCATAGGTCACCTGCAGACCGCGTAGGTATTCTCGAATCATAGGTCACACAGACCCGCATGAGGTATACCCCGCATCGGAGGGCAGCTTAACCCCCGGGATCAAGTCAAGGTGAGTGATATGATACTAACATAACGGCTTATCGTTAAACAACATAAGCACAATCAAGGGAAACCCCCTTACACAACATTACAAGACACTATCACACGTAGCATCCTAACATGTTTATTTATCAAACCAACAAGAAAGTATTTACAAGGCTATCACAAACCAACATAGTCAAGTTATTCACACAAGGTACCTTCTACTTTATGTTAATAAGTTCGGGTTTTTATCCCCAAAGTACTTCATACACTAACTCTTTAAAAGATCCGTTTCTTTCACAAAAGTCACACAATACCCGTAGTATAAAAATAGAGTGACTATCTTTTTAAGTAAACCAAAACACTTTCCTTTGTAAAATCAAGTAACAACATTATTTTCCAAACGTTCAAGTTTGCCTAATTTCAAATGCTCAAGTTTCTCATTTTCGAAAGGTGTCATAGTTCATAGTTTTAATCACTTAATGATATAATTCTCGTTTAAAACAATTTGAGAAACATATGTCTTATATGTGAGTAGGTTATTCTTGTTTATAACAATCTTATTAAAGCAGCCATGATCTAGGAAATGTAATATCATTTTGTCTCATCTTAGCTTCTATGCAGATGGGGGTTTCTACTGGTTTTAATAATACTTAATTAGTCAATACATTTCCCTTATTAACGCTGCAGTGGTTTGTTCGATACTTATTCTGATTTCAAATCAAGAAACATTATTCCTTTTAAAACCAAGTACTCATTACTCACGAATGAGGTTTCACACTTTTTAACAAAACTCATATTAATTTAATTAAGTCAAGTCTCTTATCTTTTAAGATCAAGTCTCTTAACTTCTAAAATCAATAAATCATTCTTTTTATCTCTCTTAAGCCGTTATACCTAACTTCCCATAAAGCTAGTATAACTCTTAAGCTTTTAAAACCAAGTATTACTCTTCTTTCAAAAAGGTTTCTTAATTCTCTTGAAATACTTCAAGATTCTTATTATTCAGGCTTAAGTCAAAAGACATTGCCGTAAAACTACGTTCAGTTAACACACGTCGTCACCGTACTATATATATATTCTTTAAAATATCATGCTCAAGAGGATAGGAAGAATCACATACCTCGCGACGATTATCGACTATTAGCAAAACGCTCCACCGCTATTACCCGGCTAGCCTTGTCCACCTTTCAAGTAGATCACGCTACTCGCAGTACTTCAACCTATAACGGTTATATAAGTCTATCAATGTCTAGACTACACTGTAGAACATTCTAAGCAGAGGCTTCTCTATTCTACGGAAAATTGGGCAGCACTTCCCTACCCGTTAAGCTACACAAGTCTACTGTAAATACAGTCCTATGTAAGTACAGTTTAAACTCTTCTTTAATATTCTTCTGATGCGATTTCAGTTTAACTCTCTTCTGTAATATCCTTCTATTACAGTTCAATTCTCTTCTATGAATCTTAAATTCATTTCAATACTACGACATTATGTAATTCCCAATTACAATAGAAGGTCAAGAGTATTTACCTCGATAAGCCCAAAATTATCCAAGATTAAATGTCGATCCTGAGCAACGTTTAGCTCCTACTCTGGGCGCTCCAACCCGCTCCAAACAACCCATAGAAGTTCTACGCAACTTCTACTTAACACTTCAACCGACTATGAAGATTTTCCTTAGGGTTTCGTTTTTGTGACTGAAGGAAAGTATAATAGTATTTCTGGGATTTTAGTATAGGGATAACCTTGGAATACTACAAGGTATTTGGGCCAAGGTATTTTGGAATAGTAACTATACTTGGAGAATACTTTTCTACCAAGGGGGGGCGTGTATTTGGACGAGAGCAACTCAAGGTAGGGGGGGTACCTCTCGGCCAAAGCCTCACATGAGGAGGACGAAACTATAGAGAGGCGGGAGATGGATTTCAAGACTTAGAAACATTTTGTGGATGAAGAAGTCTTCAACAAAGGGGGGGTATTTATAGGCCAACCAATGGCCAAGATCAAGACAAGTGGTGGGCAAGTGTAGGGTCAAGATTTGGACAAGTGTTTGTGGGTCCCACTTGTTCATCAACTACACAAAATATCTACAAAATATCCTACCTAACCCTTGACTAAAACTTCAACACAAAAAACGTGCCAAGCTAGCCCTTTGCCGTCCACTTTTGAGGGTGACACGTGTCACCCTCCCGTTGGTCCAAAATATTTCATCTCTCGGAAAAATCCGCAAAAATAATAAATGACATAGCCGAAATTTTCCCCTCGCAAAGTTTGGAAAACGATTCTATTCGGGGGTTGTGCACAAATTTTCGTTCCTAGCCTAACTTAAGGCTCAAACTTGTATACGTACGCCCTCACGTACATACTCTGGAAAATACGGGGTATAACATTCTCCCCTCCTTAGAAACATTCGTCCCGAATGTTCCTTCTAAGTCTCAAAACATACCTGCGCCAGTATAGTCTTCACTACTATACTTACGAAAACAAACATGCCACACCTGGCCATAAAAATAACACACGCGCAAATACTTAATCCAAGTCCACGAGGAATCACCACTAGCATCACAAAAGCTCCCACCCGAGGTCTAAAATATACTCCCTTCGCACCTTCACTTTACAAAAGAAATGATCACATCTATGCTCGTAACACATGCTCGCTTCCCTTACTGTCGTACCTTTCTCGTACACTCGAACTCTTTCTCATAACTTACCACATTTCATATCGCCGGTTTCCAAATCTGCAGGTTACTACCTCCAACTTGGTCATCATTAACTGGGAACACTCTGGATGAATCTCCGATACTTTTCCGAACATAACAACATGAAAGACCGGACGTACTGCTCCCTACGTCGGATGTCAATGTCAACTTATAGGCAACCTGGCCTATCCTCCAAAGGATCTGAAAACGCTCCAAGTACCTCAGGCTAAGTTTCCTCTGTTTTCCAAAACTTGTCACACCCTTTCCGGGGTGGTACCTTCAAGAAACCTACCGTCAACCTGAACTCCAAGTGTCGATGCCGATTATCCGTACGACTTTTGTTGACTCTGAGCTATCAATAACTTCTCCTGGATAAGCTTCACCCTATCCGCATCCTGCTGAAACAATTATGAACCAATTATCTGAACCTTGCCAACATCGAACCAATCGACCGACAACCTACACTTCCGCCCCTACAAGGCGTCATAAGGCGATATCCGAATACTGAAATGGTAGCTATAAAAACACTCCCTCAATAGGAGGCAACAATCCTCACAGCTACCCCTAAAATCCAAACACTGGCCCGAGGGCGAATGTGATACTGAGACTCACCTGAGTTCCTAACCCTGCCTGGTAAAACTTCCAGAAAAAAAAATAGCCGTAACCTGGGCTCCACTGCCTGTCATAAGGTGAAAGTAGGCACCTCGTGCAACCTTACAACCTTCCTAATATAACATCTCGCATAACCCTCTGCCGAGTAGACGGTCCTGACTGAAAGACAAGATGGGCTGACCTCATCGGCCCGACTACTGGTCGAACGCATCCACGAACTCGTACGCTGGTTAACTAAACTTGGGCCTAACACCCCCGTGACCCCACCACCTGGCGGGACCACCTCGAACTGACCCCACCACAATGCAGGCCGCGGGTTGACCCGCGATCTATCCTCAACCCGACCCGCTATCGCGCAAAAACTCTTGTTTCCCGATCCGGAACAATCTCACCATCGAGTCACGAAAAACCTAGTGGTCTTTTTAGCTCAACTACCCTCTTTCATTTCATACCACTCAGGGGCTTATCACACAAACATATCTCACGTGTACTATGCACTCCGATAAGGGTTAAACGTAAAAATATAAATCTTTTACTCGATATGGCCTTACCTCTAAGGTCTCTACGTATAAAACTCTAAGGCTCACACATTCCCTATCCCCAATCTTACCCTTTTAACTAACCATGATTTCTAATCACAATTAACACACTGCTATCAGAACATAACACTTAAGATATACTCATCTTATCACACATATCTCTAGAGGGTTAAGGATATACACATGTATCTCGCTTCACTCCTTCATCGTTTCAATCAATCCTGCCCGGCTGGGCGCATAGCAAAACAAGCTGTCGAAGAAGTACGACACTCCCCATAATGACATCTACCACAACGGCCACACCGAGGTGGGGGTGGCCTCCTCTGGCTAACAACCCTTCCTCTCCGAGCCACTGAATCCATGACTAATGCGTAAGCTGAGTCCTCCTACTAGGACATCTTTTCGACACATGGCCCTGACGGCCGCAGGTAAAACAAGAACCAACAACAAGATGACATTCCCCGGGATGACGCATGTCACACTGTGAACACTGGGGAAAAACTGAACCCAGCTGGCTAGAACCTACGTATAGCTGTGAATCGGAGCCACGAGTTCTGACCAACTCCGGCATACCCCGAACGTCCTGAAGTCTGTGGAGGACCACTCTGCACTGGCGGAGGTGCATATCCAGTCTGCTGCTGAGGCGATCCGCCTCGAAAGTTACCAAAGGACCCTGCCGTTCTGGCCCTCTTCTGCCGATCTTGGTTAACCCGTCGATCCCTACGTTTCTCGGCCTGCTGTGCATAAGCCTGTACGCAGGCCATGCTCATGCCTGACCGACGAGCTACTCTTGCACAACCCTTTCTTAGATATTCATCAAGGCTCGCGATAAATCGATACATAAAATACTCTCTGGTTGCTAAATCCATAGCTAGAAACAGGGTCGTCTCTTTGCAATCCATACCTCCCGCTCGGTCGTGGGCGAAGGTTCAAATATCATGGCAGATGGAGCTAATCGCCGCCGTGCTAAACTCTGGGGCTGGTGGCGTGTGAGCTCCCGAATGAAGCACCACCAAGGTGATGATTGGGCTGTGCCTCGTAACCCTCTGTACTCTGCTCGCGGCTCCTCACGCCTTGCCCTTCTAGGCCCGGGTTGCCTTACGCGGAGGCATAACGGTAAGGGAAAGAATTACGTTAGAGGGGTCCAACTTATAACACAGCTCTAAGGCACGATCTCGGAGTGAGAAGAATGGAAACCAATCCTAAATATCCTATAGCCTCCTGATTATTGGTGTGGTGCACAACACACCGATAATCAAGACTTCATCGATACTGATGTAGACACTTTCCGAGGATTAATCGCTCGATACCACTTTGTCACGACCGAACCGAGCGTGGATCGTGCCTTACCCCGGGCACCCAAGTAGACATACATCAGAGTAATCAGCGGAATATAAAACAAGATATGAAATAATAAGAAGTGCGAAACAGTTTATCTGAGGAAAATTGCCCTTCGGCATATATATATAAAAACTTAAATCCGAACAGTTACATCCCTTTTACAAACTCTGCCCACAACAGTACTACAGACCTCTAAGAATGATATGAAAACAATGGCGGGACAGGGCCCCGCCATACCCCTGAATGTAAATACCTACAACGACAGGGGACTATACCACTGATAAGCCTCCGGAGAAACGGAGCTTCCCAAAACGCTGAAATGTGATCCTAAGAGCGAGGATCGACGACTGGTGTACCTCTACCTGCGGCATGAACGCAGCCCCCCGAAGGAGGTCAGTACAACAGGTACCAAGTATGTGGCCGAAAATCGTAAATGAAATCATAGTAGTCTATATAAAGCGGGAGACATGTATGATAACCAAACTACGATTCACAACAATATAGCGATCATGTCAGTCGTGACTCACGCCTCAAAGTCATCACTCAAATATAACTATGGGTCTCACGCCCACAACATCAATCATGCCCATGGAATACCTTCTCACCGCCAGCGATCATGATATAGAAGCACCAAGGAATACACATGAACACCAGGTCCCACATGTGTCCTAACAAAACCGTACGGGGTAAGTACGAAGGCATAGCCGACTACTAACCCACAGTACCAACAAGGTCATAAACTGTATCATGAGATCTATCTAGACCGTCACATGATCAAAGCTGGCCACTCGCGCGGATCTAATGTGCGCGTCTAGTCCAGAACTTCCGCGACTCCGCATAGGCCACTCCAATGGCCCGCGTGAGGTATTCCGCATCGAGGGTAGCTACTCCCGCGGCGTCCCCGACTCGCGATCCGCGTGGCACATAGACCGCATGAGGTATAACCCCGCACACTAACACGGAACTCGTAGCTCGGCGATAGGTCACACGCACCGCGTAGGTATTCTCGAATCATAGGTCACACAAACCCGCATGAGGTATACCCCGCATCGGAGGGCAGCTTAACCCCCGGGATCAAGTCAAGGTGAGTGATATGATACTAACATAACGGCTTATCGTTAAACAACATAAGCACAATCAAGGGAAACCCCCTTACACAACATTACAAGACACTATCACACGTAGCATCCTAACATGTTTATTTATCAAACCAACAAGAAAGTATTTACAAGGCTATCACAAACCAACATAGTCAAGTTATTCACACAAGGTACCTTCTACTTTATGTTAATAAGTTCGGGTTTTTATCCCCAAAGTACTTCATACACTAACTCTTTAAAAGATCCGTTTCTTTCACAAAAGTCACACAATACCCGTAGTATAAAAATAGAGTGACTATCTTTTTAAGTAAACCAAAACACTTTCCTTTTTAAAATCAAGTAACAACATTATTTTCCAAACGTTCAAGTTTGCCTAATTTCAAATGCTCAAGTTTCTCATTTTAGAAAGGTGTCATAGTTCATAGTTTTAATCACTTAATCATATAATTCTCGTTTAAAACAATTTGAGAAACATATGCCTTATATGTGAGTAGGTTATTCTTGTTTATAACAATCTTATTGTAACGACCCGTTCCGGGGCCCGTTACTGGTGCCTTATCCCGGGCACCCTAGTGATACAATCATCAGAGAAAACCAGCGGAAAATAAAACTTTAAACAAGAAACAAGATATATGAACATAAAACAGGCCAACCAAACGGTTACCTTCCAATAACATAAATAATACAACTCTTTCAAAACGAACAGTTTAAATCCTTTTTTTACAAACCCCGCCACACTTGTGATTTACAGACCTCTAAGATTTACAACAACTATGACGGGGCGGGGCCATACCCACGAATGTACAAGAACCTACAACTCGAGAACACATACAAAAGATAAGCCTCGGAGAAACGGCTTCCCAAAACGAACCGAGATCCTAAGAGCGAGGATCCACGGCCGATGTACCTCTACTGCGGCATGAACGCGGCCCGAAGGAGGTCGGTCTAACAGTACCAAGTATGTGAAAGCGTAAAATCAGAATGAAATCATACTAGTCTATATAAAGCGGGAGACATGTATGATAACCAAACTACGATTCCACAACATAAGCGATCATGTCGATCGGTGACTCGCCTCAAGTCATCACTCAAATATAACTATGGGTCTCACGCCCACAACATCAATCATGTTCGCGTCGTGGCGCATGCCCGAGTCTGCAGACGGTGTAGACATGTCCATGATGCAACAATAATACCAATGCCCCATGGCCACATGCCCCCGGAATTCTACCTCGGTGTAGACATGTCCATGTAACCACAATAACAATATATCGGGTAATCAACACGACCGCATGGTCGCATGCCCCCGGAATTCTACCTCGGTGTAGACATGTCCATGTAACCACAATAACAAGACAGTAATCAAAATGGAAACATACCCGTGGAATTCTCCATCACTGCCAAAGACGCGTCGGTAAGTTCTCAATAAGTCGACCGCCCTATCGAGACGGTAATACGTAAATACCACACTTGCACAACAAAGGCTATCATCACAAGCATAGGCAAGTTTCACAACAACAAGCATAGGCAAGTTTCACAACAACAAGCGTAGGCAAGTTTCACAACAACTCAAAGTACTTTCATTTTATGCCAAAGTCCGGGTTTTTAACCCCAAGGTACTACATACGTTAAGTTCGTTTAAAAGAGATCCATTACTTTTATAAAAGTCACCCGATACCCGTAGTATTAGAATGACCAACCCACCTTCCTTTTCAAAATCAAGTAACAACATTCTTTTCCTAAGTTCCGGTTGCCTAGTTTGATTACTCAAGCTTCTCATTTTCAAATGGTTTCATAGTTCCCAAACTTAATCACTTGATTCCTTTTTAGAACAATTGAGTAACATATGTCATATATGTGAGTAGTTTATTCTTGTTTATAACGATCTTATTACAAAGACCATGATCTAGAAAATGTAATATCATTTTGTCTCATCTTAGCTTATGCAGATGGAGGTTTCTCTGGTTTTAATACAACACATCATTATTCAATACATTTTCCTTTATTAACGCTGCGTGGTGCTGTCGATACACATTCGATTTCCAAATCAAGAAACATTATCCCTTTAAAACCAAGTACTCATTACTCACGAATGAGGTTTCACAACATCCACATTAAAACAAATAAGTTAAGTCTCTTATCTTATAAGATCAAGTCTCTTAACTTCTAACATCAAGAAACCATTTTCACTACATAAGGTCGTTATAACTAACTTCCCATAAAGCTATTATAACACCCTATGTTTTAAACCGACCAAATCACTTAGCACGTATCGTCTACCGTACTACATAGTTCACAACAATCATGCTAGAAAAGATAGGAAGAGGTTCACATACCTCGCGACGATTTATCGACAATAAGCAAAATGCTCCAAGTACTACAACCTTGCTAGCCCTTTCCACTCTCGAGTAGAATACGCCATCATAGTACTTTCACCTATAAAGGTCACAAACGTCTATTAACTCCAAAACACAAGTTTCTATCTTTCTATAGAAAATTCGCGCACCTCCCATGCAGCGTAAATCTCCTCTCTATCGAGGCTACCAAGCCAACCAGGGGGGTTTACACGCCTAACCTGACGTGTACAATTCTACTGATAATACTACACAAGTCTACTGCTGATCCTATGTAAATACGATTCGATTCGATTCTTGAGCTTAAGTCAAAAGACATTGCCGAATACTCAGTAGTTCCATATATAGTATACTTCAACTATATATTCTAACAAACATGTAATTTCCAATTACAATAGAGGGACAAGATAATTACCTCGATAAGCCCAAAATTATCCAAGTTATAATGTCGATCTTGAGCAAGGTTTAGCTCCTACTCCGTGCGCTCCAAACAACCCTTAGAAGTTCTAACTAACTTCTACTCAAATACTTCAACCAACATGAAGATTTCCTTAGGGTTTCGGTTTGAGACTAAAAGGACAAAAGGTAGTATTTCCTGCTCTACGTATAGAGGTAACTTTTGGAATACAACAAGGTAAAGGCTAAGGTATTTTGGGCATTATAACAATATTAGGAGAAGTATTTCAATACCACAAGGGAGGGGTATTATACGAAACAACTAGGCTAGTGGGTACCCCGACCAGCACCACAAAGGGGAGGGAGAACCCCTCGGCCAAAGGCCACACGAAAAGGGGAGGAGGCTCTCGCTAAGAGCTCACAAAGGGGAGGAGAGGGTTTCAAGACTTGGAAGTTTTGGAATGGATGAAGTCTTCACACTTGGGGTATTTATAGCAAAACCAAAGGCCAACGAGGCCAAGATCCTTCCAAGTGTAAGGCAAGTGTAAGGCAAGATCAAGCCAAGTGCACCTAACCCCTACTCCACAAAACATGCCACAAAACATTGCACAAAACATTGCACAAAACAATGCCACAAAGGCACCAATCGGCGAGCGAAGCCAAGCCCTGGCGTCGGCAGAGGTGACAAGTGTCACCCTCTTGTTGGCCAAAATGTTCCGCTCGGAAAAATCCGCAAAATACAAAACGACATAGCGAATTTTCCCTTCGCAAGTTCATAAAACGTTTCGTCGAAAACGACTCTAACCGGTGTTGTGCACAAAGGTAACTTCGGCCAAGCCACCTGGCGGGGTGACACGTGTCACCCTCCTATTGGCCCTCATAAAACGTCTTTCAAAAATATCCACAATGGCCAAAATCTAAAACAAAGTGGGCCCCACAAATCGTAAATTTCTCCGTGGGCCCACGTGACCATTTCCAAAATAAAATCTCAAAATTCTAATATAATCTATGAAGTCCAAATACCAAATCGGAATCAATTCCCATTAACGAACCTTTTTCTTCACAAATAACCGAAACTTTTCCGTGAAAACTCACATCTTTCTTTCTTTTCAAAATTTATGTCGCACTCTCGCGCACGTCCTCACATATATACCCCGCAACTACGGGTATAACATTCTCCCTCTTAGAAACATTCGTCCGAATGTTCCTTCTCAATCGGATAACGATAAAGTTCCTCTAACAAGTTGCGACGCCACACCGCCACTAACTAACACACGCCCTCTTCTTTCCTTACTCGTCGTGCCCTTCTCGAACACTTGAACTCTCCCAAGACGTACCATACTTGGTCATTACTTCCGTTCGAAAATCTGGAGTCACTACCTCCAAACTTGGTCATCTTACTAACCTCAAACTTCCTTAAGGCCATTCCCGCCTTTACGAACCGCTTCGTCGAACGCGTCCACGAACTCATACGATGGTCACACAAACTTGGGCCTAGCATCCTCGTGACCCTACCACTGGCGGGACCACCCAGAACTCCCACCCCAAACGGGTTCTGGGTTGACCGCCAAATGGTCCTCAACCCGACTTCCGCGCCAAACTCTTGTTCCCGATCCGAACAATCTTACTAATTCACATCATGAAAGCTACCACTTCCATCTCAAACTACCCACAGACTTATCACACAAATAAATCCCACGTATACCACTACTCTGATAAGGGTCAAACATAAAATAAATCTTTAACTCAAGACGACCTTCCCCCTCAGGTCTCAGTCGTGACATAGTCTAAGGTTCACACTTACCATGCCCCCATACGTATCCTCCCAACTAAGCATGTTTTCTAACTCACAATTAACACAACGCTATTCGTACATAGCACATAATAATGAGACCATCATAACAAGCATACCAAAACTCTAGAGGTTAAGGATATACCGGCTACCGCCCACTCTAATCCTAGGCTGCCTGCAGTGCATAATCGTAGAAAGCGATGAACCATCGATCCGGTAGGTGAGTCGTAACATCCGTGCTACCCTTGGTCGGACAGTTCCTCGCAAAATGGCCCTTCTGGCCGCAAAAATAACAAGCTCCCCTGGCACCACGACACTCCCCGAAATGCGGTCTACCACATCGACCACACCGAGGTAGGGTTGACCGCATCTGGCCAACACCCTTACTTCCTCGAAACTCAACCCTCGAGCCACGACGCTCCGAATACTCAAGGTTGTGGAGGACCACTCTGCATGGCGGAGGTACAAAACTAGTATCTTCTTTGGCGGTCCGCCTCGAAAGTCACCAAAGGACCCTGTTGTTCTGGCCCTCTTCTGCTGATCTTGGTCATTCCGTCGACCTCTCCGTGCCTCACATCCCAGTGCATGAGCCTTCATGCGGGCAATGTCCATGCCCGGCTGAAGAGCTACTCCTGAACATGCCTCTGACATGTAATCATCGAGCCCTGTAACATATCGGTGCACTCGATCCTCCATACTAGCTACCTGACCGGGACGTCTGGGCCAATGAGTCGAACTCACATTGTACTCCGAACCGCGCGCTCTGTCTAAGCATCAAAAATCTGTCGGCGTGCCCTCCTCATCTGCGGAGGCAAGAAGTGCGTGAGAAAGCCCGAAAACTCATCCCATACTGCTGAGGTACATGCTCTCCCGGAAAGCTCCTGAATCAAACCAATCGATCGCGGTATCACGCAGCCGAAGCGAACCCAAGGTCACGCACTCGGTCTCTGAGCCTTGATCACCGCGTGATCCGCAGAATCGCCGGATGAACTCCTGCGGATCATCCTCGTGCCTCGACCCATAAAACTCGCGGGCTACACTCGTAAAGTCCGTAGCCTCAAACTATCTGCTCGGGGTGAACCATCGTGCTACTGGGCCAGGCTGCTGCGTCGGCCTATCCTCATATCTGCCACGACCACGGCCAGAATCGGGCCATCTCCTTGTAACCCATCTCCTGCCCGGTGTGGGGTGGAGGCTCAGTGCTGCGGTCTCGGCAGCCATTCTTTGCGGCTCTAACCTCTCTTTGGGGGCGGCGTCCACAAAACCCGCCGTCAAGCCTGACCTCAGTCTTGTGCAGGCTGCGCCTCGTACTCCTCAGATCTCACTAGCGGTTCCTCGGCTGTCTTGCCGCCCGTGGCTCGTTGCTGCGCGGAGGCATAATCGGTAAAAGCGAGACACGTCGAGAGGGTCCAACTTACAACACAGCTCTAAGGCACGATCTCAGAATGAGAAGAATGGAAACCAATCCTAAATGTCCTGCAGCCTCCTGATTATAGATGTGGTGCACAACACATCGATAATCAAGACTCTACTAGACACGGTCTGTAGACACTTTCCGAGGATTAACTGCTCTGATACCACTTTGTCACTTTATCGCGAGTCCCACTCCGAGGACCCAACAAATGGTACCGGGCTGCTTGCGATCCCTGAGGCATGCCCTACGGCCCTTCTCAGGATGTGCCATACGGAGAGCCACGGTTCGGGTCTGTTCCCGTGGTAGAGGCTCTGGCCTCTTTATACGCTCGGCCAGAAGGAGGTCGGATAACAGTACCAAGTATGTGAATCGTAAATATCAGAATGAAATCATACTAGTCTATATAAAGCGGGAGACATGTATGATAACCAAACTACGATTCACAACATAAAAGCGATCATGTCGATCGTGACTCACGCCTCAAGTCATCACTCAAATATAACTATGGGTCTCACGCCCACAACATCAATCATGTTCGCGTCGTGGCGCATGCCGGAGTCTGCGCCGGTGTAGACATGTCCATGATGCAACAATAATACCAATGCCCCATGGCCACATGCCCCCGGAATTCTACCTCGGTGTAGACATGTCCATGTAACCACAATAACAATATATCGGGTAATCAACCCGACCGCATGGCCGCATGCCCCCGGAATTCTACCTCGGTGTAGACATGTCCATGTAACCACAATAACAAGACAGTAATCAAAATGGAAACATACCCGTGGAATTCTCCATCACTGCCAGCACGTCCAAGTAAGTTCTCAACAAGTCGACCGACCCTCTATCGAGAGCGGTAATACGTAAATACCACACTTGCACAACAAAGGCTATCATCACAAGCATAGGCAAGTTTCACAACAACAAGCATAGGCAAGTTTCACAACAACAAGCATAGGCAAGTTTCACAACAACTCAAAGTACTTTCATTTTATGCCAAAGTCCGGGTTTTTAACCCCAAGGTACTACATACGTTAAGTTCGTTTAAAGAGATCCATTACTTTTATAAAAGTCACCCGATACGTAGTATTAGAATGACCAACCCACCTTCCTTTTCAAAATCAAGTAACAACATTCTTTTCCTAAGTTCGGTTTGCCTAGTTTCAATTACTCAAGCTTCTCATTTTCAAATGGTTTCATAGTTCCCAAACTTAATCACTTGATTCCTTTTTAGAACAATTGAGTAACATATGTCATATATGTGAGTAGTTTATTCTTGTTTATAACGATCTTATTAAAGCAGCCATGATCTAGAAAATGTAATATCATTTTGTCTCATCTTAGCTTCTATGCAGATGGAGGTTTCTACTGGTTTTAATACAACACATCATTATTCAATACATTTTCCTTTATTAACGCCGCGGTGGTCCTGTCGATACATTCGATTTCCAAATCAAGAAACATTATCCCTTTAAAACCAAGTACTCATTACTCACGAATGAGGTTTCACACAACATCCACATTAAAACAAATAAGTTAAGTCTCTTATCTTATAAGATCAAGTCTCTTAACTTCTAACATCAGTAAACCATTTTCACCTACATAAGGTCGTTATAACTAACTTCCCATAAAGCTATTATAACACCCTATGTTTTAAACCAACCAAATCACTTAGCACGTATGCGTCTACCGTACTACATAGTTCACAACAATCATGCTAGAAAAGATAGGAAGAGGTTCACATACCTCGACGATTTATCGACAATAAGCAAAATGCTCCAAGTACTACAACCTGCTAGCCCTTTCCACTCCTCGAGTAGAATACGCTACTCTTAGTACTTTCACCTATAAAGGTCACAAACGTCTATTAACTCCAAAACACAAGTTTCTATCTTTCTATAGAAAATTCGACCTCCCCCCACACACATGACAGAAATCTCTCCTCTATCGAGGTGGCTACCAAGCCAACCGGGGTTTACACGCCTAACCTGACGTGTACAATTCTACTCGAATACTACACAAGTCTACTGTCTGATACCCCTATGTAAATACAGTTCGATTCTTCAGCTTAAGTCAAAAGACATTGCGAATACTAAGTAGTTCCATATATAGTATACTTGACTATATATTCTAACAAACATGTAATTTCCAATTACAATAGAGGGACAAGATAATCACCTCGATAAGCCCAAAATTATCCAAGTTATAATGTCGATCCTGAGCAAGGTTTAGCTCCTACTCCGTGCGCTCCAAACAACCCTTAGAAGTTCTAACCAACTTCTACTCAAATACTTCAACCAACAATGAAGATTTCCTTAGGGTTTCGGTTTGAGACTAAAAGGACAAAAGGTAGTATTTACGGGCTCTACGTATAGAGGTAACTTTTGGAATACAACAAGGTAAAGGCTAAGGTATTTTGGGCATTATAACAATATTAGGAGAAGTATTTCAATACCACAAGGGAGGGGTATTATACGAAAACAACTAGGCTAGTGGGTACCCACGGCCAAGGCACCACAAAGGGAGGGAGGAGAACCCACCGCCAAAGGCCACACGAAAGGGAGGGAGGCTCTGCTAAGAGCTCACAAAGGGGAGGAGAGGGTTTCAAGACTTGGAAGTTTTGGAATGGATGAAGTCTTCACACTTAGGGGTATTTATAGCAAAACCAAAGGCCAACCAGGCGAAGATCCTTCCAAGTGTAAGGCAAGTGTAAGGCCAAGATCAAGCCAAGTGCACCTAACCCCTACTCCACAAAACATGCCACAAAACATTGCACAAAACATTGCACAAAACAATGCCACAACAAGGCACAATCGGCGAGCGAGCAACCGACCTAAGGCGTCGGCAGAGGTGACAAGTGTCACCCTCTTGTTAACAAAATGTTCGCCGCTCGGAAAAATCCGCCAAAAATACAAAAGCGACATAGCCGGAATTTTCCCTTCGCAAGTTACGCAAAGCGCTTCGTCGAAAACGACTCTAAGGGTGTTGTGCACAAAGGTAACTTCGGCCAGCCACTGGCGGGGTGACACGTGTCACCCTCCTATTGGCCCTCATAAAACGTCTTTCAAAAATATCCACAATGGCCAAAATCTCAAAACAAAGTGGGCCCCCAAACCAGTAAATTTCTCCGTGGGCCCACGTGACCATTTCCGAAAATAAAATCTCAAAATTCTAATATAATCTATGAAGTCCAAATACCAAATCTGGGAATCCAATTCCCATTAACGAACCTTTTTCTTCACAAATAACCGGAAACTTTTCCGTCGAAAACTCACATCTTTCTTTCTTTTCAAAATTTTTGTCGTACTCTCGCACGTACGTCCTCACATATATACCCTGCAACTACGGGGTATAACACTTATTAAAGCAGCCATGATCTAGGAAATGTAATATCATTTTGTCTCATCTTAGCTTCTATGCAGATGGGGGTTTCTACTGGTTTTAATAATACTTAATTAGTCAATACATTTCCCTTATTAACGCTGCAGTGGTTTGTTCGATACTTATTCTGATTTCCGAAATCAGTAAAACATTATTCCTTTTAAAAACCAAGTACTCATTACTCGCGAATGAGGTTTCACAGTTTTTAACAAAACTCATATTAATTTAATTAAGTCAAGTCTCTTAACTTCTAAAATCAATAAATCATTCTTTTTATCTCTCTTAAGCCGTTATACCTAACTTCCCATAAAGCTAGTATAACTCTTAAGCTTTTAAAACCAAGTATTACTCTTCTTTCAAAAAGGTTTCTTAATTCTCTTGAAATACTTCAAGATTCTTATTATTCAGTTAACACACGTACGTCTACCATACTATATATATATTCTTTAAAATATCATGCTCAAGAGGATAGGAAGAATCACATACCTCGCGACGATTATCGACTATTAGCAAAACGCTCCACCGCTATTACCCGGCTAGCCTTGTCCACCTTTCAAGTAGATCACGCTACTCGCAGTACTTCAACCTATAACGGTTATATAAGTCTATCAATGTCTAGACTACACTGTAGAACATTCTAAGAAGAGGCTTCTCTATTCTACGGAAAATTGGGCAGCACTTCCCTACCCGTTAAGCTACACAAGTCTACTGTAAATACGATCTATGTAAATCTGGTTTAAACTCTTCTTTAATATTCTTCACGCGATTTTGATTTAACTCTCTTCTGTAATATCCTTCTATTACAATTCAATTCTCTTCTATAAATCTTAAATTCATTTCAATACTACGACATTATGTAATTCCCAATTACAATAGAAGGTCAAGAGTATTTACCTCGATAAGCCCAAAATTATCCAAGATTAAATGTCGATCCTGAGCAACGTTTAGCTCCTACTCTGGGCGCTCCAACCCGCTCCAAACAACCCTTAGAAGTTCTACGCAACTTCTACTTAACACTTCAACCGACTATGAAGATTTTCCTTAGGGTTTCGTTTTTGTGACTGAAGGAAAGTATAATAGTATTTCTGGGCTTTTAGTATAGGGATAACCTTGGAATACTACAAGGTATTTGGGCCAAGGTATTTTGGAATAGTAACTATACTTGGAGAATACTTTTCTACCAAGGAGGGGCGTGTATTTGGACGAGAGCAACTCAAGGTAGGGGGGGGTACCTCTCGGCCAAAGCCTCACAAGGGGGAGGACGAAAACTATAGAGAGGGGGGAGAGGGATTTCAAGACTTAGAAACATTTTGTGGATGAAGAAGTCTTCAACAATGGGGGGGTATTTATAGGCCAACCAATGGCCAAGATCAAGACAAGTGGTGGGCAAGTGTAGGGTCAAGATTTGGACAAGTGTTTGTGGGTCCCACTTGTTCATCAACTACACAAAATATCTACAAAATATCCTACCTAACCCTTGACTAAAACTTCAACACAAAAAACGTGACAAGCTAGCCCTTTGCCGTCCACTTTTGAGGGTGACACGTGTCACCCTCCCGTTGGTCCAAAATATTTCATCTCTCGGAAAAATCCGCAAAAATAATAAATGACATAGCCAAATTTTCCCTCAAAGTTTGGAAAACGTTTCGTCGAAAACGATTCTATTCGGGGTTGTGCACAAATTTTCGTTCTAGCCTAACTTAAGGCTCAAACTTGTATCGTCGCCCTCGTCGTACTACTGGAAATTACGGTATAACATTCTCCTCCTTAGAAACATTCGTCGAATGTTCCTTCTAAGTCTCAAAACATACCAACCGAGATAGTCTTCACTACTATACTTACGAAACAAACATGCCACACCGCCATAAAAATAACACACGCAAATACTTAATCCAAGTCCACGAGGAATCACCACTAGCATCACAAAAGCTCCCACCGAGGTCTAAAATATACTCCCCGCCTTCACTTTACAAAAGAAATGATCACATCTATGCTCGTAACACATGCTCGCTTCCCTTACTCGTCGTACCTTTCGTACACTCGAACTCTTTCTCATAACTTACCACATTTACATTCTTTGCCGGTTTCCAAATCTACGGGTTACTACCTCAACTTGGTCATCATTAGCGGGAACACTCTGGATGGATCTCGATACTTTTCGAACATAACAACATGAAAGACCGGACGTCTTGCTCCTACGTCGGATGTCAATGTCAACTTATAGGCAACCTGGCCTATCCTCCAAAGGATCTGAAAACGCTCCAAGTACCTCAGGCTAAGTTTCCTCTATTTTCCAAAACTTGTCACACCCTTTCCGGGGTGGTACCTTCAAGAAATCCTCGTCAACTTTGAACTCCAAGTGTCGATGCGATTATCCGTCGACTTACGTTGACTCGGTATCAATAACTTCTCTGGATAAGCTTCACCCTATCCGCATCCTGTGAAACAATTATGAACCAACTATCTGAACCTTGCCAACATCGAACCAATCGGCCAGACAACTGCTTCCGCCCCTACAAGGCGTCATAAGGCGATATCCGAATACTGAAATGGTAGCTATAAAACACTCCCTCAATAGGAGGCAACAATCCTCACAGCTACCCCTGAAATCCAAACACTGGCCCGAGGGCGAATGCGATACTGAGACTCACCTGAGTTCCTAACCCTGCCTGGTAAAACTTCCAGAAAAAAAATAAGCGTAACACAGGCTCCACTCGTCATAAGGTGAAAGTAGGCACATCGTGCAACCTTACAACCTTCCTAATATAACCACTCGCATAACCTCTGCGAGTAGACGGTCCGATGAAAGACAAGATGGGCTGACCTCATCGGCCCGACTACTGGTCGAACGCATCCACGAACTCGTACGCTGGTTAACTAAACTTGGGCCTAACACCCCCGTGACCCCACCACCTGGCGGGACCACCTCGAACTGACCCCACCACAATGCAGGCCGCGGGTTGACCCGCGATCGGTCCTCAACCCGACCCGCTATCGCGCAAAAACTCTTGTTTCCCGATCCGGAACAATCTCACCATCGAGTCACGAAAAACCTAGTGGTCTTCTTAGCTCAACTACCCTCTTTCATTTCATACCACTCAGGGGCTTATCACACAAACATATCTCACGTGTACTATGCACTCCGATAAGGGTTAAACGTAAAAATATAAATCTTTTACTCGATATGGCCTTACCTCTAAGGTCTCTACGTATAAAACTCTAAGGCTCACACCTTCCCTATCCCCAATCTTACCCTTTTAACTAACCATGATTTCTAATCACAATTAACACACTGCTATCAGAACATAACACTTAAGATATACTCATCTTATCACACATATCTCTAGAGGGTTAAGGATATACAGATATCTCGCTTCACTCCATACATCGTTTCAATCAATCTGCCGGTGGCGCATAGCAAAACAATTTGTCGAAGAAGTCGACACTCCCATAATGACATCTACCACAACGGCCATACAGGGTGGGGTGGCCTCCTCGGCTAACAACCCTTCCTCTCCGAGCCACCGAATCATAACTAATCGGTGGTGAGTCCTCCTACTAGGACATCTTTTCGACCACGTGGCCACGGCGGCGCAGTAAAACAAGAACCAACAACAAGATGACATTCCGGGATGGCGCTGTCTGCGTGAACATCGGGAAAAAGCGAACCGGTGGCTAGAACTACGTATGGCGTGAATCGGGAGCCACAGGTTCGACCAACTCGGAATACCCCAACGTCACGAAGTGCGCGGAGGACCACTCTGCTTGGCGGAGTGCATATCGATCTGCTGGAGGCGATCCTCGCCGAAAGTTACCAAAGGACCTGCTGCTACGGCCTCTTACGCGATCTTGGTTAACGTCGATCCTACATTTCTCGTCTGTCATGCATAAGCTGTCGTGAGCCATGCTCATGCTGGCCGAGCTACTCTTGCACAACCCTTTCTTAGATATTCATCAAGGCTCGCGATAAATCGATACATAAAATACTCTCGGTTGCTAAATCCATAGCTAGAAAGCAGTCGTCTCTTTGCAATCCATACCTCCACGCTCTTTGGAAGGTTCAAATATCATGGCGCGATGAGGCTGCCGCCGTGCTAAACTCTTGGAGTGCAGTGACGTGGCGAGCTCCCGAATGAAGCACCACCCTAGGAGATGATTGGGCTGTGCCTCGTAACCTCTGTACTCTACTCGCGGCTCCCTCGGCGCCTTGCCCCAGGCGGGTTGCCTTCACGGAGGCATAGCGGTGGGAAATAATTACGTTAGAGGTCCAACTTATAACCCACTCTAAGGCACGATCTCGGAGTGAGAAGAATGAAACCAATCCTAAATATCCTATAGCCTCACGATTATTGGTGTGGTGCACAACACCGATAATCAAGACTCTTGGATACGGTGCGTAGACACTTTCCGAGGATTAAGCGCTCGATACCACTTTTGTCACGACCGAACGGGCGTGGTAGTGCCTACCGGGCACCCAAGTAGACATACATCAGAGTAATCAGCGGAATATAAAACAAGACATGAAATAATAAGAAGTGTGAAACAGTTTATCTGAGTAAAATTGCCCTTCGACATATATATATAAAAACTTAAATCCGAACAGTTACATCCCTTTTACAAACTCTGCCCACAACAGTACTACAGACCTCTAAGAATGATATGAAAACAATGGCGGGCGGGGCGCCATACCCTGAATGTAAATACCTACAACGGCGAGGACTATACCCGATAAGCCTCGGAGAAAGCGGAGCTTCCCAAAGCTGAAATGTGATCCTAAGAGCGAGGATCGACGGCGGTGTACCTCTACTGCGGCATGAGCGCAGCCCCGAGAGTCGATCTGACAAGTTCCAAGTATGTGGCGAAAATCAGTAAATGAAATCATAGTAGTCTATATAAAGCGGGAGACATGTATGATAACCAAACTACGATTCCACAATATAAGCGATCATGTCAGTCGTGACTCACGCCCTCAAAGTCATCACTCAAATATAACTATGGGTCTCACGCCCACAACATCAATCATGCGTGGAATACCTTCCTCACCGCCGTGATCTAAGATATAGAAGCACCGAGGAATACACATGAACACGTGTCCCACCGTGTCATAATAAAACCGTCGGGGTAAGTGCGAAGGCATAGCCGACTACTAAAACCACAGTACCAACAAGGTCATAAATTGTATCATGAGATCTGTCTGAACCGCCACATGATCAAAGTGACCACTTGCATGATATCTAATGTGCGCGTCTAGTCACTGGAACTTCCGCGACTCGCGCATAGGCCACTCCAATGGCCCGCGTGAGGTATTCCCGCATCGGTAGCTACTCCCGTGGCGTCTGGACTCGCGATCCGCGTAGGCCACATAGACCGCGTGAGGTATAACCCGCGCTAACACGGAACTCGTAGCTCGGCGATAGGTCACATGCACCGCGTGAGGTATTCTCGAATCATAGGTCACAGACCGCATGAGGTATACCCGCGTCGGAGGCTTAACCCGGGATCAAGTCGAGGTGGTGATATGATACTAACATAACGGCTTATCGTTAAACAACATAAGCACAATCAAGGAAACCCGCACAACATTACAAGACACTATCACACGTAGCATCCTAACATGTTTATTTATCAAACCAACAAGAAAGTATTTACAAGGCTATCACAAACCAACATAGTCAAGTTATTCACACAAGGTACCTTCTACTTTATGTTAATAAGTTCGGGTTTTTATCCCCAATGTACTTCATACACTAACTCTTTAAAAGATCTGTTTCTTTCACAAAAGTCACACAATACCCGTAGTATAAAAATAGAGTGACTATCTTTTTAAGTAAACCAAAACACTTTCCTTTGTAAAATCAAGTAACAACATTATTTTCCAAACGTTCAAGTTTGCCTAATTTCAAATGCTCAAGTTTCTCATTTTCGAAAGGTGTCATAGTTCATAGTTTTAATCACTTAATGATATAATTCTCGTTTAAAACAATTTGAGAAACATATGCCTTATATGTGAGTAGGTTATTCTTGTTTATAACAATCTTATTAAAGCAGCCATGATCTAGGAAATGTAATATCATTTTGTCTCATCTTAGCTTCTATGCAGATGAGGGGTTTCTACTGGTTTTAATAATACTTAATTAGTCAATACATTTCCCTTATTAACGCTGCAGTGGTTTGTTCGATACTTATTCTGATTTAGAAATCGGTAAAACATTATTCCTTTTAAAACCAAGTACTCATTACTCACGAATGAGGTTTCACACTTTAACAAAACTCATATTAATTTAATTAAGTCAAGTCTCTTATCTTTTAAGATCAAGTCTCTTAACTTCTAAAATCAATAAATCATTCTTTTTATCTCTCTTAAGCCGTTATACCTAACTTCCCATAAAGCTAGTATAACTATTAAGCTTTTAAAACCAAGTATTACTCTTCTTTCAAAAAGGTTTCTTAATTCTCTTGAAATACTTCAAGATTCTTATTATTCAGGCTTAAGTCAAAAGACATTGCCGTAAAACTACGTTCGCTTAACACGTCGTCTCTGGTACTATATATATATTCTTTAAAATATCATGCTCAAGAGGATAGGAAGAATCACATACCTCGCGGCGATTATCGACTATTAGCAAAGCGCTCCACCGCTATTACGGCTAGCCATGTCCACTTTCAAGTAGATCACGCTACTCGCGATTTGACTATAACGGTTATATAAGTCTATCAATGTCTAGACTACACTTGTAGAACATTCTAAGCGAGGCTTCTCTATTCTACGGAAAATTGGGCGAGACTTCCCTGCCGTTAAGCTACAAGTCTCAGAAAATACGGTCCTATGTAAATGCGATTTAAACTCTTCTTTAATATTCTTCTGATGCGCTTTCAGTTTAACTCTCTTCTGTAATATCCTTCTATTACAGTTCAATTCTCTTCTATGAATCTTAAATTCATTTCAATACTACGACATTATGTAATTCCCAATTACAATAGAAGGTCAAGAGTATTTACCTCGATAAGCCCAAAATTATCCAAGATTAAATGTCGATCTGAGCAACGTTTAGCTCTACTACTGGCGCTCAACCCGCTCCAAACAACCCTTAGAAATTCTACGCAACTTCTACTTAACACTTCAACCGACTATGAAGATTTTCCTTAGGGTTTCGTTTTTGTGACTGAAGGAAAGTATAATAGTATTTATGGGCTTTTAGTATAGGGATAACCTTGGAATACTACAAGGTATTTGGGCCAAGGTATTTTGGAATAAAACTATACTTAGAGAATACTTTTCTACCAAGGAGGCGTGTATTTGGACGAGAGCAACTCAAGGTAGGGGTACCTCTCGGCAAAGCCTCATGAGGGAGGACGAAAACTATAGAGATGGGGAGAGGGATTTCAAGACTTAGAAACATTTTGTGGATGAAGAAGTCTTGACAAAGGGGTATTTATAGGCCAACCAATGGCCAAGATCAAGACAAGTGGTGGGCAAGTGTAGGGTCAACATTTGGACAAGTGTTTGTGGGTCCCACTTGTTCATCAACTACAAAATATCTACAAAATATCCTACCTAACCCGACTAAAACTTGACACAAAAAAGCGTGCCAAGCTAGCCCTTTGCGTCCACTTTTTAGGGTGACACGTGTCACCCTCCGTTAGTCCAAAATATTTCATCTCTCGGAAAAATCCATAAAAATAATAAATGACATAGCGAAATTTTCCCCGCAAAGTTTGGAAAGCGTTTCGTCGAAAAACGATTCTATTCGGGGGTTGTGCACAAATTTTCGTTCATAGCCTAACTTAAGGCTCAAACTTGTATACGTACGCCCTCACGTACATACTCTGGAAAATACGGGGTATAACATTCTCCCCTCCTTAGAAACATTCGTCCCGAATGTTCCTTCTAAGTCTCAAAACATACCTGCGCCAGTATAGTCTTCACTACTATACTTACGAAAACAAACATGCCACACCTGGCCATAAAATAACACACGCGCAAATACTTAATCCAAGTCCACGAGGAATCACCACTAGCATCACAAAAGCTCCCACCCGAGGTCTAAAATATACTCCCTTCGCACCTTCACTTTACAAAAGAAATGATCACATCTATGCTCGTAACACATGCTCGCTTCTTCCCTTACTCGTCGTACCTTTCTCGTACACTCGAACTCTTTCTCATAACTTACCACATTTCTGTTACTGCTTCGGTTTCCAAATCTCTGGGTTACTACCTCCAACTTGGTCATCATTAACTGGGAACACTCTGGATGGATCTCCGATACTTTTCCGAACATAACAACATGAAAGACCGGACGTACTGCTCCCTACGTCGGATGGCAATGTCAACTTATAGGCAACCTGGCCTATCCTCCAAAGGATCTGAAAACGCTCCAAGTACCTCAGGCTAAGTTTCCTCTGTTTTCCAAAACTTGTCACACCCTTTCCGGGGTGGTACCTTCAAGAAATCCTACCGTCAACCTGAACTCCAAGTGTCGATGCCGATTATCCGTGCGACTTACGCTGACTCGAAATCAATAACTTCTCCTGGATAAGCTTCACCCTATCCGCATCCTGCTGAAACAATTATGAACCAACTATCTGAACCTTGCCAACATCGAACCAATCGACCGGCAACCTACACTTCCGCCCTGGCGTCGTAAGGCGATATCCGAATCTTGAAATGGTAGCTATAAAAACACTCCTCAATAGGAGGCAACAATCCTCACGGCTACCCCAAAATCAAACAACGGCCCGAGGCGAATGTGATCTTGAGACTCACGAGTTCCTAAGCTGCTGGTAAAACTTCGAGAAAAAATAGTCGTAACACAGGCTCCACTGTCATAAGGTGAAAGTAGGCACCTTGATCACTCTCGTGATCAGAATCGCCGGATGAACTCCTGCGGATCATCCTCGTGCCTCGGCCGTAGAACTCGCGGCTCTGACTCGAGAAAATCCCGTAGCCTCAAACTATCCGATCTCGGGTGAACCACGGGTGCTACTAGAACTGCTGCGTCTAGCCTATCCTCATGTCTGGCCACAATCCTGGCCAATAACTGGGCCATCTCCTTGTAACCCATCTCCTCTGCTCCAGGTTGTGGGACTGGAGGCTCAGGTATCGTGACCTCAGTAGCTACTACTGCTGCTCTAAACTCTGCTGGGGCTGGCGGCATCGTACAATCCGCCGTATGTAGCACCACCTCGGGTAAAGACTGGGCCTCTGTCCTGGTAACCCTCCGTGCTCTACTCGCAGCTCCCTCTGCTTGCCGCCACGGGCTCTGGTTGCCTTGCGTGAGGCATAAGCGGTACAAAGCGAAATCGTCGGAGGGTCCAACTTATAACACAGCTCTAAGGCACGATCTTAGAGTGAGAAGAATGGAAACCAATCCTAAATGTCATGCAGCCTCCTGATTATAGATGTGGTGCACAACACACCGATAATCAAGACTCTACTAGACACGGTCTGTAGACACTTTCCGAGGACTAACTGCTCTGATACCACTTTCGTCACGACCGAGCGGGCGTGGTAGTGCCTACCGGGCACCCTAGTGATACAACATCAGAGAAAATCAGCGGAAGTAAAAACTTAAACATGAAACAAGAGTTATGATAATAAAATAGGCCAACCAAAACGGTTTCCTTCTTGCATATATACAGAAATTGAACAGTTACAACCTTTACAACCCCGCCAGCGATACTACAGGACCTGCAGAGTGTTATAACAACAATGACGGGACGGGGCCCGCCATACCACGAATGTAAGTACTACAATGACGAGGACTATACGAAAGATAAGCCTCGGAGAAAGCGGAGCTTCCCAAGCTGAACTGTGATCCTAAGGGCGAGGATCAGCAAACTGTGTACCTCTGCCTGCGGCATGAACGCAACCCCGAAGGAGGTCGATAACATGTACCAAGTATGTGGCGAAAATCGTAAACGAAATCATAACGATCTAAATAAAGCGAGAGACATGTATGACAATCAAACTACGATTCCACGACATAAAAGCGATCATGTCAGCGAGGACTCACGCCAAAGTCATCACTCAAATATAACCAAGGTCTCGCCCACAATATCAATCATGCCCGCATCGCCACACGCCCGGAATTCTCCATCGGCGTAGACATGCCGAGGATGCAATAACGATATCTGGGTAATCAACCACTGCGCGTAGCACATGCCCGGAATTCTTCATCGGTGCGAGCATGTCCATGTAACAACAATAACAATATATCGGGTAATCAACCTGTCGCGTAGCCACATGCCGGAGTCTGCATCGGTGCGGACATGTCCATGTAACAACAATAACAATATATCGGGTAATCAACCTCGCGCGTAGCCACATGCCCCGAGTGCATCGGTGCAGGCGTGTCCATGTAACAACAATAACAATATATCGGGTAATCAACCGACGCGTACATGCCTCGGATCGGTGCGACATGTCCATGTAACAACAATAACAATATATCGGGTGATTAACCCGCGTAACGCATGCCCGGAGTGCGCCGGTGCAGACATGTCTTTGTAACAACAATAACAATATATCGGGTGATTAAACCGCCGCATGGCCGCATGCCCCCGGAATTCTTCATCGGTGCAGACATGTCCATGTAACAACAATAACAATATACCGGCCCTCCATCGAGAGACGCGGTAGCATAGGAATACAACTTTTCACACAACAAGGCTATCACAAGCAAGCACAAGCAAATTACCATATTTCAATTCCCTTACAAATATCCATTCTTTCACAAGAAGTCACCTGATACCCACACTCGTAGTATTCAAAACAGAGTAACTATTATCTTAAGTAAACCAAAATAGTTTCCCCTTTTTAAAGACAAGTAACAACCTTCTTTTCCAAAAGTTCAAGTTTGCCTAATTTCAAATACTCAAGTCTCTTATTTTTGAAAGGTTTAAGTAGTTCATAGTCTTAATCACTTAATAACATAATTCTCTTTTAAAACAATTTGAGTAACATATGCCTTATGTGTGAGTAGGTTATTCTTGTTTATAACAATCTTATTAAAGCAGCCATGATCTAGAAAATGTAATACAATTTTGTCTTATCTTAGCTTATCTGGATGGAGGTTTCTCTTGGTTTTAATAATAATTAATTAGTCAATACATTTTCCTTTATTAACGCTGCAGTGGTTTGTTCGATACTTGTTCTCATTTCCGAAATCAATATAACATTATTCCTTTTAACACCCAATTACCCATTTCTCATTAAAACGGTTTCACAACTTTTTAACACAATCCAAGTCCTTATTACTTCACATCCAGTCTTTATCTTTTAAAAACCACAAACCATTTCTTTGCCCACATAAAGTTGTTTTAACCAACTTCCCATAAAGCCGTTATAACACTTTATGTTTTAAACCAACCAAATTCATTTAACACATGTACGTCTACCGTACTACATAGTTCACAACATATCATGCTAGAAAAGATAGGAAGAGGTTCACATACCTCGCGACTATTATCGACAAATAGCAAAACGCTCCAAAGTACTGTAATCCTGCTAGCCTTTTCCACCCTTCGAGTAGAATACACTACTCGCAGTACTTCAACCTATAACGGTCATATAAGTCTATCAACGTCTAGGCTACTCTGTAGAACATTCTAAGCAGAATGTTCTTAATTCTACGGAAAATTGGGCAGCACTTCCCTACCCGTCAAACTACACAAGTCTACTGTAAATACAACCCTATGTAAGTACAGTTCAATTCTCTTCTTTACCAACCTTTTATATATCTTATACTTAATTCTAAACTAATACGATATGTAATCTCCAATTACAATAGAAGGACAAAGATATTTACCTCGACAAGCCCAAAATTATCCAAGTTATAATGTCGATCCTGAGCAACGTTTAGCTCCTACTCCGTGTGCTCCAACCCGCTCCAAGCAACCCTTATACTGTTATACCCCGTATTTCCAGAGTATGTACGTAAGGGAATACGTACAAAAGTCTAGCCTTAAAGTTTAGGCACAAGACGTTTTTTTGGGCACAACTCACAAAACGAATAGTTTTCCGACGAAACGTTTCCACAGCTTTCGTAGGGTAAATTCCGGCTATGCCATTTCTAATTTTTGCGGATTTTTCCGAGAGACGAAACATTTTGGACCAGCGGGAGGCGACACTTGGCACCTCCAATTGGTGGACTTGAAATCGTCCATTGGGCCGAATTGGGAAAGATTTGCGTTTTTGTGCCTTGGCACAAGTCAAGGAGTTGGTAGGATATTTTGTGTGCAAGTTGGCCAAGGACACTTGCCCTAATCTTGACCTTACACTTGCCTAGCACTTGGCTAAATCTTGGCCCTTGGTTGGCCATGTCTTGACCTATAAATACCCCCTTAAGATGAAGAGTTCTTCATCCAAAACTTCCGTTCCAAGTCTTGAAAATCCTCTCCTATCCCTTTTTGCCTTTTACGGCCAACACCCCCTTTTTAGTGAGCTTGGCCGAGGCACCCCCCCCTAGCCTAGCCGAAATCTACCCCCCCTCCCTTGGTAGAAAAGTTGCCTTCTTGTATTGTTATAATGCCCAAAATACCCTAGCCCAAATCCCTTAGTACTTAGTAGAAGTTGTGAAGAACTTCTAAGGTTTCCTTGGAGCATACAACTTAGGAGCAAAACCTTGCTCAGGCGCGACTTTATCTAGGATATTATTGGGCTTACCGAGGTAACTAATCCTAACCCTCTTTTGAATTAGAGAATACTTCTGTAGTAGTATAAGAATAAGTATAAAATACTTAGAAGAATATTGCGAATAGAATTGAACTGTTATCACGTAGAAGGGTTTAAAGAAGAATAATCAAAGCTGTACTTACATAGGACTGTTTTCACTGATGAACTTATATAGCTCACCGGGTAGGAAGTGCTGCCGACTTTCCATAGAATTGTGAACCCTCTGTTTAGAATGACCTTGAGTAGTCTTTGATAGATGTGCGTGACTATTATAGGCTGATTCTCTGCGCGACATATTGACTTGGCGGTGGTTTTCAGAAGGTATGTGATTCTTCCTAAAGCATGATATTTTACAATATATATGTAGTGCGGTGAGACGTACATGTGTTAATCGAATAATAACTACGCAATGTCTTTGACTTAAGCTGAATAATACTTACGGCAATGCCTCACGGCTTAAGCACGAATAACACTTACGGCAATGCCTCAAGCACTTTGAATAATAAAGAAGCGAAAGCATTTCAAAAGAATCTTGAATCATTTTTAATGAAGAGAACTAATTGGTGTTTAAAACAGAAGCTTGAGAGTTATACTATCTTTATGGGAAGTTAAGTATAACCACTTAAGAATGATAAAAGAAACAGTTTGCCTATGTGTTTATAACAGACTTATATTGAATTGTGAAAAGAATAATAAGATGGTTTGATAAGTAGACATGATATGATGCTATGTGTGTTAGTGTCTTGTAACGTTTGTATAAGAGAGTATTCTTGTTGTGCTTATGTTGTTTAAAGATAAGTGTTATGTTAGTGTACTATCACTCACCTCTTGACATATTCAGGGGTTAAGTGCCTCCGTGCGGGGTAGACTCGGTGATGCAGGACCGTGATTCGAGAATACCTCATGCGGGTCCGGGACCTATGCGGAGCTACTGGAGTTCCAGTTAGTGATGCGGGGTTATACCTCATGCGGTCTATGTGGCCATGCGGACTACGAGTCGGGGCGATGCGAGAGTAGCTACCCTCGATGCGGGGTTATGTACCCTATGCGGGCCTATGTGAGTGGCCTATGCGGACTACGAGAGTCCATGATTAGGCTTGCACGGTGATACTATGGGCAATTGGCCCTGCTTCGATCATTCGCAGCCTAGAAAAGACACATTACTGATTTACCTATTGTTTCTCTTGTTTATGATGTGGCACTATGTGCGGTCCCTTGGTTGTTTCATACATACTTGCAAACTGATTTTAAAATGATATGTTTTCATTTAAGTATTTCTGATTTCATATACTTAGTACCTGTTGTACTGACCTCCTTCGGGGGGCTGCGTTCATGCCGCAGGTCAGGGCAAGCAGGTGCTAGATCCACATTCTTAGGATCTCTACGTTGGTGTCGTGAGCTCCATCTTTTCCGGAGGCTCTAGTTTTGGGTATGATCTCCCTGTTGTAGATAGTTTTGTCTGATCGGTATGGCGGGGCCACTGTCGCCATAGTTGTATATTTCCTTAAGTGCGTAGTCATGTTGTACAAGATCGGATGTAGCTTGCTAAACCATGTTTATATATATATCGAAAGCGATGTTTTCTCACATAAAGCGTGTCTTATTTTATAAAGCGTTTCATGTCTTGTTTTATATTTCCGCGATTACTCGATGTATGACTACTTAGGTGCCGGTAAGGCACGATCCACGAACCCGAATGAGTCGTGACAAAAGTGGTATCAGAGCAGTTAATCCTCGGAAAGTGTCTACAGACCGTATCTAGTAGAGTCTTGATTATCGGTGTGTTGTGCAACACACCAATAATCAGGAGGCTATAGGATATTTAGGATTGGTTTCCACTCTTCTTAGTCTGAGATCGTGCTTTAGAGTTGTGTTAAAGTTGGACCCCTCTAACGTATTCCTTTTATGCAGATTATGCCTCACGTAAAACCGGGCCCCGAGGCAAGGCGGCGAGGAGGCGCTAGTGGGACACCTAGAGTCACGAGGGCTCGGGCGGTCTATACGAGAGCGGCGAGTTCTCACGCCGCCCGTTCAGCGAGACTACGATACCGCACCTCGTCCCACGGCACAGGCGGAGGAGATAAGTACAAAGAGATGGCCCGGCTATTGGCTAGGATTGTGGCGGACACGAGGGCAGTGAATCGCGGTTCGATCCAGCCCGGTCGTACCGTGGTTCACCCGAGGCGAAGTTTGAGGCTACGAGACTTCGAGTTGTAGCCGCGAGTTTTCTGGTCGGCGGGAGGATGATCGCGAGGAGTTCATCCGTCGCCTAAGAGGATTACGAGTGATCGGCGTCGGAGACCGAGTCCGTGATCTTTGGTTCGCATAGGCTGCGTGATACGCGATCGATTGGTTTGATTCATGGGAGTTATCGGGAGAGCAGCGTCCCGGACTTGGGATGAGTTCTCGAGGCTTTTCTCACTCACTTCTTGCCTCGCGGATGAGGAGGCGCGGGTGATAGATTTTTACTGCGAGGCGAGAGAGGGCCTTGTCGGGAGTACAATGTCGAGTTTGATTCATTGGCTCGATATGTCCCAGCGTTGGTAGCAAATATGGAGGATAGGGTGCACCGCTACGTCACGGCTAGATGACTATATGGCGAGTCATGTGCGGTGTTTCTCTTCAGGGTATGGACATTACCGCGTGCAGCTCATGCTCTTGGATGTGAGGCGTAGACCGACGGGTTGTGACAGCGAAGAAGAGGCCGGGCGGCGAGGTCTTTTGGTGGCTATCGTGGTGGCGGCCTCGGCGATCTGGGTGCACCACGGCCCGGCTGAGCACTCTGCACCGTCCTCGGCCACAGGAGATATTCGAGCGAACCGGGGCGAGACTTGAACATCGAGCAACGAAGGTTACGGCGATCGGGACCACCCCACCGGTGTGGCCGTCTGGCGAATCCACTTCGAGTTGTGGTGCTACGGGAGCTTGTTTGATTGTGGCGGAGTCACTATCACGGAACCGTCGACCAAGGCGATCTTGATGGTAAAGGGTTAGCCTCTGAGTTCTTTCGTCGGGTCTTCTTCATCCCAGCGATTACTGCCTGAAGGGCAAGGTACTCATGGACGGCAGTCGCGGCAGGTCGTGGCGCGGTCCCGATTCTAGCGGTCCTCGAACGCATTTATGCTTTGTCCAGCGGGATCGGAGGCCTCACTGATGTCGTCCACAGTACCTTATCGGTTCTGGGTTTGATGTTTATGCCTTGATAGATCCGGTTCTACTATGTCCTATATATCTCCGCTTGTTGCTAGTAGGATAGGGATAGAGCACGAGTCCATAGACCACTTTCGAGGTAGCTACGCCGATGGGTGATTCGGTGGTAGCTCGGCGGGTATATAGAGCTTGTCTGTGACCATTTACGATCGTCGGACCACTGGCGACTTGATAGAGTTGGAGATGATTGACCGGCGTGATCATGGGGATGGATTGGCTAGCTTCTTACGCCAATGTAGACTGCAGAGAGAGTAATGCGGTTCGGTTTCTGAGGCGGTTGTTGAGTGGGAGAGCACGGTATCGCCAGGGGTAGTTTTATTTCCTACCTCAAGGCTAGGAAGATGGTGCGAGAAGGGTATATCTACCATCTCGTTCGGGTGTTTGATCTGAAGGCTGCGGTACCAGATTTTCCGTCGATTCCGATGGTCGAAGAGTTCCCAGGCGTGTTTCAAGCGACCTCCGGGTATCCTCACGAGAGGAGATTGAGTTTTGTATAGACATATTGCGGACACTCGGCCTATTTCCATTCGCCATACGAGAATGGCACTGCCGAGTTGAGAGAGTTGAAGGATCGGCTTAGGGATTTCTTTGGAGAAGGGCTTCATCGGGCCTAGTGTTTCTCCACACAGGGCGCGGTATTGTTCGTAAAGAAGAAGGGCGGGGCCAGCACATGTGTGTTGATTACAAGCGGTGAACAAGGAGACCATTAAACGAATACCCCCTTCCCGGGATTGATGATTTGTTCGACCCGGTTGCGAGTGCGAGATGTTTCTCCAAGATTGATCTGCGATCGGGCTATCATCAGTGCGAGTCGAGAGGTGGATGTCCACAGGGTGCATTCGGACGTGCGGGCATTATGAGTTCGGTCATGTCCTTTGGGTTGACCAATGCTCGTGGTATTCATGGATTTGATGAACCGAGTGTTCAAACCATTTTGGACACGTTTGTGATAGTGTTCATTGATGATATCTTGGTTTATTCTCGCTCGAGCGGGAGCATGCGGAGCATTTGAGGGCTTTGTGATTCTCGAGACAGCAGATTATGCCAAGTTTTCCAAATGTGAGTTTTGGTTGACTTGATGGCGTTTCTTGGGCATATTGTTGGGGCTGATGGCATTCGAGGGGAGACGGCCAAGATCGAGGCAGTCAGCACTTGGCCTAGACCTACTACTACGACAGAGGTTCGCATTTAGGCCTTGCGAGGATATTATCTCGGTTCGTGGAGAAGTTTGCTTCTATCTACGCACCATTGACTAGGTGACTCGTAAAGCGCCAAGTTTGATGGTGATGCTTGTGGCGGGGTTTCGATTCTTGAAAGAAGACGCAGCGCCCGTTCTTACTCTTCCGGAGGTCGGATGGTTATGTCGTGTATTGTGATCGCCGGGCATCGGGTTGGGATGTGTGTTGATGCAGCGTGGCGGGGTTATAGCATATGCATCCCGGCAACGAAGAAACACGAGGAACTACCCGCATGATTTGGAGTTAGCGGTGTGATTCACGCTTTGAAGATCTGAGGCACTATTTGTATGGGGTTCACGTGGATATTTTTACGGACCACAAGAGCCTCCGGTATATCTTCACCGGAGGAGCTGAACTTACGGCGAGAGGCGGTGGTTAGAGTTGCTTAAGGATTACGATGTTGATATCTGTACCACCGGGAAGGCCAATGTTGTAGCAGATGCTCTTAGTCGTAGGTCGATGGGAGCCTATCGGTGTGCGACTAGAGAGGAGGACATGGTTCGTGATTTGCATCGATTAGCGAGCCTTGGTGTCCGTTTGATTGATTACGATAGCGATGGGGTTAGAGTTCGTGAGGTTGCGAGTCTTCCATCGTCGAGGAGGTGAAGAGGCAACAGTTCGAGGATCCGGCTTTGATTCGATATCGTGATACAACTCTTCGTGAGGCAAGGGTCCTTTTGAGTAGCACGATGGGGTGCTAAGGGTTTGAGGCGGGTTGTGTGTTCGGATGTTTGAGGACTTGCGAGTTCTTGGGAAGCACCGCGGTAGCGTTACTATCCATCGGGTCGACCAAGATGTACCACGACCTTAGATCGTGTATTGGTGGGATGGCTTGAAGAGGGGCGTTGCGAGTTCGTAGCTCGGTGCGTGTTGTCGGCGAGTGAAGGTAGAGCACCGGAGGCACGGTGGTTTTATTCTGACGATTGAGATCCCGACACGGAAGTGGGAGGTAATCAACATGGACTTTATCACGGGATTACCTCGCACTCGGAGAGACATGATTCTATATGGGTTATCGTTGTGGTGACAAAATCAGCCCACTTTCTTCCGTCGGGGCGACTTTTTGGTGAGGATTATGCGGACTTTACATCCGAGATCGTCGGTGCATGGAGTCCCTATTTCGATCATATCAGGAGGAGCCCGATTTCGACTAACTTCGGAGGTCTTTCGAGAGGTTTAGGGGCGAGTGAGCTGAGCAATCGCATTCCATCCATGAGAGCAGACGGGCGAGCGCACTATCCGGACTCTTGAGGATATCTTTGCGAGCACTGTGTTATCGACTCGTGGGTAGTGGGAGGATCATTTGCCTCTAGTTGAGTTCGCGTACAATAATAGCTACCACTCCGGTATTCGGATGGCGCCTTATGAGGCCTTGTATGGGAGGAAGTGCGATCGCCTATAGGTTGGTTCGATGTGGGCGAGAGTGCGGCTAGTGGGACCAGATTTGGTGCGGCGAGCGATGGATAAGGTGAAGCTTATCCGAGGCGGCTATTGACAACTCGTAGTCGGCAAGTCGTATGCAGATCATCGTCGTCGGCATCGAGTTCGCGATTGATGATTGGGTTTTCTGAAGGTGTCACCCATGAAGGGTGTGATGAGATTCGGGAAGAAGGAAACTTCGGCCCAGTACATTGGGCCGTTTGGATGTCCGCGAGGTAGGCAAGGTTGCCTATGAGTTGGATCTGTCGTCCGATCTGGAGCGATGCATCCGGTTTTTCACGTATCTATCTTTGAGGAGATGTATCGGATCCATCTAGGGTGCACCGATTGGCGATGTCCGGTGACCAGGGGTTATCGTATGAGGAGGTTCCCATAGCGATAATCGATCGTCGGAGTTAGGCGTCTGCGGACCAAGGGCGTGGCTTCCGTCAAAGTCTTGTGGCGGAGCGAGCTCGAGGAGGAGATGACTTGGGAAGCCGAGGAAGACATGAGGCGTAGTATCCTCACTTATTCCCACACCTCCGGGTAATTCACTTTCCTACTTGTAAATCTTCATTATCGTTTATGCCTAAGTGTTGTTACGTGGCGTGTGTGGCATTTGCAATCATTTAAGTTATGAAGAATCTTATCGTTAAGCGTCTTGGAAGGAACATTCGGACGAATGTTTCTAAGGGGAGAATGTTATACCCGTATTTCAGTATGTGCGTAAGGAATACGTCAAAAGTCTAGCCTTAAAGTTTAGGCACAAGACGTTTTTGGGCACAACTCACAAAAGCGAATAGTTTTTCGACGAAAGCGTTTCCACGGCTTTCGTAGGGTAAATTCGGCTATGCCATTTCTAATTTTTGCGGATTTTTAGAGGCGAAACATTTTGGACCAGCGGGAGGCGACACTTGGCACCCTCCATTGGTGGACTTGAAATCGCCCGTTGGACGAATTGGGGAAAGATTTGCACGTTTTTGTGCCTTGGCACAAGTCAAGGAGTTGGTAGGATATTTTGTGTGCAAGTTGGCCAAGGACACTTGCCTAATCTTGACCTTACACTTGCCTAGCACTTGGCTAAAACTTTCCCATTGGTTGGCCATGTCTTGACCTATAAATACCCACTTAATATGAAGAGTTCTTCATACAAAAATTCCTTTCCAAGTCTTGAAAATCCTCTCCTTTCCCTTGTAGCCTTTTAGTCACACCCCCCTTTTTAGTGAGCTTGGCGAGGCAACCTCCCCACTAGCTGGCGAAATCTACCCCCTCCTTGGTAGAAAAGTTGCCTTCTTGTATTGTTATAATGCCCAAAATACCTAGCCCAAATCCCTTAGTACTTAGTAGAAGTTGTGAAGAACTTCTAAGGTTTCCTTGGAGCATACAACTTAGGAGCAAAACCTTGCTCAGGCGCGACTTTATCTAGGATATTATTGGGCTTACCGAGGTAACTAATCCTAACCCTCTTTTGAATTAGAGAATACTTACCGTAGTAGTATAAGAATAAGTATAAAATACTTAGAAGAATATTGCAGAATAGAATTGAATCTGTTATCACGATGAAGGGTTTAAAGAAGAATAATCAAAGCAGATTTACATAGAATTTGTTTTCACGATGAACTTCTATAGCTCACGGTAGGAAGTGCTGCCCGACTTTCCATAGAATTGTGAACCCTCTGTTTAGAATGACCTTGAGTAGTCTTTGATAGATGTGCGACTATTATAGGTGATTCTCTGCGCGACATATTCAACTTGGCGGTGGTTTTATTTGAGAAGGTATGTGATTCTTCCTAAAGCATGATATTTTACAATATATATGTAGTGCGGTAGGCGTACGTGTTAACGAATAATAACTACGGCAATGTCTTTGACTTAAGCTGAATAATACTTACGGCAATGCCTCACGGCTTAAGCTGAATAACACTTACGGATGCCTCACGGCTTAAGCACGAATAATAAAGAATCGAAAGCATTTCAAAAGAATACTGAATCATTTTTAACAGAAGAGAGCTAATTGGTTTTTAAAACAGAAGCTTAAGAGTTATACTAGCTTTATGGGAAGTTAAGTATAACCACTTAAGAATGATAAAAGAAACAGTTTGCCTATGTGTTTATAATAGACTTATATTGAATTGTGAAAAGAATAATAAGATGGTTTGATAAGTAGACATGATATGATGCTATGTGTGTTAGTGTCTTGTACCGTTTGTATAAGAGTATTCTTGTTGTGCTTATGTTGTTTAAAGATAAGTTATGTTAGTGTACTATCACTCACCTCTTGACATATTACCGGGGGTTAAGCTGCCCTCCGATGCGGGGTAGACTCAGGCGGTCTGGGACCATGATTCGAGAATACCTCATGCGGGTCCAAGGGACCTATGCGGAGCTACGAGAGTTCCAGGTTAGTGATGCGGGGTTATACCTCATGCGGTCTATGTGGCCATGCGGACTACGAGTCCAGGACGATGCCGAGGAGTAGCTACCCTCGATGCGGGGTTATGTACCCTATGCGGGCCTATGTGAGTGGCCTATGCGGATTACGAGTCGAGATTAGGCTTGCATGGTGATACTACGGGCAATTGGCCCTGCTTCGATCATTCGCAGCCTAGAAAAGACCTGTTACAGTTTACCTATTGTTGCTCTTGTTTATGATGTGGCACTATGTGCGGTCCCCTTGGTTGTTTCATACATACTTGCAAAACTGATTTTAAAATGATATGTTTTCATTTAAGTATTTCTGATTTCATATACTTAGTACTGTTATCTTGACCTCGCCGAAGTGCGTTCATCTGCGGTAAGAGGGCAGTGCTAGATCCACATTCTTAGGATTTCTACGTTGGTGTCGGGAGCTCCATCTTTTCCGGAGGCTCTACTTTTGGGTATGATCTCCCTGTTGTAGATTGTTTTGTAAAGTCAGGGTATGGCGGGGCCCTGTCCCGCCATAGTTGTATATTTCCTTAGAGGTCTGTAGTCATGTTGTACAGTATCGGATGTAACTGCTAAACCATGTTTATATATATATCTTAAAGGCGATGTTTCTCACATAAGCGTATGTCTTATTTTATAAACTGTTTCATGTCTTGTTTTATATTTCCGCTGATTACTCTGATGTATGACTACTTGGGTGCCCCGGTAAGGCACCAGTCACGGGCCCCGGAATGGGTCGTGACATATACGCTCCTAGCCAACTCCTCTTTAAGAACCAACCTAAACAAGTGAAGAACACTAAGGTTCTTGTCCTCACAACTCTCGGCCAAGGTGAGGCTTTAGGGGCTAGGGTGTGAAATCTTTTCTAACTTTTGGTTAACAATCTTCCTAATACACTAAGGAAGAACACTTAAAACTTTAAGAAATTTTGGACAACGTTTGGTCAAGGGAGAGGGGTGTTTGGACGAGAACTTGTTATACCCCGTAGTTGCAGGGTATGTATGTGAGGATGTACGTACGAGAGTACGGCAGAAATTTTGAAAAGAAAGAAAGATGTGAGTTTTCGGCGGAAAAGTTTCCGGTTATTTGTGAAGAAAAAGGTTCGTTAATGGGAATTGGATTCCCAGATTTGGTATGTGGACTTCATAGATTATATTAGAATTTTGAGATTTTATTTTCGGAAATGGTCACGTGGGGCCCACGGGAGAAATTTACGGTTTTGTGGGGCCCACTTTGTTTTCGAGATTTTGGCCATTGTGGATATTTTTCGGAAGACGTTTTTTGAGGGCCAATAGGAGGTTGACACGTGTCACCCCGCTTAAGTGGCTTGGCGAATGACATTTGTGCACTGGACACGGTTAAGTCGTTTTTGGCGAAGCGTTTTGCGTAACTTGCGAGGAAAATTCGGCTATGTCGTTTTGTATTTTTGCGGATTTTTAGGCGGCGAAACATTTTGGACCAACGAGAGGGTGACACTTGTCACCAGTGAAGCGATAAAGTGAAGCTCAAGTGGGGCGAATTCATGCCTTGTTTTGGCCTTGTTTTGTGCAATGTTTTGTGCAATGTTTTGTGGCTTGTTTTGTGAGTAGGGTCTAGGGTGCACTTGGCTTGATCTTGGCCTTACACTTGCCTTGCACATGGCTTGATCTTGGCCATTGGTTGGCTTTTGGTTTTGCTATAAATACCCCCTTATGTTGATGAACTCTTCATCCAAATGAAACCTTCAAGCCTAAATCCCTCCTCCTCTAGTGTTGAGTTCGTCCAACTCATCCCCCTCTTTTGAGAGTCTTGGCGAGGCCTCCTCCTCCACTTTGTGGTGCCTTGGCAGTGGGGTACCCACTAGTTGTTTTAGTATAATACCCTTGTTGTGGTATAGAAATACTCCCTAGTATTGTTATAATGCCCAAAATACCTTAGCCTTGTACCTTGTAGTATTCCAAAGATACCTCTGTCGTAGAGCCGGAAATACTACCTTTTGTCCTTTTAGTCTCAAACCAGAAACCCTAAGGAAATCTTCAGTTGGTTGAAGTATTTGAGTAGAAGTTGAGTAGAACTTCTAAGGGTTGTTTGGAGTGGTTTGGGCGCGGAGTAGGAGCTAAACCTTGCTCGGGATCGACATTATAACTTGGATAATTTTGGGCTTGTCGAGGTAATTATCTTGTCCTCTATTGTAATTGGAAATTACATGTTTGTTAGAATATATAGTTGAAGTATACTATATATGGAACTATACTTAGTATTCGGCAATGTCTTTTGACTTAAGCTGAAGAATAAAAAGCGAAGCTGCATGTATTTACATAGGTGTATTGCGATGACTTGTGTAGTATTCTTTGTGTAAAATTGTACACGTCGGTTAGGCGTGTAAACCCCACCAGTTGGCTTGGTGGCGGCCTCGATAGAGGAGGAGATTTCTGTTGTTGCGGGAGAAGTCTTTGCCGAATGTTCTGTAGAAAGATAGAAACTTGTGTTTTGGGGTTAATAGACGTTTGTGACCTTTATAGGTGAAAGTACTAAGAGTAGCGTATTTTACTCGAGGAGTGGAAAGGGCTAGCAAGGTTGTAGTACTTGGAGCATTTTGCTTATTGTCGATAAATCGTCGCGAGGTATGTGAACCTCTTCCTATCTTTTCTAGCATGATTGTTGTGAACTATGTAATGCGGTAGGCGTACATGTGCTAAGTGATTTGGTTGGTTTAAAACATAGGGTGTTATAATAGCTTTATGGGAAGTTAGTTATAACGACCTTATGTAGTGAAAATGGTTTCTTGATGTTAGAAGTTAAGAGACTTGATCTTATAAGATAAGAGACTTAACTTATTTGTTTTAATGTGGATGTTTGTGTGAAACCTCATTCGTGAGTAATGAGTACTTGGTTTTAAAGGGATAATGTTTCTTGATTTGGAAATCGGAAGGTGTATCGACAGGACCAACTGCGGCGTTAATAAAGGAAAATGTATTGAATAATGATGTGTTGTATTAAAACCGGTAGAAACCTCCATCTGCATAGAAGCTAAGATGAGACAAAATGATATTACATTTTCTAGATCATGGTCTTTGTAATAAGATCGTTATAAACAAGAATAAACTACTCACATATATGACATATGTTACTCAATTGTTTTAAAAGAGATTAAGACTATGAGTTATGAAACCTTTCTAAAATAAGTGACTTGAGCATTTGAAAATGAGAAGCTTGAGTAATTGAAACTAGGCAAAGCTGGAACTTAGGAAAGAATGTTGTTACTTGATTTTGAAAAGGAATGTGGGTTGGTCATTCTAATACTACGGGTATCGGGTGACTTTATAAAAGTAATGGATCTCTTTTAAAAGAACTTAACGTATGTAATCTTGTGGGGTTAAAAACGGACTTTGGCATAAAATGAAAGTACTTTGAGTTGTGTGAAACTTGCCTATGCTTGTTGTTGTGAAACTTGCCTATGCTTGTGATGATAGCCTTTGTTGTGCAAGTGTGGTATTTACGTGTTACGCGTCTCTCGATAGAGGCGGTCGACTTATTGAGAACTTACTTGGGCGTCTTTGGCGGTGATGGAGAATTCCACGGGTATGTTTCCATTTTTGATTCGTCTTGTTGTTGATGTCACGTGGACGTATCTGCCGAGGGTAGAATTCGGGCATGCGGCCATGCGGTCGGGTTGATTACCCGATATATTGTTATTGTGGTTACATGGACATGTCTACACCGAGGTAGAATTCGGGCACGTGGCCGTGCGGCGAGGTTGATCACCCGATATTATTGTTGATGTCACATGGGCGTGTCTACACCGGTAGAATTCCGGGCATGTGGCCATGGGGCATTGGTATTATTGTCGCATCATGGACATGTCTACCGATGCAGAATTAGGGGCATGCGGCCGTGATGCGAACATGATTGATGTTGTGGGCGTGAGACCCATAGTTATATTTGAGTGATGACTTGAGGCGTGAGTCCACTGGAACATGTTGCTTTTATGTTGTGAATCGTAGTTTGGTTATCATACATGTCTCTGCTTTATATAGACTAGTATGATTTCATTCTGATATTTTTCTGATTTCACATACTTGGTACTGTTATCTTGACCTCTTCGCCCGGGGCTGCGTTCATGCCGCAGTAGAAATCATCGGTCGTGGATCCTCGCTCTTAGGATCTCAGTTCAGCGTTTTGGGAAGCTCCGTTTCTCCGGAGGCTTATCTTTTGGTATGTGTTCCCTGAGGTGTAGGTTCTTGTACATTCAGGGGTATGGCGGGGCCCTGTCCCGTCATAGTTGTTGTAAATCTTAAGTGCAGTAATCTTTGTTGTGGCGAGGGTTGTAAAAAGGATTAAGCTGTTCGTTTTGAAAGAGTTGTATTTATTTATGTTATTGGAAGTAACCGTTGGGTTGCTTTGTTTATGTTCATATATCTTGTTTCTTGTTAAAGTTTTATTTTTCGCTGGTTTTCTCTGATGATTGTATCACTAGGGTGCCCGGGATAAGGCACGATGCGGGCCGGGCAGTCGTTACAAAAGTGGTATCGAGCGATTAATCCTCGGAAAGTGTCTACAGACCGTGTCTAGTAGAGTCTTGATTATCGATGTGTTGTGCACCACATCTATAATCAGGAGGCTGCAGGACATTTAGGATTGGTTTCCATTCTTCTCATTCCGAGATCGTGCCTTAGACCCTCGTGACCCTGTCACGTAGCGGGACTACTACCAACTAATCCCATTTCATTTCAAGCTATGGGGCGACCCTTAATAGATCTGACCCGACTGGCGTCGCACTTAACTCTTACCCTCGGTGCGACTTAACTTTACTGCGAGAAGGACTTATATACCTAAGGTCTCGACGGTTATCACATTCTCGGGCTCGCGATTTCCATGCTCCAAGCCTAACTTATCAGCCAGCGTGCGGGTACAAAAACTTCTCGTAAAATCATAGCCGTGTTGTCTTGACCACAACAATTATACTTTCTTCGTCCGGATCTCGCCCGTACAATTCCCTTAAGCATACCACGTAGCTTAAGTTGCTAACATAGTCTTCCACTTAGTCTCTTAATTAACTTCTTAAGGGTCCATTACATTCTCACACACCTCATCATCACCTAATTATCTCAAATTAGCACGTAAAACCTTGATGAGAGTTCCTTAACTGCTCATACCTTCCTGTATTTATTTAGTCCTTACCCACTCGTAATCTAAAATTATCCTAGGAAACACACATGTGACCCCCGACATGTATCCGTATAGTTGTATGTCACAATACCAACTATACTACAAACATTACCAACTGGATACGCAATCCACATAATCCTTCCCGGTCATCTTTGCCGCCGTGGTGCAAACAATCATAACTTGTTGGGAGAGCGACCCTAACCATACAGCTCTATCGCGATCTTAGAGTGAGAAGAATGAAACCAATCCTAAATGTCCTGCAACCTCACGATTATAGATGTGGTGCACAACACACCGATAATCAAGACTCTACTGAACACGATGCGTAGACACTTTCCGAGGACTAAGCGCTCGATACCACTTTTGTCACGACTGAGCCCGGGCGCGGGTGCCCTACAGGCACCCACAGTATACATCAGAGAATAGCAGTGGAACATACACAACATACATAAAAACTTTGACAGTAACCGCAGGCTGGCAAATAAGGCCACCTTCCGTAAAATATACTCAATCGAGAAATAGAAACGGTACATTTTTTTTCTTTACCCAAACCACGGTGTGACTACGGACCTCTAAGAATAACAACTCTGGCGGGACGGGCCCGCCATACCACGAATGTACAACAGAGACAAATACCGGGGATAAGCCTCGAAATGAAGGAGCTTCTCAACGGTGAACAATGATCCTAAGGCGAGGATCGACACTTACTCTACTGCGGCGTGAACGCGGCCGAAGGAGAGTCGGTACAACATGTACCAAATATGTGGCCCGAAATCAGTAATGAAATCATAAGTCTAATAATAAAGCGGAGACATGTATGATAACTTCGATTAACGATTGCAACGCCTTACTAACAATGAGAGTAAATAGGTGTATACTTACAATATAAAGTAGGAAGCTCACGATCAAAGCAGGACCACCGCCCGCTGTATCATTAAGCAATCCTATTTCCTGGGACTATTTCACGCGTAGATCGCGTGGACCCGCGTAGGTATTCATCGCATGGGACTATTTCACCCGCATAAGCCCTTACGGACTCACAAAAAGATCACTTCCATCCTCTTAACACATGCTCGCTTCATCCATTTCTCGTCGTACCCTTCTCGTACCCAAACTCTTTCTAGTATACTTACCCCACTCCAGTCATCACTTCAGTTTCCAAAACCTTGGAGTCACTACCTCCAAACTTGGTCATCTTACTAGCCTCAAATTCCCTTAAGGCCATTCCCGGTCTTCATGGTCGACTCGGTCGAGCGTATTCACGAACTCTTACGATGGTTACCTAAACACAGGCTTAGCACCCTTGTGACCCTACCACTGGCGGGACCACCTCGGCCCGGCCCCAAACCGGGCTGCGTGTCGACCGCGAATGGTCCTCGGCCGACCCATGTCGCGCCAAACTCTTGTTCCCGATCCGAACAATCTTACCTATGCAAGTCCTGAAAGCTACCACTTTCATCTTACACAACCCAAGGAATTATCCCACGGTACACCTATGTATATAATGCTCTCGACAAGGATCACCATGAAATCTTCTACTGAGGCGACCTTACATCTAAGGTCTCGGCGTGTAATATTCTAAGGTTCATACCTTCCATACCCCATACTTACCTTTTCAACTACCCATGTTCTCTAGATCACAATTTTACACAATGCTATCCAAACATAGCACACAATAATAAGATCATCATATCAAGCACACTAATCTCTAGAGGTTAAGGATATACCGTAACTACCGCTTTACTCTAATCACGATCACGCCTGCAGGCGTAGCTAGTGAAGGTGATGAACCACCACGATCACTGAAGGTGAGTCGTAACATCAGTGCTACCCACAGTCGGACAGTTCCTCGCAAAATGGCCTGCTGTCGCAAAAATAACAAGCTCCTTGGCACCAAGACACTCCCAAAATGCGGTCTACCATCGACCACACAGGTAGGGTGCTGCACAGCCAATACCCTACTCGAAAACCTAAACCGGAGCTCGACTGCTCCTGAATACCATGGACGCCCTGAAGGTTGTGGAGGACCACTCTGTACTGGCGAAGGTGCATAACTAGCCTGCTGCTGAGACGGTCCGCCTCGAAAGTCACCAAAGGACCCTGCTGTTCTGGCCCTCTTCTGTTGATCTCGGTCATTCCGTCGGCCTCTCCGCTCCTCACATCCAAGTGCATAAGCCTGCATGCGGGAAATGTCCATGCCCGGCTGAAGAGCTACACCCGAACAAGCCTCTGCCAAGTAGTCATCGAGCCCGGTGACGTAGCGGTGTACTCTGTCCTCCATATTTGTCACTAACGCCGGGACATATCGAGCCAATGAGTCGAACTCCACGTTGTACTCCCGAACTGTACATCCTCTCTGTCTCAGCATCATAAATTTGTCGGTTCGTGCCCTACTCATCTGCGGAGGCAAGAAGTGAGTGAGGAATGCCTCACGAGAACTCGTCATCTTGCTGGAAGTGCATGCTCTCCCGGGACAGCTCGCGAATCAAACGGTCGGCTGCGATATCACGCGGCCGATGCGACCCTAAGACCACCGACTCGGTCTCGGCCTTGATCATTCTCATGATCCATTCGCTGTCGGATGAACTCCTGCGGATCATCCTCAGGCCTCGACCCGTAGAACTCTGGCGGGCTGCAACTCAGAAAATCCCGTAGCCTCAAACTATCCGATCTCGGGTGAACCACGGGTGCTACTAGAACTGCTGCGTCTAGCCTATCCTCATGTCTGGCCACAATCCTGGCCAATAACTGGGCCATCTCCTTGTAACCCATCTCCTCTGCTCCAGGTTGTGGGACTGGAGGCTCAGGTATCGTGACCTCAGTAGCTACTGCTGCTGCTCTAAACTCTTTGGGCCGAGGCATCGTAGAATCCGCCGTCGTAGCACCACTCGGGTAAAGGCGGGCCTCTGTCACGGTAACCCTCGTGCTCTACTCGCGGCTCCTCTGCCTTGCCACGGGCTCTGGTTGCCTAGTAGAGGCATAATCGGTACAAACGAAATCGTCGAGAGGGTCCAACTTATAACACAACTCTAAGGCACGATCTTAGAGTGAGAAGAATGGAAACCAATGATAAATGTCCTGCAGCCTCCTAATTATAGATGTGGTGCACAACACACCGATAATCAAGACTCTACTAGACACGGTCTGTAGACACTTTCGAGGACTAAGCGCTCACGATACCACTTTCACACGACCGATCGCGGGCGTGTTGGTGGCTACCGGGCACCTAGTGATACAACATCAGAGAAAATTAGCGGAAATAAAAACTTAAACATGAAACAAGAGTTATGATAATAAAAGCAGGCCAAAGCGGTTGCCTTTCTTGCATATATCTGAGAAATTGAAGCGATTACAACCTTTACAACCACGCCACAGCGGTACTACAGACCTGCAGAGTGTTATAACAACAATGACGGGGCGGGGCCCCGCCATACCACGAATGTAAGTACCTCTGGCGACGGACTATACCAAAGATAAGCCTCGGAGAAAGCGGAGCTTCCCAAAGCTGAGCGTGATCCTATGGCGAGGATCAACAAGCGTGTACCTACCTGCGGCATGACGCGACCCCGAAGGAGGTCGATGCAACATGTACCAAGTATGTGGCGAAAATCAGTAACGAAATCATAACGGTCTAAATAAAGCAGGAGACATGTATGACAATCAAACTACGATTCCACGACATAAGCGATCATGTCAAAGCGGGGACTCACGCCCTCAAAGTCATCACTCAAATATAACCGAGGTCTCACGCCCACAATATCAATCATGCGCATCATGGCGCGCCACCGGAACTCTCCATCGGTGTAGACATGTCGAGGATGCAATAACGATATCTGGGTAATCAACCACGCGCGTAGCGCATGCCCCGGAATTCTTCATGGTGCGAACATGTCCGTATAACAACAATAACAATATATCGGGTAATCAACCTGCCGCGTGACCACATGCCGAGTCTGCGTCGGTGCGAGCGTGTCCATGTAACAACAATAACAATATATCGGGTAATCAACCTGCCGCGTAGCCACATGCCGGAGTGCGTCGGTGCGAGCATGTCCATGTAACAACAATAACAATATATCGGGTAATCAACCTGCCGCGTAGCCACGTGCCGGAGTGCGTCGGTGCATGTCCATGTAACAACAATAACAATATATCGGGTGATTAACGCGCGTAACGCGTGCCGGAGTCTGCGTCGGTGCGGACGTGTCCATGTAACAACAATAACAATATATCGGGTGATTAACCGCGCGTAACGCATGCCCGGAATTCTTCATCGGTGCGGACATGTCCATATAACAACAATAACAATATCTGACCTCGTCGAGACGCGGTAGCATAGGAATACAACTTTTCACACAACAAGGCTATCACAAGCAAGCACAAGCAAATTACCATACTTGATTCCGCACAAATATCCATTCTTTCACAAGAAGTCACCTGATACCCACACTCGTAGTATTCAAAACAGAGTTACTATTATCTTAAGTAAACCAAAATAGTTTCCCCTTTTTAAAGACAGGTAACAACCTTCTTTTCCAAAAGTTCAAGTTTGCCTAATTTCAAATACTCAAGTCTCTTATTTTCGAAAGGTTTCGTAGTTCATAGTCTTAATCACTTAATAACATAATTCTCTTTTAAAACAATTTGAGTAACATATGCCTTATGTGTGAGTAGGTTATTCTTGTTTATAACAATCTTATTAAAGCAACCATGATCTAGAAAATGTAATACAATTTTGTCTTATCTTAGCTTCTATGCAGATGGAGGTTTCTACTGGTTTTAATAATAATTAATTAGTCAATACATTTTCCTTTATTAACGCTTGCGATGGTTTGTTCGATACTTGTTCTCATTTCAAATCAATATAACATTATTCCTTTTAACACCCAATTACCCATTTCTCATTAAAACGGTTTCACAACTTTTTAACACAATCCAAGTCCTTATTAATTCACATCCAGTCTTTTATCTTTTAAAAACCACAAACCTTTTCTTTGCCCACATAAAGTTGTTATAACCAACTTCCCATAAAGCCGTTATAACACTTTATGTTTTAAACCAATCAAATTCATTTAACACATGTACGTCTACCGTACTACATAGTTCACAACATATCATGCTAGAAAAGATAGGAAGAGGTTCACATACCTCGCGACGATTATCGACAAATAGCAAAACGCTCCAAAGTACTGTAATCCTGCTAGCCTTTTCCACCCTTCGAGTAGAATACGCTACTCGCAGTACTTCAACCTATAACGGTCATATAAGTCTATCAACGTCTAGGCTACTCTGTAGAACATTCTAAGCAGAATGTTCTTAATTCTACGGAAAATTGGGCAGCACTTCCCTACCCGTCAAACTACACAAGTCTACTGTAAATACAACCCTATGTAAGTACAGTTCAATTCTCTTCTTTACCAACCTTTTATATATCTTATACTTAATTCTAAACTAATACGATATGTAATCTCCAATTACAATAGAAGGACAAAGATATTTACCTCGACAAGCCCAAAATTATCCAAGTTATAATGTCGATCCTGAGCAACGTTTAGCTCTACTCCGGCGCTCCAACCCGCTCCAAGCAACCCTTATACGCTTCTAACCAACTCCTCTTTAAGAACCAACCTAAACAAGTGAAGAACACTAAGGTTCTTGTCCTCACAACTCTCGGCCAAGGTGAGGCTTTAGGGGCTAGGGTGTGAAATCTTTTCTAACTTTTGGTTAACAATCTTCCTAATACACTAAGGAAGAACACTTAAAACTTTAAGAATTTTTGGACAACGTTTGGTCAAGGGAGAGGGGTGTTTGGACGAGAACTACTACAAAGGGAGGGAGTATTTTTGCCTTGGAATTTCTCAAGTGTGGATGAAGAAGTCTTGCAACTTAAGGGGGTATTTATAGGACATTCAAGGGCTAGGATTGAAGCAAGTGTGTGGTCTAGATTGAGCCATGTGTGTGTGGGTCCCACTTATCTATCTACTACACAAATATCTTGCAAGACTTTTGACCAAATGTTTTAAGCCTTTTTCATGCCAAAAACATTTTCAACATGTCCAACAATTTCGTCCAACCTTGCCACCTAGGGGTGACACATGTCGCCCTCCTATTGGTCCAAATATTTCATCTTCCGAAAATATCCGTAATGCCAAAAATCCAAAAATAATGTGGGCCCCACAAAACCGTAAATTCTCCCGTGTGCCCCACGTGACCAATTCCGGAAAGAGTAAAATTCCATAATTCTCAAATATTCCAAAAAGTCCGAATACCGAATCCGGGAATCCAATTCCCATTAACGAACCTTTTTCCTTCACAAAACCCAGAAACTTTTCCGTCGAAAAATCACACCTCTCTTTCTTTCCAAAATTACTGTCGTATTCTCGTACGTACGTCCTCACATACGTACTCTGGAACTACGGGGTATAACATCTACTTGGCCCGATCGGTTTTATGACGCAGGCAGGATCTAGTGTTCAGGTTCACATATGGGTGTTGTTTCACATCATGTACTGCCGGCAGTGAGGAATGAGTTCCACGGGCATGATTGATATTATGGGCGTGAGACCCATAGTTATGTGTGAGTGATTATTCTAGGATATCGTCCCTTACTTGACCTAAGCGCTTATTTATTGCGAAATGGTTTTATAAAATGATGAAATGTGATTTCATTCTGATATTTTCGATTTCACATACTGTACTGTTGTCTTGACCTCCTTCGGCCGCGTTCATCTGCCGCAGTAGAGGTACACGATTGTTGATCCTCGCTCATAGGATCACGATTCGTTGGGAAGCTCCGTTTCTCGGAGGCTTATCTTTTCTTGGTATAGTCCTGTCATTGTAGATACTTGTACATTCGGGGTATGGCGGGCCACGTCCGTCATAGATGTTGTTACATTCTTAGAAGTCAGAAGATCTTGTTGTGGCGGGGTTTGTAAAGGATATTAACTGTTCAGTTATATGTATATACATGAAGGTGACCGTTTTGGTTTGCCTGTTTTCTTATGTTGTCTCTTGTTTCCTGGTTAAGTTTTTATTTCCGTTGATTTTATCTGATGTTGTTATCACTAGGGTGCCCGGGGTAAGACACCAGTCACGGGCCCGAGATCGGGTCGTGACAATCCCACAGATGAATACAGACCTCTAAGATTTGAACAAATACTATGACGGGACAAGGCCCCGCCGTACCCCTGAATGTACATAGCCATGACAACTCCGGAACATTGGAGCCATCTCAAAATGCTGAACCAGGATCCTAAGCTCGCGGATCCACAACTGTGTACCTAAACCTGCGGACATGAACGCAGCCCCCCGAAGGGGGTCAGTACAACATGTACCGAATATGGAACGGAAAATAAGGTACAGTAAACAAATCATAACTGTACAAAAGAATGACATGGGCAAGTATAAAAAGGGTACATACCAGATCCTACCGTGTCATTACCATCTCGTGAACTTAATCGTACCTTATTATCATTTCCCATTTTTCAATAAAAGTTATAGTCACTTTCTTACGTACATACTTAGGAAAAATAATCAAGTTCATTACCATATAACTTACTTATCTTTCATAACATAATCCGGCCCCTTATAGAGGGACGCATATACTACCCGGCCCAATCTGGGACGCGATCAAGTCACACAAATATCAAAGCGTGCCCGTGGAATTCCTTTCTCACTGCCGGCAGTTTATGACATAAATCATACTCATGTGGCCTTTGCAGTGGCATCCTACCTCACCGCGTGCCACATATACAATACATATATATATACCTCCTGCCCGTGGAATCCTCCATCACTGCCGGCAGCCGTAGGTGTAACATATAACCAGGTGACACGCCCGTGGCATCCTACCTCACTGTCAGCGTACACGTATACAATACATATATATATATATAACGCGGCCGCATGCCCCGGAATCCCTCATCGTATAAGCATGGCCATAACGTGCCCTCGGCATCCCTCATCGTAGGTGCAGGTCTTCATGGGGAGCTAGCCCATGGAATAAGAATATAACATGCCCCCGGAATCCCTCATCGTGGGTACATGTCTTCATGGGGAGCTAGCCCATGGAGTAATAATCGTACATAGCATGGTCGCATGCCCCGGAATCCCTCATCGTATAAGCATGGCCATGGGTAATAAAACAAATCCGGGAATCTAACCCGCCTCCTGGTCACATGCCCCGGAATCCCACATCGTATAAGCATGTCCAAGGATCAATCATAATGGAAGCATACCCGTGGAATCCCACATCACTGTCGGTACGTCCAAGTAAACTTACAACAAGACAGTCGGCCCTCCAACTGAGAGTCACGACAACGTAAACATATAATACTTGCACTCCAAGCTATCACAAGAAAACATAGGCAAGTTCATTAAACCTTTAGACTTCCATTTTTATAAACTCATGGCACTCTCGTTTCACACATAAAAATCCGGGAATTTAACCCAAAGTACTACGCACCTCTACTCCTTTAAAATGACTCTTTTTCAAATAAAACTTCCAAGGTACTAATAACCGTAGTATCAAGTCATATATACTTTTCAAGACAAGTCACAATACCTTTTAGAAATACAATTATAGGCTTCTAAATCACGTGACTTCTTTCTTTAAAACCTTAGGCAATTGGTACCTTTAAAGCAATTTGCCATTCTTTATTTCAAGTCATTTCTTTGCTTACATTACTGAAGAAAACCATTCTTTTAATCTTCCATAAAGTTGTTATAACCAACTTCCCATAAGGCCGTTATAACTCTTTATGTCTTAGACAATTTCATTCCTTTTATAACCAAAAGACTTATACTTTCAAATCGAATTACATAGCTTTCAAAATACTTCAAGTCTCTTAACTTTTAAGAAAACCAGTTTCTTAAACTTAGAATGGCAAGAAATCAATACTTTCCAAATCAAGTATTCTATGCTTTTAAATCAATTCATTTCTTCCTTTAAGAATCAAGTCCCATAACTTGAAAAATAAAGTCTCTTAACCTTTTAAGAATTTGAGGTTCATAGTCTTAAAACCTCATACGTAAATTCTTATAAATTAAGTAACATATACTTTGGTGCGTTGTGAATAAGTTTTACTTATTTATAACGATCTTAATCAAGCAGCCATGATCTAGAAAATGTAATACAATTTTGTCTTATCTTAGCTTCTATGCAGATGGAGAATTCTACTTGTTTTAACTTAATTGATTGTCATTACATTTTCCTTTATTGACACTGCAGTGGCTTGTTCGATACTTATTCTCATTTGTGTCGTAACTTAGCCAAGTCAACTTGGCTCCAAAATACCTCTTAACGACTCTTACCAACATCCCCCATAAGACTTGGAAAGAACTTAGGATAACTTAGACATAACCCTTACGTAGAGTAAATCAACATACATACCTCTTAACTTCTAAGAGTAGAAGGAATCATGAAATAATACCACATGTATATTCCATACATAGAATCATGTCAAAAGAAGGAAGAGGTTCACATACCTCACGACGATTATCGACAAATAGCAAAATGCTCCAAAGTACTTCAACCTTGACAGCTATTCCATCCTTCAAGTAGAATACGCTATACTTAGTACTTCAACCTATAATGGCCATAATACGTCCATTAACCTTTTAGCTTCAACGTAGAATATTCTAGGTGCAAAGTCACTAAATTCTACGGAAAATTGGACAGCACTTCCTTTGTTTCTACATACTTTGCCACCTTTTTCAAGGCCGAATTCAATAACCAAACACGCCACATTTAAGGCCGAACAATTCAGCTAACCAAAGGGGATTACACGCCTTAATCAGGACGTGTAAAATTCCGCCCCACAAATTACTACGAAACTAGTTCCATATTTAAAGCCATTCTTGACTAAACATATACAACAACACAAAGTCCTTTTCCAATTCTTTTTCAATCCAAATTCTTAGGTCTAACTTGTTATATTGTCATAAACAACTTAACAATTATAATTCCTTCCTTATATAACATGTGACGATTAAACTAATAATCCAATTGAATTGAAATCTCAAGGCTAAACATACTAGTTTTCGGATTAGGGTTCCAATATCCATAACACTTATCAACTTCATAATATATATATCTCATACTTGCTAATATCCATAGCTACAACAATAAGTAATCTTAATTACTAAAACGACAAGAATTATACCTTTACAAGCCCTTATAATTTCCAAGATTCAAAGTCGCTCCTTAGCAATTCATAGCTCCTTTCCTTTACGCTCCAATCCGCTATTTGAAGCCTTTAGAAGCTCACAACCAACTTCTCTTCCATTTCCAAACAAAACCTATGAAAATGCCTTAGGTTTTCGCCTTGCGACTAACGTGAAAACGCCGTTTTTTCGAAATCTTTCTATTGAGATTTCCTTACAATACCCTTAGGGACCTTGGGTTAAAGTCTTGTGAATAAAGAACCAAAATTGCAAAATTTTGTCTTCCAAAAGACCACATAGCCCAGAGCAACATTAAGTGAACAAAGCTCTCTCAATTTTTTTTCTAAGTGTTGAAGACAAGTCTTGCTACTAGTAGTGTATATATAAAACAATGGAGGGTCAAGATATTCACATATGGGTGGCTAGGATGAAAAGCACTTGGATCATACACAAGTGGCAAGTTGACTTTGGTCAATAATATCATGCTAGCAAGACTAATCTTCTTCAATGGTCAATGACCATTTTAACCTTGCAATTTCGTCCAACACCATGTGGGGGGGGGGGTGCCACGTGTCGCCCTCCCGTTCGTCCATAAAATTTCGTAACCCTCGTGGGCCCCACAAAACGTAAAATTCCTCGGGTAGGCCCCACGTGACCAAATCCGTACAAATAAATTTCCATAATGATAATACATTCCATAATCCTCAATTAATGCATTTTGAGAATCTAATTCTCACCAACAAACATTTTTCCTTTCCGACGTTCGGAAGATTTTCCGTCGGAAAAACAATTCTTCCTTTCGTACCCTTTTCAAGTCTTGTGTTCCTTACATACATTCTCTTAAACATGTCCTTGAACTACGGGGTGTAAAATTCTTCCCCCCTTAGAAATATTCGTCCTCGAATGTTCTTTCGGAGTCCAATCTAATTAAAGTGCGACATAGTCTCCTTTTTCTACACCCTTCTTACAACATATGCCACCCATGGCCACATAACAATACTTATACTAAAATGTCAACCTTGACACTCACGAAACCAACTAGTCCATACTCATAATGATCTCAAAGTCTGTTGTAATCATCTCTATTAGGTCTACTAGGGTCTGACGACTATATCATCACCGGGCAAATCTCATATACCCGCTCATCTACCACCCCACACACTCACGGGTGTAGTTACCTTGAAAGGTTCTTATGGATTCAGGCTCTATTCCTTTATACTTGGTTGTTATCTTTCTTACTGGTCGTACTCCTTCCGTACTTCCAACTCATACTAGCATTCATACATAACTTCCATACCGTTTCTGGCCCCCAATCTTTGGAGTCACCCTATAAAACAATATAAGGCCATTTCCGGCTCCCATGACCTGGTTCCGGTGGAACGCGTCCACGAACCCGTAAAACAATTAACTAGACTTGGGCCTTGCACCCTCGTGACCCTGTCACGTAGCGGAACTACTACCAACCGATCCCACTCTATTCCAGGCTATGGGGCGACCCGCAATAGGTCTTCACCCCGCCCTACCGTCGCACTTAACTTTTACCTTAGTCTGAATAAAATCATATTGACCGAGAAGGCCTTATATATACCTAAGTTCTCGGCGGTCATCAATATTCTTAGGCTCGCAATTTCCATGCTCCAAGCCTACCTTACCAGTCCCCCCCGTAAACGGGTACAAAAACTTCTCATAATACCATAATCGTGTCGTCTTGATCACAACAACCCTTACTTACTCTATACAGACCTCATTCGTACAATCCTCTTAAGCCTACTACGCAGCTTAATCTATTAACATGACATTCCGTTAAGTTCCTTAACATGGCTTCTTAAGGGTTCACTACCCTATCAGACAGCTCATCCTTTCCCAATTATCTCAAAATAAAACATAAGATCTTGGCGAGAATTCATTAACTGTTCCATACCTTCCCGATATCTACTTATTCTTTACCAACTCCTGCTAATCTAAAATCATTCTAGGCAACACGCGTCTGACCCTCATACATAACTCCGTATAGATGTATGTCACAATACCAACTATACTATAATCATTACCAACATGGATACGCAATCCACGTAGTCCTTCCTGGGTCACTGCTGCCTTTCTCGTAGCTGCAATCAACATAACTCGTTAGGGAGAAACGACCCTAACAACACAGCTCTATCGTATGATCTCAGAGTGAGAAGAATGGAAACCAATCCTAAATGTCATGCAGCCTCCTGATTATAGATGTGGTGCACAACACACCGATAATAAAGACTCTACTAGACACGGTCTGTAGACACTTTCCGAGGACTAACTTCTCTGATACCACTTTTGTCATGACCCGACCCCGGGCCGCGACTGGTGCCCTACCTGGGCACCCTTCTAATCATACAACAAAATAAACTGCGGAAGCTAAATAACACACTTTTTTTTTAAAACTAAAAACCAAGGCCAAGCCGATAAGGCTGCCATAATCATAAAAATTACCCGAAAGGGTCTACACTGTTTAACAATGTAAAAAAACAACTCTAGCCAGTCCATCCCACAGATGAATACATACCTCTAAGATTTGAACAAATACTATGACGGGACAAGGCCCCGCCGTACCCCTGAATGTACATAGCCATGACAACTCCAGAACATTGGAGCCATCTCAAAATGCTGAACCAGGATCCTAAGCTCGCGGATCCACAACTGTGTACCTAAACCTGCAGACATGAACGCAGCCCGGACGAAGTCAGTACAACAGGTACCGAATATGGAACAGAAAATAAGGTACAGTAAACAAATCATAACTGTACAAAAGAATGACAGGGGCAAGTATAAAAAGGGTACATACCAGATCCTACCGTGTCATTACCATCTCGTGAACTTAATCGTACCTTATTATCATTTCCCATTTTTCAATAAAAGTTATAGTCACTTTCTTACGTACATACTTAGGAAAAATCGTCAAGTTCATTACCATATAACTTACTTATCTTTCATAACATAATCCGGCCCCTTATGGAGGGACGCATATACTACCCGGCCCAATCTGGGACACGATCAAGTCACACAAATATCAAAGCGTGCCCGTGGAATTCCGTCCTCACCGCCTAGCTTTATGACATAAATCATACTCATGACGCGCCTGGCATCCTACCTCACCGCTTAGCGTACACATATACAATACATATATATATACCTCCTGCCCGTGGAATCCTCCATCACTGCCGGCAGCCGTAGGTGTAACATATAACCAGGTGACACGCCTGTGGCATCCTACCTCACTGTCAGCGTACACGTATAAAATACATATATATATATATATATATAACGCAGCCGCATGCCCCGGAATCCCTCATCGTATAAGCATGGCCATAACGTGCCCTCGGCATCCCTCATCGTAGGTGCAGGTCTTCATGGGGAGCTAGCCCATGGAATAAGAATATAACATGCCCCCGGAATCCCTCATCGTGGGTACATGTCTTCATGGGGAGCTAGCCCATGGAGTAATAGTCGTACATAGCATGGTCGCATGCCCCGGAATCCCTCATCGTATAAGCATGGCCATGGGTAATAAAACAAATCCGGGAATCTAACCCGCCTCCTGGTCACATGCCCCGGAATCCCACATCGTATAAGCATGTCCAAGGATCAATCATAATGGAAGCATACCCATGGAATCCCACATCACCGCTTGCACGCTCCAAGTAAACTTACAACAAGACAGCCGACCCTCCAACTGAGAGTCACGACAACGTAAACATATAATACTTGCACTCCAAGCTATCACAAGCAAACATAGGCAAGTTCATTAAACCTTTAGACTTCAATTTTTATAAACTCATGGCATTCTCGTTTCACACATAAAAATCCGGGAATTTAACCCAAAGTACTACGCACCTCTACTCCTTTAAAATGACTCTTTTTCAAATAAAACTTCCAAGGTACTAATAACCGTAGTATCAAGTCATATATACTTTTCAAGACAAGTCACAATACCTTTTAGAAATACAATTATAGGCTTCTAAATCACGTGACTTCTTTATTTAAAACCTTAAGCAATTGGTACCTTTAAAGAAATTTGCCCTTCTTTATTTCAAGTCATTTCTTTGCTTACATTACTGAAGAAAACCATTCTTTTAATCTTCCATAAAGTTGTTATAACCAACTTCCCATAAAGCCGTTATAACTCTTTATGTCTTAGACAATTTCATTCCTTTTATAACCAAGAGACTTATACTTTCAAATCGAATTACATAGCTTTCAAAATACTTCAAGTCTCTTAACTTTTAAGAAAACCAGTTTCTTAAACTTAGAATGGCAAGAAATCAATACTTTCCAAATCAAGTATTCTATGCTTTTAAATCAATTCATTTCTTCCTTTAAGAATCAAGTCCCATAACTTGAAAAATAAAGTCTCTTAACCTTTTAAGAATTTGAGGTCATAGTCTTAAAACCTCATACGTAAATTCTTATAAATTAAGTAACATATACTTTGTGCGTTGTGAATAAGTTATACTTATTTATAACGATCTTAATCAAGTAGCCATGATCTAGAAAATGAAATACAATTTTGTCTTATCTTAGCTTCTATGCGGATGGAGAATTCTACTTGTTTTAACTTAATTGATTGTCATTACATTTTCCTTTATTGACGCTGCAGTGGCTTGTTCGATACTTATTCTCATTTGTGCCGTAACTTATCCAAGTCAACTTGGCTCCAAAGTACCTCCTAACGACTCTTACCAACATCCCCCATAAGACTCGGTAAGGACTTAGGATAACCTTGACATAAACTTTAAATAAGTAAATCACACACATACCTCTTAACTTCTAAGTGTAGAAGGAATCATGAAATAATACCACATGTATATTCCATACATAGAATCATGTCAAAAGAAGGAAGAGGTTCACATACCTCACGACGATTATCGACAAATAGCAAAATGCTCCAAAGTACTTCAACCTTGACAGCTATTTCATCCTTCAAGTAGAATACGCTATACTTAGTACTTCAACCTATAATGGCCATAATACGTCCATTAACCTTTTAGCTTCAACGTAGAATATTCTAGGTGCAAAGTCACTAAATTCTACGGAAAATTGGACAGCACTTCCTTTGTTTCTACATACTTTGCCACCTTTTTCAAGGCCGAATTCAATAACCAAACACGCCACATTTAAGGCCGAACAATTCAGCTAACCAAAGGGGATTACACGCCTTAATCAGGACGTGTAAAATTCCGCCCCACAAATTACTACGAAACTAGTTCCATATTTAAAGCCATTCTTGACTAAACATATACAACAACACAAAGTCCTTTTCCAATTCTTTTTCAATCCAACTTCTTAGGTCTAACATGTTATATTGTCATAAACAACTTAACAATTATAATTCCTTCCTTATATAACATGTGACGATTAAACTAATAATCCAATTGAATTGAAATCTCAAGGCTAAACATACTAGTTTTCGGAATAGGGTTCCAATATCCATAACACTTATCAACTTCATAATATATATATCTCATACTTGCTAATATCCATAGCTACAATAATAAGTAATCTTAATTACTAAAACGACAAGAATTATACCTTTACAAGCCCTTATAATTTCCAAGATTCAAAGTCGCTCCTTAGCAATTCATAGCTCCTTTCCTTTACGCTCCAATCCGCTATTTGAAGCCTTTAGAAGCTCACAACCAACTTCTCTTCCATTTCCAAACAAAACCTATGAAAATGCCTTAGGTTTTCGCCTTGCGACTAACGTGAAAACGTCGTTTTTCCGAAATCTTTCTATTGAGATATCCTTACAATACCCTTAGGGACCTTGGGTTAAAGTCATGTGAATAAAGAACCAAAATTGCAAAATTTTGTCTTCCAAAAGACCACATGGTAGAGCAAAGACATTAAGTGAACAAAGCTCTCTCAATTTTTTTCTAAGTGTTGAAGACAAGTCTTGCTACTAGTAGTGTATATATAAAACAATGGAGGGTCAAGATATTCACATATGGGTGTCTAGGATGAAAAGCACTTGGATCATACACAAGTGGCAAGTTGACTTTGGTCAATAATATCATGCTAGCAAGACTAATCTTCTTCAATGGTCAATGACCATTTTAACCTTGCAATTTCGTCCAACACCATGTGGGGGGGGGGGGGGTGCCACGTGTCGCTCTCCCATTCGTCCATAAAATTCCGTAACCCTCGTGGGCCCCATAAAACGTAAAATTCCTCGGGTGGGCCCCACGTGACCAAATCCGTACAAATAAATTTCCATAATGATAATATATTCCATAATCCTTAATTAATGCATTTTGAGAATCTAATTCTCACCAACAAACATTTTTCCTTTCCGACGTTCGGAAGATTTTCCGTCGGGAAAACAATTCTTCCTTTCGTACCATTTTCAAGTCTTGTGTTCCTTACATACATTCTCTTAAACATGTCCTTGAACTACGGGGTGTAACAGATGTCCATAAATCGCTATGAATAATATCAAATGACATTAAAGTGTGAAAATTAGAGTCTACAAAATGACAACGTAACAATTTTTTCGAAAGAACAAGATTGATAATTCGGAGTACTACACTTACCCGTACAAGAGATTAGATTATTTTTTATCTAAAACAGATGATCCCCCTAGACAAGCATGCCACAAGGAAGGAGCAAGGGCGGAAAACGTAGATTATAAGACTTTACTCGAAAGACCTAAACTTGGCATGAGAGGATAAAGATCCCCCGTACTATCACACCTCATGAGAGAATTCCGTTTGAAATCTTTCACATAAAATCCAAACATATCAAAATTAATAAAGCAATTATCAGTGGTGAATTTACGGACATAGAACAATTTTTTAATCAATTTATGGGTATGAAGGGTATTTTTCAAGATAAAAGGTGGATGGGGTGAAGACAAATTTTTATGACTATAACCACGAATCGGAATAGAATTACCATTAATAATTATTTCACGAGGTTTGCTCAAATTGGAATAAGATGAGAGAGTACCTCGATCGGACGTCATGTGGGTAGTCGCACCGGTGTCCATGTACCAATTTGGGTCTGATGGATTTATTCTAAGTGTGTGCATAGCTGCCTCAATATCGGTTGGATGGGGCCCGCTGCATGATGGACCTGAGGAAGTCGGGGCCCAAGCACGCCAGCTTACTGCCCCGACCCATAATTTGGGTGAAATTCACCGTTGGTCTGATAACTAGCCAGCCCAATTCGCTGGCACTGTAGACGTAGGATCGTAAGGGCCACTATTGGGCCGATAACATTCTTGGGCGGCGGCCAGCGCCATTTCAGGCGTAGTCGTTGGATTGTAGTGTTGGGCGCGCCACGCGGCCAGCCTGACAAAGGGCGAGATGGGACGATGAGGCGATGGCGGTTCTTGCGGATGTTGCTAACGTGCACCGAACCGACGTGTTTTCCCACGGTGTTTGCCATTATGTTTTCGAGTGTTCTTTCCACGACCGTGAGAACGGTTTTGACACGACTGTTCAACAAAACCCGGAGAATTTATGGTTGACGTCATCATGACTATGGGACTAGCCCTGACAGCCACCTTCTTAGACAAGCTGACTTCTTCCAAGGTAAGCATAGAGCGGGCCTGATAGAACTTCGGGAGAGGATTACTCTGACGAAGAATAGTTCCAATGCCAGGAGAGGCCTCGGAGAGGCTGGCAACCATCTGCAAAATAAGAAGATCGTCACTAACGGGAGCACCAACATTGCGGAGTTGGTCCGCCAAATCTTTCAACCTTTTGTAATAAGCTGAAACGTTCAGGAAATTTTCTATGTTGACGTGGGAAAATTCCTGCTCAAGCGCAATGGACTATGAGTTCGATTATCTTGGAATATGTCACGCGATCTATCCCAGCAGCCTTTGCCGTAGCGTCTGGATCAATAATCATTTGCAATAGGTCGGTAGAGATAGTGGAGGAAATCCACTGAAGAACGATGGCATCAAACGTCGTCCATACCTTTGGATCATCCTTGCGTTTTGGCACCTTAGTATCCTCAGGATCCGCGGGGATTATGTGATGTATGACTTGATGCGAGTGTACATGAATCTTGAACAGTTCGACCCATGTCGCATATAGGACGTTTTCTATTTCAAGAACATGAGGGATGTGATTCTTGATGTCAGAAACTGTAAGGGCAATATGGAATATGTTCTTTGAGGTAGACATATTGATAGAACACTATGTGATTGAGGATTTGGGAGAAAGAATTTTGAAGGAATGTACTATTTTTGGGTAGAAAGTGGCACAAACCGAGAGGTATTTGTTGAGAAGCGGAGCGAGGAAGGAAAAAATACCTTGACTTGTGATACCATGAAATAAATAATCTCTTGATTATTCTTATTGATGAAAGACATATATATACAAGTTACAATAGGAAGATCATTTTCCTATTCTATTGGTGACTAATCATACAATTATGGTAAGACTACAAGACTAAATAATATACAAGTGTAATACAAAATATACCATAAATGGGAAGGGATATACACAAATGTAATGGATATACTTAATGATATTCTTGGTAAGTGATCATCAATGTTTGACATGTTTTTAGATGGTTTCTAGCATGACCATTATTGCAATCGGCATTGTAAGTGCAGCACTAGGAACTTACTCTTCGCTGTCGAATATTGTGAAGAAATATTAAAATAATCCAGTACAATCGACAAAGCTTTTGTACCCTTGGAGGTGTACATGTTTGCAATACAACATTCTTATGTACTTCCCTGAACTTGATCTTTATGCCCTACATAAGCCACTTGACCTAATCTTCTTCTCAGCTTCACTAAGTTGCAACTTTTCAACCCATTATTGCCTTATCATGACACAACTAAAATTTGATGGAGGTATCTTTCTCGATTCAAGTTGACCACAAATCCTTGTTGGAGTTTTACTTCTCTGGTTGGGATATTGTTTTTCTCTGTTAACTGTGTGTTAAAGTGTTCCTACATTATATGTTGGTAGACTTGAGGATGTGTAAGGGAGAATTGCCTTTATTCTGTGTAAAACGGTTTGTAAGCAAATAAGTATATGCTACATCATAAATTAAACAAAATCAGTTAAGAGGTTCAGAATAATCTCACGAAATGTTATAATATAACTGTTAACACTAAAAAATAATTTAAGTGTTTAGTCGAAGTCACTGACAGCTCAATTATTCAGGGGCCGAATTTACTCCTAACCCTCGACGACAAGAGCTCCATTGGCTACTAAGACATTTTAGCTGAATCTATCAGTTAGAGGCATGACTGGGACCCACTCAAATGCAGACGCCTCAACGACTAAGTCAAAAGGGTTTGCAGAAGCGGTAACGACCTACAATAGCTAAATGGAAGGGCCATTATCTGAGAAAGAGGAGAGAGGGCGAGAAAATCGGCACCACCTCCCCCATATTCAGTCGTGGTACTTAGTGGGTTATTTGACCAGTAACATGGGGGCACGTTTTATGCTTTTTCTCTTTTTGTACTATAAATACTCATCTTTGTAAGTTATAGACACAATCCAAATCAAATCAAATCTTTACTTTATCCTTTATTTTTCCTTTACTTTACTCGATTGTATTTACATTTTCTTACCCCTTAGTTTAATCACACCATCCTAACGCTTTCTGGAGTAGTTGGGGAACCCATTGCTAGAAATTAAAGTTATGTTTTCAGCCCAAATTGCTTGAGTTAAGGAATCAATTTGTCTCTCGATTTCATCAGCCGATAAAACAATAGGAGAAAAACATCGAGGCGAGAACAAATTTGGCACGCTCAGCGGGACTACAGGTGAATTAATAGTGAAGTTTGATTCTCCAGGTCAGGATAATTCTTGGCGTATACGCCTAAGGTCCGATAAGAAAATTGTCACGACCCGACTCCCGCGGATCGTGCCCTACCCGCACCCTGCAGTATACATCGAGGTAACGATGAACATAAATAAGCTCATAGACATACATTGACATAAATCCATAAGAAATGAAAGCGGCTGGCGATAAGGCCACCCTTCTGCGTATATACATAATCCAATAACTTACCTCTTTTTACAAATTGACCCACGTACATGACTACAGACCTCTAAGAGTTTTGACATAACAACTGTGACGGGACAGGGCCCCACCATACCCCTGAATGTACAACAGACAATACCAGAGATCTGAACCAAAAGATAAACCTCCGGAGTAATGGAGCTTCTCAGAACTCTGAACTGTGACCCTAAGAGTGAGGATCAACAACCTGTTTAACCCTACCTGCGGCATGAGCGGCCCAGAAAAAAGTCGATAAAAATATGTACCAAGTATGTGAAACTGAAAGTACTGTAATTTAAATCACATAGTCTAAAACAAAACTGGAGACATGTATGATAACCAAATTAATAGTACAATGTGCCTTATTAATAATGAGAGTAAACAAGGATAAACTTTGCCGGTTTTAAAATAGGAAGCCTATGATTAACCTAGGGCCATCCTCCCGTAGTATCATTATGCAATCCTACTCCTGAGACTATTTCACCCGCATAGGCCGTATGGACCCGCATGAGGTAATTTCCTCGCATATGACTATATCACCTGCATAGGTCATATGGACGCGTGAGTAACTTCCTCGCGTAGGACTATTTCACCGCGTGAGACTATTTCACGTATGAGCCTACGGACTCGCGTGACATATCACGCCATACTCGCGTCGTGAGGAGCAAATCCACGAAAATGTAAAATGTAAAATGTAAAATGACCCGGATTGACCAGTAATAAATAATATAACACTAGCGCTCTGGCTATCATGAACAATATATAAGCTAGCAATCGTTAACTCATTAATTAAATCTTAAGGCACTATCATGTGAAATCCGAAGTTAACCCCAAAGTACTACGTCTTCTTATTCTTTTAAAAGAAACCTCTTTACATAAATACCCCGAGATACTAACGCGTAGTATCAGGTATGTCTACTTTTCAATTCAAGTTAATATGCCTTTAGAAATTCATTTCAAGGCTTTGAAATCAAATCCTTCCATTTTCAAAACTTAAGTAACTTATACCTTTAAATAAGTTACCACTCTTTAAATCAAGTCTTTGATCCTCTTTTGAAATTAATCAAGTAAACCACTCTTTTAACTTCCCATAAAGTCGTTATAATTAACTTCCCATAAAGCCATTATAACAATTTATGTCTTGTTAAACTAAGCATTTGCATTCTTTAAAATCAAGTGAGTTAACTTCCTAACTCAACCAAACTTGCATATTTAAAATCAAGTCGATGAATTCAAAATGAACAAGATTCATTCAAAGCTTATCGTCAACCGTACTATACATTTATAAAACTTCATGCTCAAGAGATAGGTAAAGTTCCACATACCTCTCCGACTCAATCCACTTGCCAAGTTGAATATGACGCACGTAGAATGTCAACTTATAATGACCATAATACGTCTATCAACTTCTAGCTTTCAAGGTAGAATATTTCTAAGTATAAAGTCTCTTATTCTACGGAAAATTGATGATTTCCTTTGTTTCTACGTACTTTTCCACCTTTTGCAAGACTCGAAATCAATTGTTACACCCCGTAGTTCAAGGGTATTTACGTGAGGACGTACGTATGAGAATCGACATTAAAATTTGGAAAGGAAGAAAGATGTGATTTTTTCGACGGAAAAGTTTCCGGATTTTGTGAAGGAAAAAGGTCATTAATGGGGTGGATTCCCAGTTTGGTATTCGGACTTCTTGGAATATTAGAGAATTATGGAATTTTATTTAGGAATTGGTCACGTGGGGCCACGGAGAAATTCTGATTTTGTGGGGCCCACTTTGTTTTGAGATTTTGGCCTTTTGGATATTTTGAGATGAAATATTTTGGGACAGTAGGAGGCGACACATGTCACCCCTAGGTGGCCTTGTGGCCGAAATTGTGTGCCGTGTGGCAAGACAGTGGCCTTGTCTTGCAAGATATTTTAGTGTGGACAAGTGGCGTGGGACCCACACACACGTCCTCATTCTCAACCACACACTTGCCTTCATCCTAGCCCTTGGTTGTCCTATATATGCACCCTTAGTTGATGAAATCTTCCACTTAGACATTTGAGACTTGAGAAAAACCCTCTCTCTCCCTTGTTGAGCTCTCGGCCATGGTGCCATAACTTGACCTAAATTTGTCCAATAATTCTTAAACTCTCTAGTGTTATTCCTTAAGGTGTTAGGAAGATAGTGAACCAAGAGTTAGACAAGATTTCACACCCGTAGCCTATTTTTCATGCCTTGGCCGAAAGTTGCTAGTTGAAAACCCTAAGTGTTCTTCACTTTTTGGAGTTGATTCTTGAAGAGAGGTTGGTTAGGAGCTTCTATGGGTTGCTTGTAGCGGATTGGAACGTAAGGATTTGGAGCTAAACTTGCTAAGTAGCGACTTTAAGTTCTTGGATATTTTTGGGCTTTTTGAGGTAATGAATTTGATCTTCTTTGTGAAGTTGGATATTATGTATATTGGAAGTATATATATGAGTATGAGATATGTGGAATGAAGGTTGGAAAGATATGGAACTTGTTAAGTTGCTAAAATGGAAATTGGCAAGTAAGCCATCAAAATGGTAAAAACGTATCTTACTTGTTAAAAAGCTAATAACAAAGTAACTGTAACTTATATGAAGATTGGAATATAAGTTGGAGGATTAAATAAGTAATTCCGGCATTCTAACCGAAAAGTTGGATAAAGTGTGATTATTGAAAGTTGGCCAAGAACACCAACTAGTGGACTAAAGGACTGTATTTACTTTGGACCGTATTTACTTTGGACTGTATTTACTTTGGACCGTATTTACTTTGGGTAGTATTTACTTTGGACCGTATTTACTTTGGGTATTTACATTGGACTGTATTTACATTGTTGTTAAGGGGAAGATTGTTAATCGCGTCCGTTCGGGCGTGTGATCCCCTTCTTTGGTTATTGAATTGTTGCGCCTTAAAAGTGGCACGTTGGTTACTGTTATCGGGCCTTGAAAAAGGTGGAAAAGTATGTAAAAGCAGGGGAAATGCTGCCCGATTTTCCGTAGAATTAGAGGGCTATTAATTGGTATAAGTCTTCAATGGTAAGTAAGGTTTGATAGAATTACTATGGCCATTTTAGGATTGAAGTACTACGTGTGGCGTGATCTACTTGGCTTAGGAGTAGCGAAGTTGAAGTACTTGGAGCGTTTTGCTTTTTGTCGATAATCGTCGCGAGGTATGTGAACCTCTTCCTATCCTTTCTAGCATGATTGTTGTGAACTATGTAGTACGGTAGACGTACGTGTGCTAAACGAATTTGGTTGGTTTAAAACATAAAGTGTTATAATAGCTTTATGGAAAGTTAGTTATAACGACTTTATGTAGGTAAAAGAATGGTTTGTTAACTTTAAAAGGCAAGAGACTTGACTTATATTTGACTTGTTATATATTAAGGACTTGAATTGTGTTAAAAAGTTGTGAAACCGCATTTATGAGAAATGGGTAATTGGGTTTTAAAAGGAATAAGTTATATTGATTTCGGAAATGAGAATAAGTATCGAACAAACCACTGCAGCGTTAATAAAGGAAAATGTATTGACTAATTAATTATTATTAAAACCGATAGAAACACATCTGCATAGAATCTAAGATAAGACAAAATTGTATTACATTTCCTAGATCATGGCTGCTTCAATAAGATCATTAATAACAAGTATTGATTTTTCTTAAATTCCAAAGTAAGGAACTTGTTTTATAAAAGAGAGAGACTTGAGAAATTAAAGTGTTTTTGTTTAAATGGAAGGCATAGTTTTGTCTTAAAATGGTTTAAAAGGAAGGCATGCTTTTGTCTTAAGATGGTTTAAAAGAAGGTATGGAAACTGTTTTGGTTTACTTAAAAAGATAGTTACTATATTTTGATACTACGGGTATCGTGTGGCTTTTACGTAAAAAGAGGTCTTTTTTTGAAAGAATGAAAGTATGTAGTATTTTGGGGTTGAAACCCGGATTGTTGACATAAAATAAAAATACGTTGAACTTTATGCTTGTTGTGATAGCACTTTGTTGTGCAAGTGTTTTGTATCCTTATCTCTTTGCGTCTCTCGATGGAGGGCCGATCATGTTATTCTTGATCATTTTGGACATACTGACACGATGGATGGTCCATGGGTATGCGGCCATGATGAGGGTTCGTTCCCTGTTGATAGTGTTATTCCATGGACTAGCTCTCCATGAGGTCTACTGATGCAGGGTGGATCTGGTAGCTAGCCCTCGTACTTGCCGATCGTTCTTGATGCGGTGGTTACAGTAGTTGACTCGTACTTGCCCGGTCGGTGTTAGGAAGAAGTCTCGTGATGCGGTGGATCTGGTTGTTAGCCTACGTCTTGTCGGTCGGACGTGATGCGGTGGATCACGGTAGAGGCTATCGTACTTGCCGATCGACCGTGGCGATTTTGATTTTAGGCGAAGTTTCGTGATGCGAGTGCATCTGGTAGAACTATCGTCTTGCCCGGTCGACCGTGGTATATTTTTAGTATTGTTAGTGCGGTGAGTTATGGTAGTGGCTTTCGTACTTGCCCCGGTCAGTTGATGATGCAGGGTGGATCTGGTAGCTATGCCTTCGTACTTTCCCCGTACGGTTCTTATGACACAGGTGGGACCTGGTGTTCATGTGTACTCTTTGGTGTTATTATATCATAGACTGCCGGCAGTGAGGAAGGTATTCCACGGGCATGATTGGTGTTGTGGGCGTGAGACCCATAGTTATATTTGAGTGATGACTTTGAGGCGTGAGTCCACGACTTGACATGGCTGTTTATATATTGTGGGTATAGTTTGGTTATCATACATGTCTCTGTTTTATATAGTGTTATGATTTCATTTAAAGTATTTTGATTTCACATACTTGGTACTGCTCTTGACCTCCTTGGGGCTGCGTTAAATCTGCAGTAGAAGTACGGTTGTTGATCCTCGCTCATAGGATCACGATTCTGCGCATTTGGGAAGCTCCGTTTCTCCGGAGGCTTATCTTTTGGTATGATTCCCTGAGATTGTAGATTCTTGTACATTCAAGGGTATGGCGGAGCCCTGTCCAGTCATAGTTGTTATAAAAACTCTTAGAAGTGCATATCTTGCTCGTGGCGGGGTTTGTAAAGGATATGGCTGTTCGATTTTATTTATATACACTTTGAAAGGTGACCGTTTTGGTTAGCTTTGTTTCTTTTCATATTGTTCATATGTTTAAGTTTTTAATTCCTGATTTTCTCGATGTTGTATCCTTAGGGTGCGGGGTAAGGCACGATCGCGGGCAGGTCGGGTCGTGACATCGATAACCAATATGCCATATTTAAGGCTCGACAATTCGCTAACCGAAGGGATTACACGCCTAACAGGACGTGTAAGATTCTGCCCCACAATTAATATATAAAACAATCCATTTAATTAATCCGGTATTAACCAACTTCTTGGGCCATTCTCGGCCACAACTACTTCAACACAACATAAAGCCCTTTTTAATTCCTTTCTAATCCAAATCGTTATTCCAACATGTTATATAGTCGCAATCAATTCTAACAATTCTATTCCTCGTTTATATAACATGCGACGATCGTAACAAACAACTAAATGGATTTAAAATCTTAATGGCTAACATGCCAATTTCGGGTTTTAGGTCTCCAAATTCCATAACACTTACAAATCTTCATTCCATAAATCTCATGATCATTTATCAATTTCTATAATATGTAATCTCTAATTACATTAAGAAGATGAAGATTATTACCTCACAAAGCCCAAATATAATCCAAGATTTCAAGTCGATCCTTAGCAACTTTAGCTCCTCTTTTCGACGTTCGCATCCACTCCAAGCAACCCTTAGAAGCTTATGAAGAACTCCTCTTCAAGTTCTAACTCAAGCTATGAACAACCCCGTAGGTTTTCATGTTGCGACTAACGTAATAACGTAGTTTTTCGGGATTTTGTGTTTGGATATTCTTAGAATACCTCTAGGGACCCTTGGTTTGAATATTAGGATTTATCAATAATGAATGAAGAATTTTTTCTCTTCTAGCCATGCTTGGCAGGAAGCTCATATTTGAGCAAATAAAGTTTTTGCAAAATTTTTCTAAGTGTTTAACTTTGTCTTGCTACTAGTATGTGATATATACTACAATCAAGGGTTTGGATAAAACCAAATGGATGGCTAGGATGGTGGTCAATTATCTCAGCTCGACTTGTCTTTCATGACTTGGTCAATTCGACCAAACATGTCCATGTGGGGGGTGACACGTGTCACCCTCCCATTGGTCCATAATATTTCATTTCCCGAAATTTCCATAATTGGTCAAAATATCGAAAACCTTGTGGGCCCCACAAAAACGTAAAATTTCCCGAGTGGGCCCTACGTGACCAAATCCGAAAATAAAATTCCATAATTCTAATAAATTCTATAAGTCTTAAATAGCAAATTTGAGAACCCAATTCTCATTAATAAACGTTTTTCCTCACGAGGTTCGGAAGATTTTCCTTAGGAATAACAAATCTTTCTTTTGTTCAAACTTAAAGTCTTGTTTCCTTACGTACATTCTCATATACATGTCCCAGAACTATGGGGTGTAACAAAAAATGAACCTCGAGTCCAGTCCACATCTGAAAAATCCTCCCGAGTAACAATCGACGAAGCGCCTCGCCGGGTATTCTACAGCGGTGGATAACCTCCACTTCCTCCATCAACCCAGCGATGGAAGACTCTGGTCAATCTGAAGGTCTAACCATAATGACCACGTCTTTTATTAGACAACAGATTGACTTGGGCATTCACGACATTATGTACCAAGTTTTTAAATAGTTGGTTGACATAGTGAAGCCGATGATGCATAATGAGGTTGAAGATGAGGAGATGTAAAGCGGCCGTATGCACGGGAGAATGTTGGATAATTCTACCATCTATTTCGAGTGGTGTTGTTTAGTATAAGACCGTGACTCGGTATTGTTCCTCATCCGCGTGTCGTCAGCCACTGCTCAGTACAACCGATGCACACCTAAGAACACAAGCCCGATCGTCCGCAACCAACACACTGCATGGTTGCGCGAATCTTGGAGGGCAAAGTGTGCGCTGACCAAGTGAGTCGCAGTATGGGCAAGTCAACATGGGCCCGGACACGGTTTAGGCTCACTTTGGATTACCGTCCGGTCGTGTTATGCGTTTCGCGAGCGGTCCTACGATGCGGTGACGATGTTAGCGGTAGATGGCGAGCTATGACTTAGCTCGGCTATCTGGTGACCTTATTTCTGATGGGTTACCATTATTACACCAGTAAGTCGGGACAGGTATAAGAGAATATGCGTAAGGAATCAAGACTTGGAAATCGATGCGAAAGGAAGAATTGTTTTAAACGGAAAAATCTTCCGGAAGTCGGAAAGGAAAAATGCTTGTTGTGGAGAATTGGATTCTCAAAAGACAATATTTGTAAAGTATGGAACTTATTAACACTATGGAAATTTATTTTTTACGGATTTGGTCACGTGGGCCCCACCCGAGGAATTTTACATTTTGTGGGGCCACGAGGTTCTGAAATTTTATGGACGAATGAGAGGGAGACACGTGGCACCCCCTCCATGATGTTGGACGAAATATTTCAAGGGTGTTATGGTCATTTGACCTATGTAGATGATAAGTCTTCTAAGCTTGATATTGTTGTGAAGTCAACTTGTCTACTAAGCTTGATCAGTGAAACTCATCCTAACCTCACATTTGTTTAAGTCTAAGCCCTCCATTGTGTTATAAGTATACTACTAGTAGCAAGACAAGGTCTTGAAGACATAGAAAAATTAGAGAACATTGTGTTCTTCACAAGTAGCTCTCGGGTTAGTCTTTATAACCGAAAATTTTGTAGTTTTGATCCTTTGTTCACAAGACTTTAACTTGATGTTCCTAAGGGTGTTGTAAGGTTATCTCAATAGAAAGATTTGGAAAAAGCGGAGTTTTCACGTTAGTCAAGGCGGAAACTAAAGGAGTTCTTCAACTTTGAAGTTGGAACTTGAAGATGAGTTCTTCATAGGCTTCTGGGGCTGCTTGGGCGAGTTGGAACCTGAGGAAAGGAGCTAAGAATTTGCTAAGGAGCGACTTTGAGTCTTGGAATTTTTAAGGGCTTGGAAGGTATAAATTTTGTCGTTTTAGCAATTAAGTTTACTTATTGATTGTAGCTATGGTTATTAGCAAGCATGAGTTATATAGTATGAAGTTTGATAAGTATTTTGACTATTGGAACCTAATCAGAAATCTAGCATGTTTAGCTTTAAGATTTCAATTCAAGTCGATTATTAGTTAAGTCGTCACGTATGTTGTATAAACAAGGAAATTGTAGTTGTTGAAGTTGTTTATGACTAAATAACATGTTGACCTAAGAACTTGGAATTGGAAAAGGATTGGAAAAGGCGTAGTGTTGTTGGTTATATGTTGGCGAGAATGGCTAGTGAAGTATTAAACTATTTGGTATGAATTGTGGGGCGGAATTTTACGTATTGTAAGGCGTGTAATCCCCTTTGTTTGGTTGTTGTTTGGAGCCTTAAATGTGGCGTGTTGGTTGTGTATTCGGCCTTGAAAAGGTGGCAAAGTGAGTAGAAACAAAGGAAGTCTTGCGATTTTCCGTAGAATTAGAGGCCGTATACTTAGTATTATTCTCGTTGAGACTAGAAGTTGATAGTCTTGTTGTGACCATTATAGGTTGACACTTCTACGTCACGGCGTATTCGACAGCTTGTGGATTTTAGCGAAAAGGTATGTGAACTATCTCTCTAGCATGATTCCTTAAGATTAAGAAAGTATGTTCTACTCCTTAAATGATCCATTCCTTGGTTGTATTTGGATTGCCTAGAATAGAATTTGTTCTATGTACTTCCTTGATTGTACTTTGATGTTTAAATTGGAAGTTGTAAAATCCATTTTCTTAGTGAAGTTTGGATTCTTAAAAGTGAAAGTATTTTACTTGAAGTACATAGAGTCTTGAAAAGGAAGTGGTTTCCAAATCTTTTGGGCTAGTGCCTTAGTCCCAAAATCCTAAAGGTCATTATAATGACTTTAGGGGAGTTAAAGGAGTGATTTTCTTAATTGTTTTAAGAGAGGAGAAATGACATGATTTAAGAGAAGTAACTTGTTTTAAAGGTGTGAGTTACTTGAGGTTTAAAAGTAGAAGAAACTTGTTTTCTAAATGTTAAGAGACTTGAAGTATTTTGAAAGTTAAGAACTTGATTTTGTAAGTATGTGATACTTGGTTTTAAAGTATAAGTCTCCTGGTTATAAAGGAATGGATATGTCTAAAACCATAAAGGGTTATAACGGCTTTATGGGAAGTTGGTTATAACGGCTTTATGGAAGGTTTAGAAAGTTGTCTATTTTGATTAAAGGGCATAAGTTGCCTAGTTTGTGAAAATTTGAAGTTACTTGGTTTCAAGCTTTGAAATGAGTTTCAAAAAAGTATAGTAACTTACTTTGAAGAATAGACACGCCTTGATACTACGGGTGTTAGTATCTTGGGATTTTACATAAAAATGAGTCTTTTGAAAAGAATGTCGTCGTAGTACTTTGGCCTATTTAATTGAGAATAATTCTATGTGATGCCTTGATTAGTACTTTGGCTTGATAAATCGAGAATTTTTCTAAGTGTGCCTTGATTAGTACTTTGGCTTGATAAATTGAGAATTTGTCTAAGTGTGCCTTGATTAGTACTTTGGCTTGATAAATTGAGAATTTGTCTAAGAGTGCCTTGATAAGTACTTTGGCTTGTTAAATGAGAATTATTCTATTTGTGCCACGATAAGTACTTTGGCTTGTTAAATGAGAATTATTCTATTTGTGCCACTGATAAAGTACTTTGGCTTGTCAAATGAGAATTATTCTATGTGTGCCTTGATAAGTACTTTGGCTTGGTTAATTGAAATTATTTCCATGTGTGCCTTGATAAGTACTTGGCATGATTAGTTGAGAATTGCCTATGTGTGCTGGAAATAGCCGGTTGTGTGCTATTGGTATATCTGTCACGACCGATTAGGGCAGTGGTAGTGCCTTACCGGGCACCCTAGTGATACAACATCAGTGTAATCTGCGGAACATAAAACAATACGAGACATTTTATGAAATATGAAACAATAATCGAGAAAAACTTGCCTTTCGGCATATATATAAATAACAACTTTTTCCAGCGTAAACAGTTTTAATCCACTTTTACAAACCACCTTGGCGGTACTCTGGACCTCTGAAATGATACGACAACAATGGCGGGGCGGGGCCGCCATACCTGAATGTAAACACCTACAACAACGAGGACTATACCAGCGATAAGCCTCCGAGAAGCGGAGCTTTCCATGTATTGGCTTGTGACCCTAGGCGAGGATCGATAGGCGGTGTACCTTTACTGCGGCATGAACGCGGCCCAGGGAGGTCGATAACAGTACCAAGTATGTGGCGAAAATAAATCTGTAAATGAAATCATAGTAGTCTATACAAAGCGAGACATGTATGATAACAAACTCTGATTCACCATAAATGCTTGATCGTGTCAGTCGAGGACTCGCACGCCAGTCATCACTCAATTTTACCAATGGGTCTCACGCCCAACATCAATCGTGCGTGGAATACCTTCCATCACTGGCGGTTTATGATACACAAACACCAAGGAATACGCATGAACACGAGTCCGCTGTGTCCTAATAAAGCGATGCAGGTAAATCTGAAGGCATAGCCGAGCTACTAACACCAGCGATGCAACAAGGTCATAAAATGTGTCATGATATCTGTCTGGCCCGTCACATGATAAAATTTGGTCACTTTGCGCCGATATCAAATGTCGCGTCTAGCCAGAACTCTCGCGACTCGCGTAGGCCAACCTCATAGGCGCGTGAGGTATAACCCCGCATCGAGGTAGCTCTCCGGCGTCGTCACGGACTCGCGATCCGCGTAGCCTGAACCGCGTGACCCACGAGCCGTAAACTAACACGGAACTCCGTAGTTCCGCATGGATCCACGGACCGCGTAGAGGTATCCTCGAATCATGGTCCCCGGACGCAGAGTCTACCCGCGTGGAGGCGGCTTAACCTCGGACCTGGTCAAGGTGGTGGTACAATACCAACATAACGGTGATAGTCAAACAACTTTAAAGCGCGATCGAGGAAAACCCGCTTTACACTAACATCACAAGATACTAACACACGTAGCATCCTAACATGTTTACTTCTCAAATCGACAAGAAAGTATTATAAGGCTATCACAAACCGATACAATCAAGTTATTCACACAAGGTGCTTTCTACTAACAAGTTCGTATCTAACCCCACGATCTTCACACATTAAATCTTTAAAAGATCTGTTTCTTTCACATAAGTCACCTGATACAGTAGTATAAAATAGAGTGGCCGTCCTTTTAAGAAAACCAAAACTCTTACCTTTGTAAAATCAAGTAACATTATTTCCCAAACGTCGAGTTTGCCTAATTTCAAATGTTCACGTTTCTTATTTTAGAAAGGTTTAGTGGTCATAGCCTTATTCATTTAAGAATATAATTTTCTTTTAAACAATCGAAACATAAGCCTTATATGTGAGTAGGATATTCTTGTTTATAACAATCTTATTACTGTGACCATGATCTAGGAAATATCATTTGTCTCGTCTTAGCTTATGCGGATGGAAGTTGCTCTTTGGTTTTATTAATACTTAATTAATCAAAACATTTCCCTTTATTAATTCTTTGTGGTTTGTCGATACATTCTGATTTCCGAAATCAGTAAAACATTCTTAAGCCGTTATACCTAACTTCCCATAAAGTTAGTATAACTCTTAAGTTTTCAAAAACCAAGTATTACTTCTTCTTTCAAAATGATTCCAAATCTTTTGAAATACTTCAAGTTCTTTATTAACACATAACAAGCTTATAGTTCAATTGATTACCTTTAAAAACCACATGTATTTTCTTACCAACATAAAGCCGTTATAACCAACTTCCCATAAAGCCGTTATAACACTTTATGTTTTACACCAATCAAATACATTTAGTACATGCGTATCGTCTACCGTACTACATAGTTCACACATATCATGCTAGAAGAGATAGGAAGAGGTTCGCATACCTCGCGGCAGTATCGACTAATAGCAAGCGCTCAAGTACTTCCAACCGGCTACTCATTAAGCCAAGTAGAGCGCGCCACACGTGAGTACTTGACCTATAAGGCCACAGTGACTTATTAACATCAAGATCTTATCGTAGAACATTCTACACAGAAATTGGTGACGCCCCCATGACGGCGTAAATCTCCTCTCTAGCGGGGCGGCCAAGCCAACCGAGGGGTTATACATCTAACGACCCGTACAATTCTACTCACGGTACTACTACAAGTCTCATGTCAGCCCTATGTAATTACGATTCGATTCGATTCTTTAGGCTTAAGTCAAAAGACATTGCCGTGATGCTAAGCTTAGTTCTATATATAGTATACTTCAACTATATAATCTAACAACATGTAATTTCCAATTACAAATAGAGGACAAGATAATTACCTCGATAAGCCCATAATTATCCAAGTAAAAATGTCGATCCTTAGCAACGCTTAGCTCACCTCAAGATTGCTCCAACCCGCTCGAACAACCCTTAGAAGTTCTAACCAACTTCTACTTAATTACTTGATCACTCAATGAAGATTTCCTTGGGTTTCGGTTTGAGACAAAAAGGACATACGGTAGTATTTAGAGACTCTACGATATAGAGGTTTCTTTGGAATACTACAAGGTATACGGCTAAGGTAATTTGGGTATAGTAATACTTTTGAGAGTATTTCTACCAAGAGGGGGTGTATTCTACGAGATCAACAAGGCAGGGGTACCTCGGCACCCCACTGGGAGGGGGTGTACCCTCGGCCGAGGCCTCTACAGGAGGGTGCACCCCTCGGCCAGGCCTCGCAAGGGAAGAGGGAGGGACGAAACCAACGAGGAGGAGGAGGTTTTCAAGACTTGGAAATTATGGAATGGATGAAGAAGTCTTCAAGGGAGGGTATTTATAGCAAGCAAAGGCCAACCAAGTGGGCGAATCTGGCCTGTGGGGCAAGTGGAGGGCAAGATATGCCCAAGTGCCCCTAGACCTACTCCTTAAAACCCTCAAATATCTACACAAATATCGACCAACACTTGCTCGTCCATTACTAACGCGCCTTCAGTCCTGCAACGAGAGGGTGCGAGTGTTGCCCTCTCGTTGGTCCCAAACGTTTCGTCTCTCGGAAAAATCCATAAAAATACTAAATGACATAGCCGTAATTTACCCCGTAAGTTAGGTAGAGCGTTTAAATCGAAAAACGACTCTAGCAGGGTGTTGTGCACAAACATATTTCGGCCAAGGGTGCCACGTGGGGTGACCGTGTCGCCCCGATTAAATCAAAATATTTCGTCTTGAAAATATCCATAACGACCAAAATCTCAAAATCAGCGGGCCCACAAAGCGTAAATTTCTCGTGGGCCCCGTGACCATTTCGAAAATAAAATTCCATAATTCTAATATAATCTAAGAAGTCTAAAACCAAATCGGGAATCGATTCCGTTCGCGAACCTTTTCCTTCACAAAAGCGGAAACTTTAGTGGAAAAATCACTCTTTCTTCGCTTTCCAATCTTTACGTCGTGTTCTCAAGTGCGTGCGTCCTCGCATACATACCACTGGAACTACGGGGTATAACATTCTTCCCCCAGAAACGTTCGTCCGAATGTTTCGCCTAAATCCCCAAACATACTGGCGTCGATATAGTCTCTGCTTATGCTTATGAGAACAATCACGCCTTTGGCCATGGAAACACTGCGCGAAGACTTACGTCCAAGCCAGGCACCTCTATATCACCACAAATACCTATTCCGGTCAAAATATACTTCCTCGATCCAGCGATACCACTTTTGTCACTTTGTCGCGAGCGCGCCTGACGACCCAACAAATGGTGCGGGTGCTGCGATCCACGAGGCGTACCTACGGCCGCTTCGGGATGTGCCGTACGAGAGCCACGGTTGGTGCATTCCGTGGTAGAGGCTCTGCCTCTTTATCACCTTTCCCCCGAACATAACAATACTGAAAGGCCGGACGTCTTACTCACAAGTCGGACGGCAATTGCTAACACATGCAACGGCTATTCTTCCACATGAACTCAAAGCCCAAAGTAACTTCGGGCTGGTTCCTTCGTTTCCAAAACTGCGTCACACCACAATAGGGTGGTACTTTGAGAAGGCCGACCGTCGGCTTTGAACTCTAAGCGTCGCCGCCGATTATCCGCGACGATTTCCTCAAATGCGAACTTCTTCTAGGCAGGCTTTACCTATCCCCGTCTGCTTTGGAACAAGCCTGAACCAACTATCCGAACCTTGCCAACATCGAACCAATCGGCAACTTACACTTCCGCCCTACAAGGCTTCGTAGGCGACATCCGAACAGCGAAATGGTAGCTAAACGCTCCTTCCACAGAAACCAACAATCCTCACAGCCACGAAATCCACACCCGGCGAGGCGAATGCGGTCTGAGACTGCTGAGTTCTTAACCTGCTGGTCAAACTCTTAGAAAGCGAAAATAGCCACAACACGGAAGCTTGCTGTCATAGGTGAAGGTAGGCACCCACAGACCTTACAACCTTTACGATATAATCAACACCGCAAAGTCGTGGTCTCGTCCGAAAAACCACGGCGGTTTCGCTTGCTCGGCCCGATCTTTGGTCGAATCGTCACGAACTCGTCTGGTCAACTAAACTTGGGCCTAACACCCTCGTGACCCTAACACAAGGCGGGACCACCACAAACTGACCCACTGGCAAACCGCGGCGGGTTGACCGCGGCGTAGCTCAACTCGACCAGCACTCGCAAAACACTTGCCTCCCGGTCCAACAACTTTTCTAATCACGCTACGAAAACCTAGCGCTCTTCTTAGCTCAACTACCCCCTTTCATTCCACACTACTTGGACCTATCCCTGAACATAGCTCCGCATGCACTATGCACCGATAAGGATCAAACATAACACTACACCTTTTCTTGAGATGGCCTTACCTCTAGGTCTCCACGTATAACACTCTAAGGCTCACACCTTCATCCCCAAAATCTTACTCGGTTAACCACCATGATTTCTAATCACAACTAACACTGCTTGCTATCGAACATAGCACTTAAGGTATACTCGCTTGAAAGTTACCGAGCGATCTTGCGGCCGGCCTTCTCTGCGTCCCGGTTAACCGTCGATCTACGTTTCTCGGCGCTGTGGCCACATAAGCCCGTACGAGGCCATGCCAACAATGAAGAATTACTCTTGCACAACCCTCTATTAGGTAGTCATCAAGACTCGTGAGTGCAATTTGTCGGTATAATCTCTCGTAGCCAAATCCATAGCTAATGTGAGTCGCCTCTTTGCGATCTATATTCACTGTTCGATGCGTGGGCGAGCGTTAAACATCATGACGCGAGGAGCTGCCGTCACCGTGCTAAACTCTGCTGGGGCTAGTGGCGTCGCGAAATCCCGAATGAAGCACTACCCAGTGTAATGATTGGGCTGTGCCCTCGCGACCCTCTCGAACTCAACTCGCACTCCCTGTTTTGCGCGCCTCTGGGCGAGGTTGCCCTGCGGCGGAGCATAGCGATAAGGGAATGAATTTCGTCGGAGGGTCCAACTTACAACACGACTCTGAGGCGCGATCTCGGTGGGAAGAATAGAAACAATCCTAAATATCCTATAGCCTCTCGATTATTGGTGTGGTGCACAACACAGATAATCAAGACTTCCATGGATACGGTCGTAGACACTTTCGAGGATTAAGCGCTCACGATACCACTTTTGTCACGACCCGATTCGGGCAGTGTTGCCCCAGTAATCTGCCTTACAGAGCACCTAGTGATCTAACATCAGTGTCGAACACGGGGACAATAGTACTGTATAAAATGAAATTAGTGTTATCACGGATAACCACCAAGAAGTTTCTATTAAAGAAACTAACCCGCATACTACGTTGTGATTTATTAAAGAGATTGCAAACCTAAAGGATGAAATCCTCATTATGAAAAAGAATCTCGATCCACAGCAGGTGAAACCTTGACTAACGGAGAACTAACTCCAGTTGATAAACCTCTGACAACAGAGAATAAATCAGGGTTAAAATTAATTAGGGCCAAAGCATTAAGCTACCATGTCCCTATTAAAGTGATGATACATAAGATTTTATCTTAGAAAAGATAAGCGTTATTAGACTCGGACGAACTGAATTGTATTTGCGAAGGAATAATCCCAGCTAAGTACTTAGGAAAAAGTACACATAATTTATACTCACTACAGAGATAAAATAAAAATAGATTGGAAGCTCTCAAAGCCCGTGCGTAATAATGGTATTTGCTTCACTAATGATTTCGTTATTACGAAACATAATGAAGAAGTCATTCTAGGAATCCCATTCCTAACACAAATAAAACCATATCTGCTAAATTAGACGGTATTTACACGATTCCATGGGAAGAAACCTGGTGTTCCCAAACGTAAGTCCTTTAACTACTGATCACAGTAATCATATAAAACAGAAAACAATCTTTAAAATACTGCTATTAACCAATAGTTAACTACAAAGAAGATGTTAAAATAAAAGGATAGAATCTAATTTAAAAACCAGGAGTGATTACTAAAGTAAAGAAGTTATTAGATTCTATGGAAAAGAAATATGTTCGAACTACGAGTGCTTTACGGAAAGAAAGAAGCATCGTAGATGCATTACGGATGACTTTAGTGAAGAACATTCCCACAAAAGCGGGCCGATCTGGATGAGCCATGGCTCATGGAACATCAGAAAGGAAGTCAATGATTTACTTGAAAAAGGAATCATTAGGCATTCTAAATCACAGTGGAGTTGTTAGACTTCTGCGTTAACAAAAAGCCATTTGACCCCGAAAAGAAAGGGAGTCCCAGACTGGAAATCGTGATTATAAACCTCTTAACGGTTAAAATGGATTAGGTACGATTCCTAATAAAGAGATTTATTAAAAAGAACTTATAATGCTAATATTTACGTAAGTTCGATATGAAGTCGAGGATTCGGCAAATTCAAGTCGATGAAAAGATAAGTATAAAGCGACTTTTAATGTCCCTTTGGACAATATGAATGGAATGTAATAATAGCTCGCTCGAGAATGCCCCTTCCGAATTTGAGAACATCATGAATAACATATTCAACCCTTACGGTCAATACATGATTGTATACATAGAGCGATGTTCTAGTATTCTCGGATAACATGAAACGGCATTTTAAGCGTTAAGCACTTTTACCCAGTGGCCAAATTAAGTACAACGGTACAGCGAAAAGTGCGAGAAGATAAAATCCATTTCAAGCGACCATTGGGTTCTTAGGGCATGATCTCTACCAAGGAACCTATAAACCAATTTGCGAGCCATAGAGTTCTCCCAAATTCCCGATGAAATTCCGGATAAAACTGTTCTACAAAGATTCTTAGAAGTCTTAATTATGTTGCGATTTTTATCGCGAGTTAAACAGTTGTGAACCCTTATATAAAAGGCTAAAGAAAATCCGATCCCTTAGTGGAAGAAACAGACTAGAAACTGTCATACTGATAAAAGAAATTGTCGGAAAACCATGTTTAGGCATCCCTAATCCGTAAGCCTTTATGATAGTAAGCCGGAATGTTTAAACGCCTTAGGTTCTGAAGTATCCTTAAACAAAGAGAATTCCTCTTGATCGATTTGAAACGATTAGTAAGATTTATACGAAGCTGGAGACCATACCTGAGAAAAACTATGCGCGATTAAAAAGAAATTTTGTCTATAGTACTATGCAATTACAAAGTTTCAAGATGATTTAGTAAACAAAGGAATTTTTATTAAAGTCAGTATAGCGACGACGAAGACATTTTGCAAAAGATGTTAAAATTTGGTTTCCAAACAGATTTTTATACGATGGCAGAAGCCTTATTATCGATTTGATTTTAAAATTGATTTTATAAAAGAGAAGAGAACTCTCTGCCCGATTTCCTAACGAGAGAATTTTTCTGCTGGGAAATAATAGAGACCGAGCTCACGGGAGAACTTACGCGGAAGTGAGACCAGTAACTAGAATAAATTAGAAGAGAAAAATACAAACTTGACGCACTACTGCGAGAGAAAAAAGCTGCGAGACCCAGTTCTTACATAAACCCGGTGGACAAAATAAGTTCACAATATTGGGAGATCTCCGGAATTATACGATCTCACTCTAAAAGGGAAAGAAACGAGTTGATAGTTCGAAGGCTACTGACATCTGCGGGCGAGGGCGAAACGCGATTCTGAGGATGGTTCCCAGAATCATACCGAGCGATTAAACCCGGTAGGCCCCTCACGAAGAAAGAGATACGGCCACCCATCCGAAGTGGGAATTTATTCCTTGCGGACGCTTGCCCGGAAGTGTGTGCCTTTGGACAAGCAGTATGAAAATTTTTAGGGTACAAGATTGCTAA